>SSNR01000012.1:5325636-5371629 GCA_006937965.1 Callopanchax toddi
GGGGGGGGGGGGGGGGGGGGGGGGGGGGGGGGGAATGCTCCAAACAGGAAGGTGTCAGATTTAAGGAGGAGGTTCAATAAAAACCGGATCAAAGAGCAGAGTGAGTCACGGCTGAAGTACGAGCTCATTATTCCTGACACTTCATTATGTTCAGAGCTAAGCTAGAGTTTCTTTGCAGGCTGCAGGTGATTCTCTTGTTTTATGATTCACCAATGAGTCACACTGAGGAAAAAGACTCACAGGAGGACTTTGCTGCCCTCTGCTGGAGAAAAAAGAAACTCATTGTTCCAAAAAGCAGCTGAGTTTCAATGGTTTTCAGCTCTAAATGTTATTTATTACATATTTTATCCTCATCTTGTAGATTTGGCTCAGATTTGGTGCTTGTAGGATAAGACCTGAAGGTGGAGGTTGGTGTGGAAGCAGCTGATTGCAGAGCGGTCTAATATGTGCTAATGCAGTCAGCTCCACAGATTTCTGCAGGCTGCAGCAATTTCCTCTTCATTTCCCCCACAGTCACGCTCCGGTCCCGATCTCCCTCCTGTTGGCTGCAAACGGAGTCTGAATGCAAAACGCCACGGCGCCGCTTCATAACCCAAACAGGAAACATTCATCATCCTTATTTAAAGTCAAAGCTGCCAAAATGATCTAAAACTGACCCTCAAGTGTGACGTTTCTTTGAGTAGAGGATGAAGCTGGTTTAAAACTATTGTTCTGGATTCCGCCACAAGATGGCAAACTCTCCATCTCTCCAAACCAGCCTCACCTCGAGTCAAACTCAACACTTCAGGTGAATTATTAATAAAAAGTTACCTGTTTATTTAGTGTTTTCTCTAAATATCCTAATAAAAATGACACCGTTCTTTGAGTTTTCTGTATCAAACAGACTGAGCATCCAAACAAGGAGCTCTGCCCCCGAATCAAACAAATAAAGTTTTTATTAAACAGCAGCCAAAAAGTCTGCGTCAACATATTCCATTCATGGCACAACGGTATTTAACTGGGAACCCATTCTCGTCCACTGGTATAAAGATGGATTTTAGATCTGCTTATAATTAAAAGTAAAAATGATCTAAATATTTTGTATCGATACAAGAAATAACTTATTATTTACCATCATGAAAATCGCTTTATATAACAATTAAAAGTCACGACACCATTCAACTTATTTTTTGATCATTATTTTTTATCTGTGGGTCCAATAGAAGCCTGTTCCTCATCCTAATGAGTGAAAATGAACTCATCAAGTGTTTCAACACAAACTCTTTAATTGCTCATAACGGATCCATCAGAGACGTCTTCCAATCTAAATGACCCGCCCTCACCTCCTGATCTAACTCTACATGTTGTATTCTCATCAGCTTTAGAGTTAACTCAAGGTTTTTTACATTTTTGTGCCAATTTAAGACGTTTCTAAAGAACCGAGGCGCCGTATGAAACGCTGCGAGGATCGAGACAGAAATCTGTCCACAACCAGAAGAAACCATTCCTCTTTCTGCCTCCAGTGGTTTGTTTTATGGTGTCGGCTCATTATGAGACATGACACCATCGTTCAATGAGACCCTGATAATTAGTTTAACCTTTGACAGACAGGATGTTAGGAGCAGGCGTGGCGATGAAAGCGATGATTTATCAACCATTAATCTCCATCTTCTTTAGAACGGAGGAACGCTTCCGTTTGGCTGAAGGAATAAACGAGGCGCCGCTTGGTTTATGTGATGAAGAAAACGGAAGATTTTGAATCCAAAACAGAGTCGCAAAAAGCCGCCTGTTTCTTTTGAATCAGCTCTGATGAAAACATCTAAACAACTGCTGATATGATCCACTAAACTGTACAAATCCATCATGTTTTCAATCAGTAACGTGGGTTTTTGCTAATGCAGACCCACGCCTATCAGGAGGAGAAATCAGGAGGAACTCTGAGGTTGTTTGGCTGCAGCTCAAGGAGCTTTCTGGTAACCGTCAAACTAAGTTACTGTATTAGACCTGCATCGGTTCAACCAACAGAAGACTGGTCATCTGCTCCACTTTCTTATTTATGACACCAAAATACACGTCTGATTAAAGGTCTGCTAATAATAAGAATCTGATATTGACATATTAACATTTTTTATTACACTTTAAAAGGGGGAGCTTTAAAACAACAACTCTGCTCCAGAATGATTAGTCAGGGCATTAATGACCTCATCCCAAACATTTCATCTTTTTCTTTGGGAAAATATAGCAAGTTTTGTGTTTTTGCCCTTTCCTTATAAGAAAAACAGAACAAAAGACAAAAAAAGAACTTTATCTGTGGGTAAGGATAAAGCTGTTTAAAAGATTTAATGAAGTGAAAAATAATTACATATAAAATTTTTATTACACTTTTATGAGAAGAGTCATTTTGGCACCTAAGAATGAAAAGTGTAGCTTCATTTTCTGGAGGTTTTTTTTTTATTACCAGTATTTATCTATATTTTTTCCCCCCCAAAAGATTTAGCTTTTTTTTTCCTATTTATTTATCATTTTTAAAGTTTATTTAATTGAAATGATTATTTTAGGAGTTTTTAAAAACCTTTTTTAGGAGTTTTTTTTTTTTTATTGATTCAGCTTCATGAGCTACTCTGGACCACAATTTTTTTAAAAGAGAAAAACACAAAATATGCTACTTATATATTAAAAAAGAGGCACATTGAGAATTCTATATAAATCAAACAGGCAGAATCTCCATGTGTGGTCCCCCAAAGAACCACAGGGTTCAATAATGAAGTTTATAGTTGTGGATTTACTGACATGTCCAACCCTCACCTACAGCTATCAAATCAAAACAACTTTATTAATCCTAGAGGGAAATGACTTAGTTTCTAATAAGTTATTGGAAAAGTTAAAATCTGTGGAGCATTTAAGGCTGTTGCCACCTCTCTGACAGATGACATATTTAAACAAGCAACAGCTACTTTATTAGCCAGAAGACCAGAACCCATCCACATGGTCAAAACTGTTGGCCAATCACAGCTTAGGATTTATTCATGATGTTTACAGGTAGAAAACCAGCTTCAGCCACACTAAATCCACTGGATTCTGTTATTAGTGCTTCCATACTAATCTGTCATTTCACGTCTCCATGGAAACTAACCGTAGCCTCTGTTGAACACGTATTTTATTAAAATAAAGACGGATTTCTACAGAGGTGTCGATTAGTTTTGAGGAAATCGACTGATCCACACAACAGGTCTGAGTCACCCGGCCGTCACTGCTTCCTGCTGGGGGCTCGGCTCGGCGCAGACAGCCAGGAAGGATCCTCTGAAGACCTCCTGGGACCGGCTCAGTACCACCTCCACACGGCGTGACCCACTTATTTGACAGCAGCTCTGTTAAAACTTTCAGAGATGAGCGCTCGTCTTTCTGAGAGGAAACACAAGAGACCGACGATGCTCCCAACTAACAATCAGCCTCGGACGGGTTTAAAACAGGCAGAAAACACCGTTGTTTGCGGATTTTAGGAACATTAAGGAGCTTGGAGAATGAATAACGTTTGCCAACTGTGAACGGGGATTTTTGAGTCTTAAAACAGAAGAAAAGCATGAAAATGTGCCGAAAACTACCTGAACAGGTAGAAGCTGATCAGATTTAATTTATTTATAGGGAGCAGAGCATGAGTGTCACCTGCACTAATAAGTATTTAAAAAGAGAATTTTTGTTTTCATCTATCTGTTTGCAGAAAAAAAAATCAGATTTTTCTTAATATTTGAGGAAATGCCGCTTCGTTTAAACTTTTTAATCTGTGATTCGATTTGCTCAGTGTTTTAAACAATTTGTTGGTTAAATAAAAAGAACAAAAACTGCCTGAGCAACATGAGAAATGAGGAGCATCAGAAGAAGTTGGGCTCTTTTAGAAGAAATAATCAGGTGAGACAACGGTGAAACGATCAGGAAACGACTTTATAAGGTGATGATTCCCTCTGCTTCAGACTAAAACTCCCCTTAAATAAAGATATTAGAGCACTAAATGATATTGTTTGTTTTTGTGTTGGAACATGATCAAATACCCGCTGGGACTAACGGTTCTCAGACTGATTTGTTGGTTTTTTAAACCCAATCAAAGCCTCGTTTGACTGCAGAAAATGTTCATCAGACTGGAGCTGTGATGAAACTCAACCTTTGAAGAAGAAAAGCTTTTGTTTGAAAGGGAATCAACACATTTTGGAGTGAATTTGAGGGAACTGCGTGGTTTCCAGACGCCTCACCTCGGTACCATGGGACAGACTCCTTTTCCTGAAGGCCGGGGAGAGCTCTGCTGACCGGAGAGGAGTCAGACCGCCGTTCTTCAGCTGCTCGCCTGAAGGTGACTTTGGTACAGTCCACACAGGAACACCATCTGAAAAACAACGACGCAGCATCAGAGAGCACATCAGCTTTCACTTCACTATTCAGCTTCGGGTTCAGATACCGGGTTTGTGTCGACGCCGTCACAAAGAGACGGCTCACATCGTTATCTGCGGTTTACATCAGGATTAAAGGCGTGTGACTGACGGAGCTCCACAAACAGGAAATTGTGTTCATTCAGATCTAATAAACACTCCGTCTCCACTAGAATCATAAAACTTTTGATCCAGAATTAAAGTCTTCTGCAGAAAAACAAACCTGAACACTGAACTCCATTAGTTTCCATCATTAAAACTTTTATCATGTTAAATTTATTAGGTTTCAGTGTCATTATGGCTGACAGTTACATCAGATTTTCACTCAGCTGCTAAAAATGAGAGAAAATAAGCAAAAGTTGGATTTTATGAAACACTAAAGTGGAAAAAGGGGTCAGAAATCTGATGGAGGTTTTAGGAAAGAGTTAAGAAATCAGGACGTTTGCATGACTGAGCAGCAGGAATGAGCAGGAGTTTTAAAATGATGAATTATGGTGGTCCCTCGCTCTTTTGCGGTTTCACAGTTTCATGGAATTTTTTGGTGGAATTTTGCATGCTTTTTTTTTTTTTAACAGCATTATGTTCTGTGTCCTGACCATTGTCAGTCGATCTCCTCTCTGCAGCGCCTTGCCCGAGTTTAGCGGAGTGTAGCGCGTCCCGACTCCTCTCTTGAGAATGCGCACTGCTCGCTGGGAGCCGCTGGGTGAGTTGCACCCTTATCATGCTCCCTTCCCTTATGGAGCTTCTTAGTCTGCAGCGCAGTGGGAGGTGAGAAGCACAGAGCAGCTCTCAGCTCACTTGCAGCTTCTCAGCAGGTGATCATGGTGCTGCACCGCAGCAGCTGCAGCTTTTTACCGCGACGAAACCCACGGCGTTCGTCAGGCGTGATCAAAACATCAATTCAATTATTTTTTCTGCCGTTCTGATGGTCTGGTAGTGTTTAAACAAGAGAGAAAGATGTGAAAATGTTAATGCCTGTCTGAGAAAAGTGAATAAAGTGTGTAGTGAGGGGTTTTCCAGCCTTAAAACATCTGGAATAATTGTAAAAATATAAAACAGATACTTCGTGGATTTCGTCTATTGCGGGCTATTTTTTGTCAAAAGATTCTGCTTTGAGTTTTGTTGCATTTCCTGGACATTGTTATAGTTTTTAAACTATTTTCTTGTTGAATTATCTATAGTATTTGAAGTTTAGCTTAACCAAACGTCTGAAGAGGTTGGATCACAGTCAGAAAAATCCGCTCGACACAACAAACCTCAGGTAAATAAAGACTGATGGGCTCCGACAGGAATGAATGAAAGGATTCCTCCATTTCCCTCCGACTCTGAAACAAAGGGCAGATCCTGTTTCAAAGAGCCGATAATGTAGAAGTGAGATCTCATCTCCAAACTGACTGCATAAAGCAGCTCCTCTGGTTTCCATTAGAGCGAAACAGACAGACGAGTTGGGTCTGAGGTGAGTCTATTACCGCGCCGTTTGACTAACAGGAACCTAGAAGGGTCCGACTGGAGCTGAGTGAGACAGAACGCAGCTTTGCTTTTTTACACAATTATTCCTGACACCTGTAACTTCAAGAGATAATATAAATTTGTCCTAATGTGGCAGCCAATGTAAAGCCATCTCACTTTTTTTTTTACATTCAGTTTTTTCCCCTCAGTCATGTTTAGAGCAGGATTTAAAAGAATACAGAGACTCAAATGTGTTGAGACGCCAGTTCAGTGGTTAAGCTGGTATCTCGACAACTGGTTAGAGGCTCTAATTTGTGTCAGAACTGTGAAAAAATATGCACCAAAAAAGCATGAAAAGGTTGTTTTTTCTTTACAAACTGCAGAACAATTGAGGCGTCTGACTGAAACAGATTTAGAAGTTTTAATGTGATGTATAGTTCACAGGCGTTTTGATCAGAATTGTATTTTAATCGACTTGGACTGGTATTGGAGACTAAATTAATTTGATGAGAACATATAGAGGAACAGTGGAAGGAGAGAGACTATCCAAAGTTGCTGTTGGATAGAAGCATGCAGGTGAATCAAATATCAGAGTGCAGAGACAAACATTCATGCAGAAAATGCTTCAAATTAATTTAATCTTCCATTTCTGGACCATGACATCACTATTAAATCTATGTTTTAACCTCGTTTTCTGGCAAAATGTCAACTTCACCGCTTCTTGACTTTAGGCTGCATTAGGGGCTGGTTAGCAAAGTAAATTTCCTTTATGGATTTTCACTTCCTTAAAGGAAAATGCTCTCAGTGGAGGAGGGGAAGGAGCGGCTTCAGGAGGATCATAAGGAGCTTAAAGCGAGCAGCAAAGATCCTCCATCGCATCAGCTGATAAGTTGAAGTTTGGTTTGTGACTGGCAGGTTTTTGTTGAGCGCTTTGATCCGAACTAGACTCCAGTGAGTTGATCTGTAGCAGCAACAGGAGACCAGAGGAACCAACGTGCCAGACAAACTCAGTCCAACATCATGCTCGGCTCCCGTCTAAAACTTCTGCCCATGCACTGCTAATGCTTTCTTACTTGGGCATGAAACCAATCAACCAGCTCCCTTTATTCAGCAGCATCCAATCAGGATGCAGCTCATGCTGGTGAACCAAACCACCAATCAAGTCGCACGAATTCCAACAATTAACTCCTCACTGAGGTGTGGAGGGTACATGCCGGACATGGGGAGCAGCCGGACCCCCACAGGACCCATCAGCCAGGCAGCGGGAGGAAAGAGGTTTGTACTTGCGGCCTGGCGGTCCCACTCCACACCACGCCCTGTGTGACGAACAGGTGCAGGACGGGGCGACGGCTGGCGCAGAAACAAGACCAAGAAACAGTGAGGACGGTAGATTCTTAACGAGACCCCCCCCCCCCACAAACACAAAGGAAGAAGCATGTCTCAAAGTCTGTTAATCAAAAATAGTTAGAGTGTAAATGTGCGCTGCCGGCAAGGTCAAGGGTTTGGAGAACAGTGTTCACAGTTTGCTGCTTCAGTGGTTTTAGATGTTTTTGTCAGACTCTTCCTAAACATTCTCAGTGCTTATGGACCATAGTGGACAGTTTGTCCCTTCAGCCTGAAGGAGCAGCATTTCTTCTGATGTTCTAATGTATCCGTTGTAAATCCAGGCTAACTGCCTCGAGCATCTTCCACAAACAGAACAAGCTCTAAATCAACTCCAATCCTATTTACCGGATGAAACATTTATGGCTCTGTTGGACTACAACAACCTGGACACTGTAAATGGATTATAAATGTCCATCTTTATTCTGGGAACCTGGATTAGTCCACAAGAGCCGATTGATTTCAACTGACGACGTTCGCTTTCATCCTGCATTTTTTAAACCTCCTTCCTGATAATTACCCTCAGGTTTATGCTAATAGAACCACTTCCAGCTGTAAATGGTTTCAATAACAAAACTTTATTGAACCAGCACAAGGAGGGCTGACACTTGAGGCACCAGTCTGGTTTATTTTAAAATCCTTTAAAAGGAGATTTAGAAATGTATTCACTCGTTCACATGAAGGCTGTTTTCCCCGACATGCACAGTAAGGACACATGCACCGAGGGGTTGTAAAAACAACAAACTCACGTCACATTCATGCTCATACCGGACACCACTTGTACCGTTTAAGGAGCTATCGGCATTTCAATGCGACAGACGACATTGAAGAAATAAAAAAACATGAAAGAAAAATAACAGAACAGCACAAACATGAAACTATGGCACAACACAAAACCATTTCAAAAAGAAATGCAACGTTCAACAACATTTACAGCAAAAGTTCACAGTGTCCATCAGGCATGGACACGAGCCACAGCCTAGCTGGGCCTTGATGCTGGAGCTGGGCTCTGGAGAAGAGGGCTGACAGGACAAAGGGGAGTTTACTGGAACGGGGCCAACTCACCGGAGGAGGCTCCGTGGACGTAACGCTGGGAGGTCTGGGACTGAGGCGGCACCTGGCTGTGGCTCTGTTGGAGGATGTTCAGACACTCCCCCAGGCAGCTGAGCGTGGCGGCTGACGTGGCTTTGAGCAGCAGCAGGTCCTGATCCAGACAGGAGAGCGGACCTTTGGTCGGGAGGGAGTCGATGGAATGGACCAGGTTCTTCTGTTGGCCCTCTGCTTGGGACATCACCTGCAAAAAAAGACAAGACAAACAACGTTAGGTACAAAGGTAGAAAAAGTGGTCTAAAATGTTTTTATTCAAATGGTATAAAGGACTGAACACAGGAAGAAAGGAAGGTGCAAAAAGGTTTGGAGCATCATGACACCGCCTTGAATCCATCAGTAATTAGAGATCAACCCTGCTTCTAAAACGGGGTCTCCTTACCAAGGTGTCACATCTACAACAAAGAGCTTCTCAAGACCTTCACAACCTTATTGTTGCTAAACTTCCTGATGGCACTGGTTTCAGAAGAAATTCCAAACTACTGAAGATTCCAGTCTGTTGGGGTCATAATAATCAGGAAGTAGAACATTTCACCAGAAATCAGCCATAATCAGGTGTTCCACAAAAGAAGAAGAGTCAGAAGAGTCGTCCAATAGCCAGTGACCACTAGTGGAGAGCTTCAGAAGGACCTGGAATTAGCAGGTATTGTTTCTAAGAAAACAAGAAGGAATGGCCTAACTCCATTTAAAGTTTGCTGATCAACATGTAGACAAGCCTGTGAAACACTGGGAGAGTCTAGTCTGGTCAGATGAGACCAAAACCTTTTGGATGTCATAATAAACACCATGGAGGTCAAAGGTCACTCCATATAATCACCCCAAAAACACCATAAGGTGAAGTGTGGAGGTGGGGGCGTCTGGTTCTGACCTACATACTGTATGTGCAGTGGCGCCCTCTGGTGTAAAAGAGTAATAACAACAGGAACAATTAATCTCACTTAGAAATTTGTGATCACAAAAATTTTATTTTCATACGAAAAAATATTTAGCAATTTATTAACATTTATTTAGAGCAAAACATTCTAAAAAAAACCTGAATTTTGACATTTTTAAAATATACAAACTCCTCAAATAAGTATTGAAAGAAAAACATTTTTTTTGTTTTAACAATTTAATCCTCAGACATCCCTCTAAAAATCACAATAACCATAACCAGTGCAGTTTATTTTGACTCAGTCCTTCATAATCGTTAAAACTTCACGCTGCACAGCTGTTCTAAAATAATAAAACCAACGATCTCTGAGGATTTATGTCTCCAGATCGCTGTGGGGACATTTCAAAGTCCTTAGAGGACACATGTTGGTCTCAACTGGCTTTTGTCGATGAGAAAATAAAATAGTCCCAACTTTTCTTTTTGCACATTTTCACCTCATGAATTGTAAATGTAATCACGTCTGGCGTTTTGTTGCGATACGATGAGTCATTAAATTCTGAGAATAAATGCGGTTTGTGTGTTAAAATACAGAAGAGTAAACTAAGAATAATTCTGTCTTTTTAGGGGCAGTGCTCCGGCTGATAATGAAACATTAGCAGCGTCGTAATCTAAATGGAAATGTATTTTCACACAACATAAAATGGACCACAGTCCTACCAGTAACTCTAGAAAACAAAGTGTGTGTGTGAGTTTAGTGTCTCTAGAATGAGCTGATGATAGATTTTCTTATTGATATAATAGATCATCAGTATAAAAACACAAATCACCATATTGGTGTCTATGTCCACCATACCGTACTGTTAGTTGTGCGGAGGAGGCGACACAACTGAGCATTAATTTAAGTGTCATCCTCTCAATCTTGACTGCAGGCAGCGTCTCATCCACACAGAGCTCTGCTGTGAGACAACGTTACTAAAAAAGAAACAAAAAAAAAAAACCTCCTCAAGTCAGAAAAGTTCCTCTTCGTGCTCCAGCACAGAAAACATTCCTCCCTCTGAGAATTACTTCAGTCTGACTCACTCAGAGTCTAAATGCATCACAAAAGCAAAGAGTTGGTTCTCTGGCAGGTAGTAAGCTTCTCTCAGGGCTAATGAATCTGGGTTGTTCAGAAATGTTGTATTCATTAATATTGTACGGCTTCACAAACACACCTCAGCAGCACATCTGTCACCCTGCATCGTCATGGAGACAAACGCCTCCCCAGACCAACACTGACCAACCACCACACCCATCGTGCTGAACGATGTAGCAGCAGCGTAACGTTAAAGTCTGCTGCTAATAGTTTAGGCAGACGTTCACTCCAGTGTCCTGGTGGAGGTCAGAGCCCTGACAGGACTCGTCCTGTTCCTTGGGTCCTGCTGACAGGTTAAGGTCCTCTGACGGTCCTGTCCAGCTCTCCTAGAGTAACTGTCTCCTGGAATCTCATCCATGCTCTTGAGACTGAGCTGAGCACCGTACCAACCTGGTGGCACAAACAGTCTCATGATAAACTGTATACATTAGAAACAGGTAATATAGCGTTCTAACACATCAGTATGACTTTTCTGTGCAGGAGCCGTTTTAAATACCCAAGAATTATTCACTAGCTTGTCAACGTTTGGCAGCAATGTTGCTCTGGTCAGAGGACTACTTCCCGTTTCTAGAAACTCCACCCACTTTGAGTGATGTCACCAGTGAGTATGGTCCTTATTGTACATAAATAACAAAATTTCAAAATAACCAAAATATCCCTTTGAGGGCCGCTGCTCAGGATGCTCCCCACCTCTCATCCACCGACTGCTAGAAAAGCTTCCAACACAGGAACAAGTGGGGTTTAAAGAAATCTGACAAATGAGTTTTATTCGTATTCTTCTTAGCAGAGAATTACCTGTACCAATGCATACATGTACACAATAATCCATAAACTGAGATGAAACATTTATGGCATGGCTCTTATGCAACATTAAAATTCATGCAGAAAAACAAACATTAGGAGCTTTAATCTAATAAGTCAGCAAATCAGAACCTGCCTGAAGGTCCATTAGTCTTTAGAAGGGTCATTACTTCATGGCAATGCAAGGAGGAGAGTAAAGGGGCTGCTATGCAACTATAAGCAACTCAAAGACCACGACATCCTCCAACAGAACAGCTCTCTGGGTTTTCAGTAGGAAGAAATGAAGCCACCTTCATATTTTTACACACAGCTAAGTGGATGGATTATTACTACAGAACAAATAGAGACAGAATAAAATACCTGGATGAGGCAATGGGAACAAAAAATATTTTGTAAAAGGAACACATTATACAAGATAGCATTAGAAACTGAAGAAAACACTGCTTAGAAATTATTTACCATAAAAATAAACAAATTCTGAATCCTTAAAATGTTGAATTTAAAAAGGATTTAGTTTAAACTGGTAGCTGATAAACATCGTCCTACAAGTTAACTTAGATTAAATTAGGACTGATAAGGGAAGATAGATTACAACTAACAGTGGATTTACAGCAAAGATGGATCCACACACACACACACACACACACACACACACACACACACACACACACACACAGCTCTCTGGAGCCATCGGGACCAGTGATGTTTCCAGAAATAGCCTAACCCCAGTGATCCAGCGCTGTTGTGGCGGCGCTGCAGCGAGTTGAAATGTTGGATGAGTTCACGTCAGCAGGCGGTGACAAGCTGGCTGAGGGGAGACGGTCATGTGATCCGACTCCCAACATCTCACGCTCCATGAGGAGATGGATTCACACTCAGACAGATGGATGGATGGAAGGTGACAGCATGACGACAGCCTCAACACGAGACCTCACCGATGTTTTGTTACTGTGCTGCTGTCAGACTCTCAGCTTCTGACTTATTTTTATGTTGACACGTCGTTGGCGTCGTCACCATTCTGAGCAGTCAGATGTCTCAATCAAAACTTCTCCAAACACATAATTAACACGAGAAAGTAAATCACATAGTGAGATGCTACTTGGGCTAAATGCTAATGAGTAGAAGTAGAAGTGTCCAAGGCTGTGTGCTGGCCTTATGTGGGGAGGTTGATCATTTGACAGATTAAGAAACGGCGAAGATCACCTCTTTTTAGATTTGGATCTAAGAGCCTCAACCTCAGATGAGGTGTGAAGATGGATAAGATCCTACAGATAAGATGAGGAGAGTCCATAAGCAGTCTTAAAGACTAATAATCAGTCCTGTGTTGGACAGAAAGCCAACAGAGTGAAGCGTTATTTTCTTATTCCTGTTACAGAACTGATCTAAACCCTTAAAATAGGATATAAGTGTTTTTAATTTTTTTTTTTAAACTTCTCAAAATCTTTGAAAGAGATCTTGGAATTTACATGTTTCAAACTAAAAAAGTTCAGTGGGTGAAGTGCCTGATTTATTTATCAAAATACTGAATTAGTCTGCAGAGCTCCGACTCTGTAGCGCCGCTTTCAGACTGCATGTCCTCCTGCTCAGTGTTGGGATGTTTTAGTAAGTGCTGGTGGGACAGTGGATCGATGATGCTGAGCTGAAGAGGCAGATCGTGAGAGGACTCACTCTGAAGCAGAAAATCATCAGGACATGCAACAAACACGTCACAGGTCAGATTCTGAGTACGGTTTACGGTCCTCCAGGTTCTCTCTGCAAAAATTACCCAGAAAGTTCACAGGCCTGGAAATAACTGAAGGGAGCTAATGGCATTTAAAAAAAAGAGGGCAAAAGTAAGTTGAGGGAGTAAAAAGGGAAGAGACATTATGAGATGAAGAGACGAGCTAAACGAGGTCACGGGAAGCAGCGACCCAGTTTTGAACTAAAAAAGATGAATCAGGCTTCACACAAAGGCCTTTCTCTCCGTCTGAGGAAACCCCGAGCACCAGAGGAGAGTTTGTTTTCCTTAATGATCACACCATCCGAGACGTGAGACTGATTCACCAACACTGAGCACTAGTTGCTCTCTTTCTGTCACCAAGTGAATCATTTAGAGGAGGTATTCTTAGCAGGGAGAGCTGCAGTGTGCCTCATCTGATGGGGCAATTTAACAACTTCAACCAGCAAAAAAGGCATGAAAGAATGAGCTCTACATGAAATATGGATGTGGAATCAAACGGAGATGGAGGGAAACAAATGAGGGTCTTGTGGGGGAAAAACAGGACAGACGTGAAGTCTTCTCTGTCAGATTTCTTTTTTCTTGGATTAGAAATCCTCCCGTCTCTCCTGGTTTGTGTTTTCCCTCCTAACTGCTTAGTCATCTTATCTCCATAATTTAGAGGCACTACACATAAGCACCTGGCACGAATCCAAAAAGCACATTTAACAAAAGTGAAGGTAGAAAAGAGGGATGCAGCAAAAACATACATGTGGAAAAAAAAACTCATGGTTTTTATGTGTGAGCCAAAAGTGTTCCAAAATCACACCGGAAACATGTTTACATGTTGTTCACATATGTCATTCCACATGTGATTTCCACATGTGTTCAGGGCGGTTTGGTTATCTGGCGTCACTTTATAAAAATCCACCAATTAATCACGTTAAACCAACTGCAGACAAGTCATTAAGACGTGACGGAGGAGAACTTCCTCGGAAAGATAAGAAGAATAAATGAGTCCTCTGAGCGTCTGGGGAACCTGAACAGGAAGTAGTCAACAGAACTGACACGTCTGGTAACCGAGGCACCGAAAATTAACGAGGATTTAAAACTTCCAAGTAAAAAGTCATTGGGAATTTCAATTAACTTCTACAGATGTGCGAACATGTTGCATTTAAAGGCACACTATGCAGTTTTGGCTTGTTTTTAGCACCCCCTAGTGTCCGTTTTAAATCACTGTCATAAAAACATTAGCATTAAGGCTCAGAAACACCTAAATCTAACTTTTGAAATGTCTCCTCGGCCTTCATAGCTTTCTACTGGAGCGGTTCGTCACTCATTCAAATAAATCAGCTGTGTTCAAGCAGGGAGAGATCGAAAAAAAATCAGGAATCACGAGCTAAAAACACTCCAGTGCTAGCATAACAGCTAGCTACATTGGGTTAGCCTAACCCTCGCAAGATACGTGACTTTGTGAGACTTCAGGGCACCGGACTGGAGACTCACAAGTTGCAAACGCGGTATTCTGGACACAAGCAGCAGATGGGGCTGAGTGACTTTTCATTAACCCTGTAAAGGGTCAGATTAGCACCTAGTGGCTCAAGGAAAAGATTTAAAATATGAAAAAGTTACATAGTGTGCCTTTAAACTCAATGCTGGAAAAATAATCTGAAAAAGCTTTTCTCAGTGAATAAAGGCTGAAAAACATCCTCAGATGTTTGTGAGTTTATCACCACCTTCAGTTTATAATCAACCAATACACAATGTGACTTTCTGATCAACAGACACGGCATCAGCTCTTTCCTTTAGTTACCAGCTCCTTTAAATGCACACCCAATAAACACGCTTCAGTCAGCGCTGAACTCAGAGCGACAAACGTCTCAGCTGTCATCAGCCTGAAACCAGTCAGATACTGGGTTTTGTTTCAACTTTGGGAGGGGTTGGAGAACAAATTGTGAATCTAATTAACTGGAATAAGATTCAGATAAAGTTTTTTTGCTTTTTCAAATTACTTGACCTAAAACATGAAAACGCTGAGCCAAACTAATGAGAGTTGATGTCCTAAAATACAATTTATTACATGTTTTGTCACATTCCAGTCTGTGATCCATCAACGCCGTTAAGGCTGTGTTAATGGGTCATTCTCAGCTTCCTGCTGAAGGCGATGACAAGCTGATGAGATGTGTTGGAGCAGGGATGCATCCGAGGACCAGAAGTGGATAAAAACATAATAAAACGCCTCAAAGAAGAAGAAAAAAAAGCCTCAATCTAAGGGTTTTTATCCTAATATTATCAAATAAACAGATCTGTTATATTTTGATCACATCTTTGACTTTAACCCTAAAAAAAGTTTATCCAGTGGTGAGAAAGACCAGCTGCCAAAACACAGACAGAACTCCTCAGCAGGAAGCAGCAGTCACTCATGGGATGAAGGAACATGCACTCTCATAACAGCATCATTACACGTCTAAACCCTTATCTCATTTCCCAAAGTGCACATCCTAATTTCCTCTTCTCGGCTCCTTTCCTCACACTGCTATCCCCTCCCAGCAGCAGAAGAAACAGACTTTGCTTTAAACCAACGACTAAGCTGCATCATCCACTTCTCTTTTTATCAGATAAGCATTAAATGTGTATATTTTCTAATTTAATTCATGATATGATGAGATGTATCTCCTCCAGCGTGCTGCTTTGTTCCTCTCCTCTCCCCTCTGGATGTGCTGTACAAATTGAGACATCCTTCAAAGTATTTTCCTGAGCTCCATTTACAAGTCAGGAGCCGGCGGATGGAGAAGAGACGCAAACCAGACGAGATAAGATGAGCCTTGTGTCTTAAGAACCCCAGAAACCCAGCTGGCATCCTGTCAGCGGTTTAAACACATCAGACGTTCTCATAAGAGGGTTACTGTACAGTCAGATGTTCCTATAAGGACAGTTTAGCTCACAGATGTTGCTGCGATGGCTGAACTGAAGCCCTGGAATCAGACATGTTTCTGAGCAGCTGCATGGGAAGCCGTTCAACATCATCTGTGGATTTCTTGCATAAATTATCCAAACGTCTGCCAAGTTTCAGCTCTGGAAAAAGCCTGGATGACATCTTGTGGGAATTCAGCAGGTAATAGTTTTACAGCGATCATACTCGCTGATAAAGATCGCTGCTTTAAGCTGGTTTTGTGCACACGCCGTTTTTAACTTGTCTGATGGCGATGCCATCAAAATAAAAACAAACTCCTTCACAGAACTAAACAGGCTGTGGACGACGCCGTCGCTTAAAATGGACTTTCAGCATTTTTATCCTGCAGAATTCCACACGAGCCGAGATCCTCCAGCTGTGACGAGCACGAGTCAACTGGAGGCCAAGACGCGATTCGCCACACATTCTCAGAAATCCATATGTGGGACCAGATTAATAAAAGCTGGTCCTTAAAGGCCCAAGAAAAGAACTTTAATGCTTCCTTATTATCTCCTTGAGCAGGGAATGTTCTGGACCATCCTACGTGAGCAGAATGTAGATTTATAATCCTCAACATGGACGCAAGCCAAGAATTTAAATGTATATATATATATATATATACATACTAGCATGTCTGCAAGAGAGAGACTATAAACCTAATCTCAATGCAGTCGTTTAGATCAGGTGTTTTTCCTCTTTTAAAATAAGCGGGATATGGTTTCATTCTTCCCATATGGGTGTCCATACAGAGCAGCATATGCTGCCATAAGCTGAGTCTTGTAATCCGTCCAGTGTTTTGGTTCATTTAACAGAAAGTCGACCATCTGTTTAATTACAATAAATCCTCCAGTTCACAGGAACTAATCTCTGTAGTCAGATGTCACAATAAGAGTATTTTGAATCAAAAGAAGAAAAAAACTGAACATGAGCAGTTCAACAAAACTAAACATGACAGCTGATTGTGATGACACTGCTGAGTAAAGTATCAGATTACTGCCATAGTGATAAATAAAGGAAAGACTGCGCTACTCAGAGATCCTCATTATGTCAAACTGAAGTCTATCAATCCTCGAGTTTCTTGTTTGATTAGGAAGTAAAAAACATCAAAGAGGAGACGGTATAATCTAATTTAGCAGAACAATTAGGAAGTTCCTGCTGGTCTTTGGCCCTGAATGCATCAGAAGTGATTCACTTTGTTACTACTGCTGAAATTAACTAAATAAGACCAGCCAATATCCAACATGACAAAATGCAAAATTCAAAAAAAGATTTTTTTTTTTTTTGTTTCATAAAACACACCACTGCCAAGCAAGAATCAATAATCCAACATTATTCCAGGTCTGTGAATGCACCATCGCCAAGCACCGATTCATGTTAGTACCATCTTAATTTTCAAGCCGTATATTTATACACAGATAGAACGTTGTAAATAACTAACGCAGAAATAATGGAGGCAAAAGGGTTTCTAAAATAAGGCTGCAGAAACCGCGATGACATTTTGGAGACTGGAGTCGTTTTGGGGCGACATATTAGCCGTTAGCTCATCAGTCCTGTAAGACAAACGCTTTCTCCAAACTGAGACTATTCAAAGTTATTTACAACGAATAAGATAGTAAATATTTACAAGTTTACAACAGAAATACATTTCAAAATAGCTGAAAATACCTTTAAGTAGGAAGGTCAACCCTGCATGCATATACAACAGGATAAAACACATATCTAAACATGACTGATCCTGGGACAGTTTTCAGCTCAAGTCAAGTGTGAACTCACTTACGTATGTAAATACTTTTAAATGGCTCCTGATCTTTCAGACCTCGTGATCTTTTCTGAGAAAAGCATCAGGAAATTAGAAGGTTGTCATTTTTTTCCAGGCTAATAAAGCGTTCCCTCAGGCTGCAGCGAGGAGGCAGTAATGATGGAACAAACACTGAGCAGATTAGTGAGGCGAGTGAAAGCTGATCAGCTGCAGAGATGCTTGCAGAGTAAAACGTAGTGATTAACGGGCTCAGCTCCACAACAGGGTCAGATCTTTGACCTGCCACTGCCCAACCTGCTGCTGCCGCCGCTTCACTTGATTCATTTTACTCAATAAAACTCGAAACAAATGGCTGATGTGGTGCTCTGATCCAGTATTTAGACTCTAAACGGCTCGTTTTGCTTTCGTCACCCACCTCCTTGACCTCCAGCAGCTGTCCGGGATACTGAGTCTTGGCTCGGCGAGCTGCAGCTGGAGATTTGTGGTGGGTGATGGTGACGATGTTGCTGGGCGAGGCCGTGTGGCCCGAGTGCCTCTGGGAACTTGGGGATGAAGATGGAGTTAGATGGGGGAGGAGGGAGAAGCTACGGGTCCGACCGGAAGATGAGGAGCCCTGAGGAAGAGGAGGTGGGAGGTAATGACACAGAGAGGACAAGGATGTGAGAATTTAAACATGGAAGGTACAGAGCTGATAGAATCTAAAAGTTGACATAAAAGAAGTTTATTAACCCTTCATAGGGCGAGTGAGTACATTTAATCACTGGTGCAACTGAGGGGTTTTAAAAGAAAACATTTTATAAACATTATAGTTTAAGAAAACACTGTTTTCTGCTGCTGAAGATGAGGTTATAAACTTTACACTGTTAGCAAATGAGGGTAGGATTAAAATATGTGGGTCAGGAACAGAACGCTTAAGATGATCAAATGTGAGGGCGTAGCAGAAACACGAGATGATATGAAGGGAGGAGTCCTAGGTAACCATAGCAACCGAACCTGCTATGATGCAAGAGGTCCAGAGCTGGAAGTGGAGGCGGGGGAGGCGTTTAAGACCATCAGGTCCCTGGTGCTCCTGGTTTTGTGGTGAAATGTGAGCCTGCCTCCTGAACAGGGTGATATTTACCCAAAGACCCAAACAATCGAGGATTTTTTCCTGAATTCCCTTAAAGCGGCACTCCGGAGGATTTCATCAGGAGAGCAGTTTTTGAGTCTAGCGTCCAAAGGCTCCTCCTCAAAACATCTCGACACGCGCGTCCGGTCGCGTGTGCGCGCGTGCACGCGGCGCATATACTTCGGACATGAACTGTACAGCTCAATGTGTAGGGTTTAATCACTCACAGTTGACAATCTTATTCCAACAATACTACGAGGGTCTGATGAGCCCTCTCTGTCCCTGCTGCTTCTGATATTAGCTCTGTTAGCAGAGAGCTGCTGCTGGACTCTGAAGCTGAACTTGACTCGGCCCTGGATGAACTTTCTGACCAAAATAAACGCATAATCCTGTCAAGCCTTGCCATTCTGAGAGGAGAAAGGTTTAAAAATAAAAATAAATCCATCTTTAGCTGGAGAATGGGTAGGTTTTTAGTAGAAATGAGCTGTGAGTCCTCAGTGAACGGCTGAGACGGCAGAGAAACACACGGAGCGTCCTGTACGACAGCGCCCCCTCTGGTACAGGTTTGGTCGATGCGCGTGCATGTTGAGAGAATGCAGCCATTTGAATTTCATTGGCTGAAAAATGTCGGCGGCAAGAAATAATGCAAAGGGGTCTCTAGGAGGAAGGAGGGTCTTCATCAGAATGACAGATGGTGTGGAACTCAACCCATAGATCATAGTTTAGACCTGAAATATCATTTAAAACATTTAGAAAACTTTGATACAGAGAAAAATGCTCCAGAGAGCCGCTTTAACTTTGGGAGAAGTTGTTTTGTGCCTTTTTGGGATTAAAGAACATGCCTGACAGTGTGCTTTAAATTCTGATCTGCAGCCTCAACTTGAAACTTTTACAAAAAAAATGTTTTTAAGTTTCTTAAAAAGAAAAAAAAAACATTTTAAAAAACTATATTCACAAAAAAAAACAAATACATGTCCTTTTAATTGTCCACAATAACACTCAGTGGATGAAATTTGACATTTCTAAGTGTTTCAGTGAGCCCCCTTTAAAGGGTTAAGGTTTGTCTGACTTTAACTAGAATCCCCTTTAGGTTTCTTAGAAAGAGAAGATCAGAACATCAATCATCAACACCTTAAAGCAAAGTGTTCACAGAATAAAGGAGCTTCCGTTTCTAAAAATTCACCATATGCAAAAATACCGCTAAGCTTATAAAAAGAAGCTTTCTGGAGCATACAGGTGTGTGTTAACGTGACGCCGTAGAGTCTGCTGTGAACTCAAAGAAGGCATCAATCTGGGAAGGGTTTTTAAACCATTCAGAATCCATCATTCCAGGTCATCTTCCCCAAAGTCAAACTGTGCGGCGATCAGTGAAACTGCAAACATTCATTCGACACATCAAGACGATACTCTGGTCTGCAGAGATGCATGTGAAAAGTCTCAAATCAACTATAAGGCACCGAGGTGGAGGGCTGATGATTTAGGTTTGCTTTCTGTCACTGTGATTCAAACAGACTGGTCAAACAGCTGAAGCTACATCAAAAATGGAATGGAGCCCATTCACAGCTGGAAATCCAAAAACAGAAAATCCAGACAAAGCATCCAAAGACCCAAAGAAACAATGATCAAGATCACGCTTAAAGAGTAAAAGACGGATGGATGAGAAGTGGAAATTAAACAAAAACAGATAAACTGTCCATCTACGATCTGCAGCCTAAACAAACTTCCATCCTTATTTCTGGTGACGGGGCTGATTCTGATTATTATAAAAAAGACGAGATCTATTTCTCCCCCGCTCTGAAGCTGAAGTCACATCTCATCCTTCGCTCTGACTCATCGTTCTGAGACTCTCTGGTGTTCGGTTGGCTGACCTCTGTGTTCACACAAGCAGCAGAGTCAGATCGGTATCTCGTCTCCTCCATGTTTACTGCTCATTAGTTTACAGCAGCGCAGACAGACAGATCAGAGACTTCCCCTCTCTGAAGATCACAGGGAGTCTGGTCGCTGCAGCACTGAAATACAGCTCATCGAATTAGAAACGTCCACCTCAAAGCATGACTGAGAGGTAAAAACATCAAGCGTTTAACCAGAAGCTGCTCAACTGAAACCTAAAGTATCAGAAATAAAAACTAAACTTACTGACATGCTCACCAGCCACTTTATTAGGTACACCCCTCTCGTAGCAGCTTTCAGAACATCTTAAATCTTCATGAATTCAACAAAATGTTGGAAACGTTCCTCAAAGGTTCTGGTCCATATTGACATGATAGGAGGCCACTGGAGTCCACGAGTCAAGAAACCAGTTAGACGTGATCTGATCTTTGTGACATGGAGCGTCATCCTGCTGGATGCAGCATCAGAAGACGTCCACTGTGGTCATGAAGGGATGGACGTGGTCAGCAACAATACTCAGGTAGGCTGTGGAGGTTAAACGATGCTCAGTTTGAGCTTCAGCAGTTCATCTTCTCCATCTAGATGAATAAATACATCAAGTTGCTGCCACATGATTGGCTGATCAGCTTTTTGTGTTGACAAGCAAATGTGTCTGTATTTTGTCATTCGATGCATTGACGATAGAGGAAATGACAAAATGTTGGAAATTCTGTCATCATTTTAAAAAA
Source organism: Callopanchax toddi (assembly GCA_006937965.1). NCBI lineage: Eukaryota > Metazoa > Chordata > Actinopteri > Cyprinodontiformes > Nothobranchiidae > Callopanchax > Callopanchax toddi. The sequence goes on from SSNR01000012.1 coordinate 5,346,914, forward strand.
TCAGCTGAAAGAACATTTGTATTTTGTAACGCTAGACCACAGCTGTGAGTAAACGGGAAACATGCAACCTCCCAAAAGTGTAGAAACACTCAGGTTTGACTTTAAATTTCACAGAGACTCCCTCTAAAACGTTTAACGTAAGAAAAAAAAAACAAAAGAGGAGTGAAATTAAAATCAGTCTTCAGTGGTGACCCATGTCTAAGTCAAGTGGAACACATTTATTAAATCTGACATTAAGCAGATACTTAAAATGTATTTAATCTGGAAAGAAGTGGAGTTTTTCTCACAGCGCTGACAGCAGCTTACAGTCTGACATTTTAAATATTATATTTGGTAACTTTGATCCTCCCCGTCAGTCTGAACTATGTCCAAATTTTAATCACCTCACAGGTGCAGCACTGTCAGTCGCCCGTGGGTGGATGTGTCCCCCGAGTGAGGCATTATGGGTAAACAGCACAGCAGTCAGCTGCTGACTTCTCATTTTCTGCACCACAAGAAACGCTAATGACACACATTTATTCATTTAGCTAGAAGGTTTAAGGACAGGTTTCCCCTCTTTTTAGCTGTTCAGTCAATTATTTTATTAGCAAAATTGTAAAAAACAATGGAAGACAACACTTTAAATTAAAAAAATCAGGTATAGTTTTTCATGTATATTCCAAATTAAAACAAAAATGTTGATTGTTGGTGGGAATTTAGAAACCTGAGAAATAGAGATAAAATGTCAACATTCAACCTGGAATATAATCAGGTCCTGATGCTGCTCAGTGTTTTCCTCACGTTAGATTCAGATTGGTTTATTTTGGTCATTTTTCATGTGAAGGAGAACATTACAATAATACAATTTCCAAAATTTAACCAAAAAGGAGTAGGCTGAAGCCTACCCTTTGTACAAATAACATTTTCTACAAGACTACTTTGTAAAAAAAAAAGTTATACATAAAAAATGCATTAATATTACAATTTTTGATCAATAAAACTAATCTACCAATTTAAAACCAATCTAACAAGGTTAACAATAGTCACTGAATAATTTGGAAAGAAAGAAATACATTTTAAAAATAAAGTAAAATAGAAATAAGAAAACTCGAATAAAAGTAAATAAAAGAATATACATTAGAAGGAAAAAATTTCAATAGAGAATACAGAAAACTATTTAATTAAAAAATTACGGTCCAACAATTACAGAAGAATTAGTATCTTAGCTGAACTCGATCTCAGCATCTGATCATCAGAGGAGGTTTGCCTGTCTGCTAGTTTGTCCAGAGCGTTAAAGTTAAAATCAGATGCAGCCTGCCTATAGGAGGATGCACCAGTGACCTCTACTTGGAAGGTTTCCTTGGAATTTGTCATTATCATTATTAAGTCAGCCAAGTTAGACTTTGCATTTGTTTGAGAAATCAGTCCATGCTGAGATCAAAAAGTTAATGTTCTGTCTAACTTAATTTGTATTTATTTATGCGTCAAAGTATCCTTATGCAAGATACTGAACCTCTGACGGGTGCCACCAAAAATGGCTGCTACTAAGTGGTACTGAGTGAGGTATATACGCAAGTGGCCACAAATTCCTCTTTCCCTGGGATAAGAAGATGATCATACACTAACTCTATATTTGTATTTGTTCCAACCACACCATTCACCACAGTTCTGATCAATGTCCAGCAACCTAATGGCTAAAAAAAACACCTTTAGATGAGTCCGACTGCTACACAGAGTCAGTTTGTTCACAACAACTCATCACTAGTACAACATGAGGAGCTGTTTGGGAGTCAAAAGAGCCGATTCACTCAGGTGAGCAAAGAAAACCTATAATTCCCATCATTACTAAAACATTATGATAACCTGGAACCATAGATTGACAACTAGAATAGCAACATCTGACCAATCTTAGCCAAAATAAATAAATAAAAAGTCTGCCACATCCTCATAACACCTGATTATTACTTGGTTGATGCAACAATAAAAAAGGTGGTTCAGAGGTGGAGTCAGTCCGCTAGAGTGATGAAACGGAAAAGAAAATGAGAAAACGCCATAGGATCATGTACGAGTCTGCAGGAAACCACAACCAGAGTCACAGGAGGGATTTCTGTGTCTCACTCTTACAAAGTTCCCCTTTTGTCAAGGCTTTTTGTTCCATTTTTATGCAATTTTTACTTTTTGGCAAGTTCCTGTTAATTGAAATTTAGTTAAAAATAAGAAACTATGAACAAAATGCATGGATGCTGCTGCCGACTCCCTTCAGCTGCTCTTACATCATGCTTGTGCTCATTATGCAGCTAGCAGCCAGGGTGCTAACAGTACTGTTTTATTAACAGTAAGTGGTAGGAAGGGAGTGCAGCAGTGTTTCATGTGCATGTTTGATGTTTCATGCAACACTAAGTATTTTCATCAGGATCTTTGTTCATTTGATCATAGCAGCTGCTTGTTTTTTCGTTGTAAAATTTATTATTTTCTCCCAAGGACAAATTTATTTTACCTACCTTTTAAATAATATAAAATTTATATTCAAATAGTGGATGTTTAGCTTCCAGTGTCCAGCTGTCGGTTTACTGGCCTTTTATCAGCTGCTTTCACGACATTTACTGAATCCAGAAACCTTTTAACATTTTACAAACAACCTGAATGGATGCATTCTCCAGCCTGGCTGTTTGTGTAATTATAGCAGCGAAGGATGTTTTATGCTGTAAAGATAATCTGCAAAAGGAAAGACTCGAGCAAAACAAAAGAAGCTCTAGGCTTCTGCAAAAAGCCTACAGATGGATTTTAATGAACCTCTCAGAAAGAAACCATCAGATTTTTCGACACCCGATTAGGTTTTGGAGTCTATCTGATTAAAGATGGCCACCACAAAGAGCTGAAACTTCATGAGATGATAACAGACTCATTCACAAAACATAATGCGAACGGATCACGAGAGATCTTGCTGGAAATTGTTATTTTTAAGATTTGATTCCATAGTTTTTAAAGGTTTTTTATTATTAGTGTTGGTCCCAGCTTCCCCTACATGCACCACCCTGGACCCCAGCGCAAAAAACGTAAAAGATCTTCTCCGTTTTACTGATCCATCACTCTTCTTTCAAAAGGTAAAGCAGAAAACAAAAGCCAAAGTGATAGCCAGTACCAGACAGGGCAGAGGGGCACCCCTTTATTAGTTTCCTACAAAGGCTCAGTGAACATAAACTCTTCAGGTTTTTTTTTTCAATAAATAAATCCTGCTACATCTCCTCCGCCAAACAGGTCCGTTATCAGTGAGCCTCCGGTGCCGGCTGCCTCATCAGCAGAGTAGATACGATAACGATCTTAGTGGCACTGCGGCTCAGAGAAGGATTAGACCACAGCAGCAGCAGTAATGACAGCTGCAGCCGTGGAAATGCTCTACAGCCACCGAACAAAACAAAACAGCTACCGATCTCCGCTAGGCACAAAGAAAAGGACACCAACTCTCCTCCCGACACTTTACCTTGCTTATCCAGTTTTATTCCCTCTTCTTGTGATTACTTTTCTCAACATTACTGAGCAGGGTAATTGGACCTTCTTATAGCTCCAGCTGTGCAGCTGCTGAAGAGCTACATGTGGAATAATCGAGCCGCCAATGAGGCAGCATGATGAGTCTGTAGAGTTTAATTGGCTAAAAAGACACGAAGAAGTGTCTCTTTGTCGAGACGAGTTTGGTGTGAAAAAGTATTAGCCCCCTCACAGGTTTCTTCTGCTTTTGTTTATTCGCCACACTTAAATGATTCAGATCAGCAAACAAATTTTAAAAAGTAAATGTTAAATCATGAGTTAACCATGAGTTAACCATGAGTTAACCATGAGTTAACCACATTATTTGTAAAGCCGAGTTCAGTTCCACCAGCCACACCCAGACCTGATCACTACCAGACCTGATCACTACCAGACCTGATCACTACCCAGACCTGATCACTACCCAGACCTGATCACTACCCAGACCTGATCACTACCCAGACCTGATCACTACCCAGACCTGATCACTACCCAGACCTGATCACTACCAGACCTGATCACTACCTGATCACTACCCAGACCTGATCACTACCCAGACCTGATCACTACCTGATCACTACCCAGACCTGATCACTACCCAGACCTGATCACTACCCAGACCTGATCACTACCCAGACCTGATCACTACCCAGACCTGATCACTACCTGATCACTACCTGATCACTACCCAGACCTGATCACTACCTGATCACTACCTGATCACTACCTGATCACTACCTGATCACTACCTGATCACTACCCAGACCTGATCACTACCCAGACCTGATCACTACTCAGACCTGATCACTACCAGACCTGATCTGCACCTGGTCCGCTGGGCTGCACGTTACTGGTAGGAATCCAGCACTATTTCTGCATCCTTGGATTGAATTATTGTTGGGGACAATTCAGTGACTGCTGCGTACTGCTGGAGACATGTCGCCTCTGTCCATGTCAAATCTACGCCCATGTCTGAGGGTAAAACATTCCTCGACCAAAAACAACACAAAGGCCTGCAAAAACCATCTTGATGCTCTTCAAGACTTTTGGGAAAATATTCTGTCAGCTGTTGAGAGAAAAGCTGAACTTTCTGGAAGTTGTTCTGGATGTGTGTCTCGTTCCGTCTGGAGTCAAACTGTATTTCAGAAAAACATGGTATGGTGGTGGTAGTGTGATGGTCTGGGGCTGTTTGGTGCTTCAGGACCTGGATGACTTGCTGTACTTGATGGAACCATGAATTCTGCCTTCTACCAGAAAATCCTGAAGGAGAACGTCTGACCTTTGCCCTTAAACAGGTCGTTGATGTCGGAAAACCTAAACAAGTCTGTAAAACTCCTCAGCGACGTGAGAGACTCATCACTAGTATCACAAACACTTTGTTGTAGTTGTTGCCACCAGGAGTGTGACAACCAGTTATTAAATTTAGGGGCAAAAACTCTCTCACATAGGGCCAGACTGGTTTGGATTGGTTTGGATAGCCTCTCTCTAAAACTATGAGGTCATCATCTGTAAACAGCATTTTTATTTACTCAAGGCATCTTTGATACTGAAACGTGTTTGATGATCTGAAACATTTAAGTGACAAAAAGCAAAACAAACACTTTTTCACTGCACTTTACATGAGTGTGTGAGAGTGTGTGTGTGTGTGTGTGTGTGTGTGTGTGTGTGTGTGTGTGTGTGTGTGTGTGTGTGTGTGTGTGTGTGTGTGTGTGTGTGTGTGTGTGTAGACTCACTCACCAGCACCTCTGGGTTGCCTCCTGCTCTCTCCACACTCAGGTGTTCATCTGAGCCCTTTAGCTTCCTCACCTGAAACCAAGCAGACAAAAAACTAGCATGAAGAACAACTGAATCCATCAGTAACTGAAAATATATACTGATAAAACCATTTTCAATCTGGAAAAAAGTTCATGTGAACGAGAGTTATTATTATGAAAGGATGCAAAAAAAAAAAAAACTGTCAGATTAAGGAGTATTCTCTAGCCGTATGGAGCCACCTACTCCAAACCCTCATAGCCATTGAGACTGAAGCACTGAAAAGCCCCTCCTACTGAGACTTTCCAAATGCAAAAGCAAAAACTTTGAGCAGAAGCAAAATCAAGGTGCAGCAGAACCTAAACGAGCCCTTCAGAATAAAAGCCTAAATGATCTGTGAGAAAGTGAGAACCAAAGAGGCGCGTCAAAGAAATAAAACATGAATTAATCATTAGTACAAATAAGTATTTTGTTAAATATAAATATTTACTTACGGTTTAGTTTATTTTGTTTTAATGTGATTTTTTTTCTAAATGACTTTCACACTTAGGCTTCTGAAACGTTGTTTGGTTGCTATATTTGGGTATATTTTGTGTGTAACTGGATTTTTTTGGTTGATACTTATCTCATACAGCTAATACTACCTTAAAAACAGTTAAAACAACACCTCTAAGAACATGTTATAATAAATAATTAAGGTCTAATTACAGTGACATGAGTTTCTACTTAAACACAAATTATAAAAAGTTTTTAAAAACTCAACCAGGAAGAAACTTCCAGGTAAAAAGATTAATCCGTCTAGAAGTGTCAAACTGCAGCTCCTGGTTGGATTTTAAGGCAGTATTATGACTGTTTCTATCTTTAGAGACAAGTGACTGGTGGATTTGACTGAGCACCACAGAAACCATGCTATTAATCTGTCAAGTAAAACAACCTCTTTCCTGAAATATTACTCAAATCCATCTCTTACATTTTTACATGCTGCTGCAAAACCCTCAAAATGCAGTCAGTTTACCTGCTAAACTCAAAGCTGCTAAACAGGAAGCAAAGGATGAGTCACGGTGGTGGGATACATATTTATATAGAAAGTTTAGGGTAGAGTCAACTGTAATACCAAAAGTTTGTAAAAGAAAAATTAAATTGGAATATTTCTGACATCCACGCACGGCTGATTTCCACACTGTCACCACCGACTGTGGAGCTCCGGAAAAAGCTCAATAACGCCTCGTTCTACTGGAACAGGCGAAGTGAGGATAGGCAGAACTCACAAATATGCAAAATTATCCACTAAAGCTAAAGTAAAAACTGCACATGCCCAAATATAAACCCACCAAGCTCACAATAAAAAAAAAAGGTTTATTCTTCTACCAGGTCTGTCAGAAACAAGCACATAGTGATGAGGAGGAGGGATGTTTACACATTCATCCTGCAGTAAAGCAGCAGGGATCTGCTACAGTCACATTTTCCTGATTCATTCATGTCAACACAGGTTCTGAAAATATTCTTTAACAATGACGTAGAAATTCAGCTATAAAAATGTTGCTGCTGGAGCTTTTTACTCACTTTTTTAATGTGATTGCATTTAATCCAGTTCTATTTTCACATTTCCCATGATTTAATTGGACTATTTTTGTGTGCTTATTATGGAATTGTCTGCAGACGCATGACATTTATTAGTCAGGAAACAGAAGAATTGCTTGGTCTAATAAGTATCTTCACCAAAGGAAAACTAAAAGAGATCTCTAAAACACTAAAAAGGCTTTTCATTATAATACTAATTACATGGATTTTCCCCAGAATGCAAACACATAATTCTGTAGCCAATAATAAAAATAAAAAAAAAATCTGTTAGGAGCATTTTAACATTCACCATATAATAAAAATGTTAAAAGATTTATTTCAATAATTTATTTTAATGAACAGAGCATTTTTTAAACAAACTACAGTAAAAAAAACTTTTAAAATACTGGTGAGAAACCGTTAAAATGTATAAATAAAAATATAAAAAGAAGTTGTTCTAGGAACAGTCAGGATTGGTACAAAACAACAACTCTCACATGATACAGATACTGTGAATTCCTTTAACCACATTGATTAAACCCCGACCTTAAAACTGATTAATCATGTTGATTTAAAGCTCAGTACTTTTTAGTAGTTATTTTGAGGATTTAGTAGTTTTTGTAGAATTCTAAATCATCAGCATATATTCAAACAAGACATGTGATGTGATGCAGAAGCAGGAACAAACTATCCCCCCTTGTGGCCGGCTCCAGTACTAGTTTTAGGTCTCGCCCCCTAGTGACCGGCTCCAGTACTAGTTTTAGGTCTCGCCCCCTAGTGACCGGCTCCAGTACTAGTTTTAGGTCTCGCCCCCTAGTGACCGGCTCCAGGACTAGTTTTAGGTCTCGCCCCCTAGTGACCGGCTCCAGTACTAGTTTTAGGTCTCGCCCCCTAGTGACCGGCTCCAGTACTAGTATTAGGTCTCGCCCCCTAGTGACCGGCTCCAGTACTAGTATTAGGTCTCGCCCCCTAGTGACCGGCTCCAGTACTAGTATTAGGTCTCGCCCCCTAGTGACCGGCTCCAGTACTAGTTTTAGGTCTCACCCCCTAGTGACCGGCTCCAGTACTAGTTTTAGGTCTCGCCCCCTAGTGACTGGCTCCAGTACTAGTTTTAGGTCTCGCCCCCTAGTGACTGGCTCCAGTACTAGTATTAGGTCTCGCCCCCTAGTGACTGGCTCCAGTACTAGTTTTAGGTCTCACCCCCTAGTGACTGGCTCCAGTACTAGTATTAGGTCTCACCCCCTAGTGACTGGCTCCAGTACTAGTATTAGGTCTCACCCCCTCCATGTAAGTGGAATCATTAAAAGATAAATATTTTCCCAGTTGTTGATTCACATGGTTCCTCGCCCTTTTCTGTGAATTGTATTTAGTTAATCCATTTCTAAAAATGAAAAAAAGGTTCCTTGATTGTGTTCTAGGGTTACAGCTATTTTTTAAAAAATTTAGTAATCAAGTATTTTATGCAAATAATCTATTAATTCTCCCTGTCTGCTGTCAAAACCTCCCTCTCCCTCATGGCCGTGCACCACAAAGGACTCATTTAGTTTTTTATGAGAAACTATTCTGAAGATGTTTTGTCTTTTATGCTGAAAATGACAGCTCCTTTAATAAAAACATGTACATGTTGGTAAAGCTGACCTGATTTTTACTCACAGCATGTCCATGCAGCATAAAGATGAGTTCTAGATACAGCTCCATGTCTGACAGTTTTCTCTCTCCTATCCGGCTTATTCAGGATGAGTCAGGACACTGTATCTCGCTGCTCTCATTATAAAGACTGAGATTGTCCAGGGCATTCAGTTTAATCAGAAATGCATCAGTCATTCGTACAAAGATGGCATCACATTTTTCTGTTCTTTTATTTAATTAGTGTTTTTGCTTCATGTTTGATAAAACCTTAAACTTTGACTTTTTTTGCTGATTTTTTTCCTCTTTATTTTCAATTCAATGCACTTTGTTTATGTAAAAATAAAAAAGCACAATTTTTAAAGAGTTGTACATCTTTCTCCATCACATCGGCATGTAGTTACTCTCCCTGTGAAACACCTGATCACTTCCTGACTACACAGACTCCAAACACACAATATGATGTCATTTTATATATTAGTGCTGAACCGATTCATTAAAATTATTCAAATAATTTGATCACCAAAAATCCTGGAGGGAAGCCGGAGTCTGCTCAGTGATCAGGGACACTTATTTCTCATTTTCAGCACAACAGCAACTTTTCCAAAACTTTATCCAACTGATGTATTAGTTATGAAAACTGAATTTCCTGCAGTCATAAGAGAGGAAAGTCAAATAATAATGCATGTTAGTGAAAACTTCCCAGAGGGGACATAAAGTATTTATTCATTATCGTGCAGGAAAACGCTGTTGCGTTGTCTTTAAAAGGTGGTGGAGTTAAAGCAGAAACATATTGTGTCAGGACTTCCTGTGGAAACATCTGGACATAATGAGAAAACTGTCAAATCATGCTTAAAGCTGGCTGGAGTTTATCGTAGAAACAGAAAACATTTATAAACAGGCACAGAGAGAGACGGCCTCCACAGAAAGTGCAGGACTTCCTGCTCACTTCTCCTCTGGAGAAGCTAAAGAGTTTAAAACGCTGACATGTTTCTAGGTCTGCAGCTCAGGGGGAGTCTGGTCTTACCTTAGCGCTGCCGTCCGAGTGGCGTCTGGCGCACGCTTGGAGCTGACTCATCCAAAACTGCTGCTCCTTCGTATCTGCAGCTACAAGAACACACACAAAATGAATAACATTCATCTGTTACACAAAGTCACACAAGTCCTAATAAGAGTTCACACTGAGGTCAAAGTTCAGTCTGAGATCAGACTGAGAGCCTTCAGGTTTCTGCTCTGACCTCCACTGAAACCATTAAACTGAACAAAGAAAAGCAGCTAGAAGAACAAACCACTCTCAGGGCTACTTTATTCAACTGAGACTTTATGTAAACATGTTAATATTAGGGGCGACATTAGCTCAGTTGGGAGAGTGGCTGGTCTGGTAACCAGAGGGTCACCGGCTCAATCCCCAGCTCTGGCTGGGTTAGATTGTCGTTGTGTTCTTGGGCAAGACACTTCACCCACCTTGCCTGTGTGAATGTGAGTGTGACTGTGTGTGAATGTTGGTGGTGGTCAGAAGGGCCGATGGCGCAGAATGGCAGCCTCGCTTCTGTCAGTCTGCCCCAGGGCAGCTGTGGCTACAGACGCATGTCGTAGCTCACCACCACCGGTGAGAATGACTGTGTGAATGAATAATGCAACTCTGTAAAGCGTCTTTGAGTGACCTAGAAAAGCGCTATATAAAACTGATGCATTATTATTCATTATTATTATTATTTATTATCATAGATCTTATTTTATTTTCTCCAACAATCAAAGTAAAATGCATGGAAACACGCACACAAAACCTGAAGCAGAGACGGAAGTTTTAAGGTGAGCGAGTAAAACGTTTTAACTTCAGTTTTCTTTTTTTGTGCCAGTTAAAAATAAAAGTTTCAAACAGAAATCTTAAAAAGAAAAAAACCACACACACATAAACCTTCACATCTAAGCTACAAATAAAGAAAACAGACAAGTCCTGAAAAGTGACACACTGGAAGTGCGTCCATTCGTCCAATGATTATTTCTGGGAGTATTAACCAACAAAACACAAAGCACCAGGGGTGGTTTTGGGGGGGGGGGGGGGGGGGGGGGGGGGGGGGGGGGGGGGGGGGGGGGGGGGGGGTCCTGACAGCAAACATGGACCCCCTTGCAAGTGCAGCGTCTCAGGCATTAGAGACAAATATTGTTTCATGTCGTTACTGAAATCGATAACCAAGAGATCAAAGTATTTTAGCAAAAGTATTTTATTTTGAACCTTTTTGGACTCATACCCAAAGCAACTGTAACTGAATTGCCGTCATTATGTTTCTAATTATACACTAAAATTCAAAATACTTAAAAGACAATGTGGTGTTATTCTTACGAATGTGCCTAACAATGCAGCTGGTCTAGAACCTCCACTGCAAAAAAACACACAAAAACCTCCTCGCCACGTCCACTGAGGGCTGAGCGTTTGGTACCAGTGAGGACAATCTGCCTGATATCAGGGACCTCAGACTGTGTCCCCTGAAAACCTGATCCAGTTAGCATCTAAATGATGTTCTGAGACCCGGTGTCACAGCTGAACGTTCTCCTTTATTTTAACTCAACATTCAGTACTAAAGAAGCTCCACATTCATTTGGCCAATTTGAGAGCATTAAGCAGCAGCTTCAGGGGTGTGGTTTATCTCTGGGCACAGAGGCGATCCATCCTGCTATCACCGAAGGTCTGACTTCCTAAATAACAGAAACAAAGCCCTTCAGTTAAAGCAGACTGTCTGTGCCGTCCCTGTTCAGCAGCCTGCAGTGACCTTATTTTACAGACTAATCATTGAAGAGGGACGTAAAGCTCAGGCTGCAGGGACGTCTAGCTGAAGACACGTTTTAAAGATTTCAGGATGTAATTTAACTTAGAAATACAAGAACATGAGAAACTTTTGACCACAAAATGCATCTTTCAGACACAACAGAAGTATTTTTGTCATGCTTATCATCTGTTCTTTTCACTGGTGCATAAATAAAAGCTGCAAAACTGACCTGATGATGACAAATGTTGGTGCAAATGTGATGATCTAATAGTAAAAAGTGAAAATTCCCTGATATGTTCTCCCAACATGAGACAAAATGGGACACGACTGGTAGAAAACAAAAAATATATAAAGTATACCTAAAAATAAATCAAGTTAATCTTTTAAGTTTGAATACAAATCATTTTAAACTCAATTTTTCTAAATCAGAGTTGCCAAAATTACCATATACCGCATATATATAACATTTAAAGATTAAATCAACCATAATCCAATTTAGAAATAAAAGAAAGTCTATAATTTAGCTCCTATAATCCACCATTATCGCAATATTATCCAATAACCAAAGAAAATATGAAAGTTTGTTTTACCAGTGGCAACTTCCAGGTCCATCAGTGTATCTGAGGTTGACAGAGTCACACAGGTGTTTCTACTTAAAAGCTTCCTCTCTTCATCAAGCAGTGCCTCGGAATTTAAAGGTCCCGCAACACAAGTCTTTGTCTGGTTTTTTCCTCCAGGCTCATTAAATATTTTCCCATTTGCTTTGGATTTCAACCTAAGAATTTTTCAGCTGTAGATGCACATCCTATAAAACTTTAGGAGTTTTATTAAAAAGCATCCAGTGTTTATGGCATATTTTACAAACACAAACAGGTGAAAATAACATTAAAATAAAAGGAATTAAATGAACACAGCCTAAAAACAAGAGAAGCTGATTCAAAGTCTCCAAAAAGTTTCCAAATTCAAAAATAAAACTTCCCTAAAAGAACTAATAAAACATCCACATCCAGAATCCACTAAAGGTAGTTAATGACTCAAGTCTGTCAGAGCCATCCTCCCTAAAGAGTCCATCAGTCTCATAGCAGCGCTGCTCGTACAGCGTCGTATCAGTGGGACGAGGACAACCGATTTCTTTACAGACGACTGCATGAGTAACCGCATTAGTCTCTGAAGATTAAACGCTGCTTCGACTGACGGAAACACTGGGTTCAGTTCGGATTTAAACCACTGAGTTTGGCTCTCTTGGCGTTTTGTGTTCATCGAGTTCGAACGAGCAGAAAAACAACCAGGGAGTCCAAACTCGACTTCACGAGTTGACACAAACAAACAAAAACTCACAAGAAAATGACATCTAATAACACCATTCTGAATCATAACTAAAGTAAAACCAACCCTCTGATGGACGGAGTTAAACGGTAGAATTCTGGTTTTGAGGGCCGATACTGATTTATCATAAATAACTTTAATTTACAGAATTGAGAGCTCTATTCATGAAGCATGACTGAATCCAGCAGCGTCCCTGAAGGAAGAAAGACTCAGATCGTGTTCTTGCTGCTGATAATGGATGAGGGAAATTTGATTTTTGTATTAAGTTAAACGTTTTATGTCTCATATCTGCAAAGATTTGTTGATTCTTTTATACAAAAACTCATTTGTTTTGTTCAATAAAATATTGCATTTAAAATGTATTTTTAGGAACTGCACACTTTAAAAAAAACTCACAATAAAACCATTTTTGGCTATTTTAAAGAACAAAAAAATGTTGAGGTCCCTGAGGACTTTTACAATGAGACATTTTGTTTTTCCATCTTGAAGAGTTTGGACACATGCCAGGTGTTTGGACTCCAAAAAACAACATGGCAGCACCTACAAACACGATTTTATGGCTTCACTGTTCAACAACTGCTAGAAAAAATTAGTTTAACATAAAGAATAATTTGAATTTCTCCCTGATTCTCCAAACTGATTGCTCTGACTGACATCTACTGCAGGTAAGACGCTGACTACACTTTTAAACAATCCCTAAAGAAAATGAAACAATGTGCAGATATGTGCATGAAATGACTTTTTCTCAGGAACATAACCTAAATTCTACTTTTAATGATGCATTTCTGACATGCTGATGTAAGTTATTTCAGTGCAAGAGTGAAATTTGCACATGTCAATCACACCTGCCTTCAGAGAGTCTACAAAGAGATGAGAGAAAACAAGACAAGTGCATCAGAGAGGATGTTTTCTCCCACAGAGTGGCTGCTCGGCGCTATGAAATTCAAAAGGGAAACACCTGTTGTGAGCCATATTTCTGCAAAAATACCCTGCAAATTTGCTCCTGTTACCACTCATCGTGAAGGGTCCATTCATCTATCCAGAAAAGGACCAACGCTATAAACCCAAAAACTTTTCTCTGCGATGTGCATGAGCTCAATTGTGATTAGAAATAATTAGCAGCCTGCAGCAATGAGCGCAGCCACCGGATGCATCTATGCTAATGTGCACCTGTTCATATGCTGATACAAGCGGTGTGTTATAAGGATGCTCTCCTGCAGGGAGAAAACTGCAGCGCTGAACAAGTATAAAACAGTTTTTGTGTAACAGGAGCTGGAGACTTGGAAGTGACGTGCTGACAGCTCAATTTATTTTGACGAATGCGAGCTGGAGCTGGAAGCTGAGGGGCCTAACAGCGAAATGAGGAGCTGGTCTGTGTGTGCCCGTTTAAAACGAGCTACAATAGACGGCCGCCCTGATCCAAGTGTCTTATTTAAATGTCAATATCCATCCCGAGAGGCAGATGAACAATATCCGAACGCCGCTGAGGGCGTCAAGACGGACTGAAAAACCGAGAAACCTCCTTCTCAGTCAATTAAGACTCCACCACCACCACCGTCTAATTACAGCCAGTTTAATTACAGGCCTGTGAAAGATGTTATTGGTTATGATAATGTTAAGTCTGAGGATTAATGCTTGGACCAGCAGTTTGATTTAATTAAAGTGCTGGCAGGTTTTATGAGTGGAGCACTTTAGATATATATTCTCAACAAATCGGACAAGTTGACAGGGACTAGAATGGATGGGTGAGCCGTAATTACAGTGACCAGCTCATAAAAACATAACAATATAAACCTTATCATCACCGCTACTAAAGCACCATTATACACTGAAAATGTCATTTCAGGTCCAACTCGACACCCAATTGTCATTTATAACCTTCTCTAATTTGCGCTGCATGCTTTTTTTATGGTGCGTTAATGCGAAGCAGCTAATTCTAATCTTGTATCCATGACAGCAAAGTTAGCTTCAGTGTATTTAATCAGAATAATTCAGCTTTACTTCAACAAACCCACAATATGAGGCAGTCAGAGGCTCAAACACTGATTAAATTAGGATGTGATAATAACCCTAAAGACTACACTTACTAGTACTGGAATTCTTCACTTTAAATTCAACAAGGTGAAACGTTCCTCTGAGAATTTGTCCCCACGGACATGATAAACAGATGATACTGTATATCTGTATTTTTTCACAACATACTGTTTTTTTGTATGTTTGTCACACTTAAATGTTTCAGATCATAGAACTTTGAACATTAGTCCAAGATAACAAGTAAACATCAAATGCAGTTTCTGAATAAATGTGTTTTTTAAAGGGGAAAAACATCCTAACCAACCAGGTCCTGTGTGAAAACGTTTTTGCCCCCTAACTTTAAAGGCACAGTAGTCAGCTTTGGCTTGTTTTTAGCACCCCCTAGTGGCCGTTTTAAATCACTCAGCACACAGTTTAGGACACACATAAGTTCTTTTTAAACATAGTTTCTCACATTGTCCAAATAACTCACCTCGTCTGCTCCTCTCTTTTCAGCTAACCTCCATGTTTTGAGGTCAAAAAGTTGTCAAGCGACGATTTTCATGTATAATCCACCAGGACATTGTGTTTAGTTCAGAGCAGCTTTCCACCACTCTTGTGTAATAATTTAGGAAATTGACTTGCTCGTATTT
Source organism: Callopanchax toddi (assembly GCA_006937965.1). NCBI lineage: Eukaryota > Metazoa > Chordata > Actinopteri > Cyprinodontiformes > Nothobranchiidae > Callopanchax > Callopanchax toddi. The sequence continues at coordinate 5,362,116 of SSNR01000012.1, forward strand.
TAGCTGTAATATCTGATGGAAACCAACCGGCGTTTAGCGGCTCGGCTCAAAAACCGGAAGTAAACACAGCTGGAGGAAACGGGATTGGTCAAAACGGATCCGAGTGGCAGTGATTGGTCATAGAAGATGATGAAATACAACAAAAGCAAAGATGATTGAGCAAATTTGTGGAAAAGTTGCGGTGATTGGTGAAAATTGCAAGGTGAAAAATTTGCGGCTAATGGTTGAATTTGCGTTAATAGTTGCGATCGCAACATCCTGGAGGGTCTGATATATGATGTCTGTGCCTTCAGCTCGTCTGTTCTGAGCAGGTTCTGAGGTGGAAACATGGATCGCCGTAAAGCGTTACCGTTTCTCGCGAGATACGTGACTTTGTGAGACTTCAGGGCACTGGACCAGAGACTCTGAAGTTTCAAACGTGGTATCCTGGACACAAATGACTTTTCATTCACTCTGTAAAGGGTCATATTAGCACAGACTGGCTCAAGAAAAAGATTTTAAAAATATGAAAAAGTTACATAGTGTGCCTTTAATACTGGTCCATCCCACTTGTCGTCTTTTCTTTATCTTTTGTCTTTCTTACTGCTAAGTCATGACCTCAACTTTAACCAGGTGTAGATGCTTTAGATGTTGATCTGGATTCTTATTTTCCTCAATTTTTTTAGGGTGTGCCGTGTTGCTTTTTGAGATCTTTTAGCCTACTTCATGTCATCAGACAGGTTCTATTCAACAGGTCTGGCAGAAATCAGGCATGACTAGTGGAAATGAACTCTGCTTCCCAAACAATGCAGTTAATCAGAATTAGCTCATGATTTACTTTTCCACAAAGGGCCAGGTTGGGTTAGAAAGCGTTTTAATGAAATCACCATTTGAACACTGTATTCTGTATTTTATTTGCTGACCTGAAACATTTGAATTTGACAAAATAGCAAAAACAGGATTAATCTGTGAGGAGGCAACACTTGTTCACACCACTGTAAGGCTTCAAAGAACACTGCAAAAATTCATGAGATTTTCAACCCTAAAATTCTCACAGATATCCAACCAACATTATTTCTCTCGCCATAAAACAATGTCTTGTGAACAGTTCAGTCCGGCTGAAAGTGACCTTTTCGAGATGACTCCAGTATGAAAATGTCAACTTTTTAAGTCAAAAATGCATTTACCTGAGGGAGGGAAAACAAATAAATGTCATCATTTCCCATTGGGAACACAGTCTGGTGTATTAAAAATGTAAAAGTTAAATGTGTGTAAATTATTCATTCTCTAAACGGAGTCTTGTTTTTTTAATGGTCTTGTTTATTGTTTCTGTTTCACGTGAATACAAGCAAACTGCAGCTGCAGAAAAAGATGAAACTGTTTCATTCCATGAAAAAAATTAAAGATGAACCGATTTTGGTTTTAAGGGCCGATACCGATTATTGCAGAAAGTCCATTTGATCTAAAAAAAAAAAAAAAAAAAAAAACTATAATTAACAGAAGAGGTTTTTTTTTTTTATTAGCTCAAACACTATGATGGATGAAGTAAAACCTTTTACAGTGATGAGTAAAAAATTGGATTCTTGATTTTCGGATTTGGCCGATCACAGATTAAACTTATGTTTTGGTGCAGCTCTAAAAGTAACATGTTTCAGACAAATGTTTCTGAATAAACCTCAAACTAACAACCAGGAGGTGAAAGTATAAAAAGACTCCTGCTAATAGCCTCAATCTCCAGGATTTAGATATAAAATTCTGCATTATTGACTGAGATAAGGCATCCTAATGCATCCTACTGAAAATAAAATCTCAATTTTCCATCAGAGAATTCAAATAGCTATTCATCAAACTTCAGTACCAAAGCAAAAAACTCCCTCGGACTCCACAAACATTTCCTACAACTAAAGCTCCATTAGTCTGGAATCAAGTAAATATCAGGTTTCTTTCCATCAGGATACGGGTTCTTGAGCAGGTTTGAACCAGAACACAAAGGTTCCATTTAACGTTTCGCTCTCAGCTCATCAGATTAATGCAGATAAACCCATAAGGCTGAAAAATGACTCCACACTGAACCTGAAAGCTGCTCTGTTACCCGCTGAAAGCTTTCGGGGGTTTCCATGGTAACTGATACCAGAGGAGAGGCAGAGGAGCACATGTGGGCTACTTTGTCCCCTGCTGTTTGGGCAAATTGAAGTTTCTGACTCTTTGGATCCAGTTGAAAATTATTCAGAGGGAGAATATTTAAAATTTTTTATATAATTTGGGTGGTTTAGGATGTCTCCTATGATCTAAACTTTAGGTTTGTTCAGGTAGAAATTTATCTGCAGTGTCACCAGGATGTTTTTTTATCTATCGTCACCTCTCACTGGGGCACTGGAAATAGAAATGCCTCATTCTGTGAGCGACACTACAGATTCTCTCCTCTTCTCCGTGGGATTGCTTCCTCTTAGCTCAGCTCACTGGATCTCAAAGTTATTCAGGAAAAATAGGCCACGTTATTCTGATAGCCTCCCCCCTCCAGACTGGAAGGGGACATTCCAGCGGCTCAAGTGGAGCAACAGTAAAAAGAAGCTGCTCTCGCCTGAACGGACGCAGGTCACAGAAAGTAAAGGCCTTAGTGAAGCATCTCACTTCAAGAAAACCTTGTGTGCAGAAATTCCTTATTACATGATTTGTTTCTCAAATTCCCACTAAAAGACTTGAATAATGGAACATCTGTAGTTTGTCATTATTGTTGTTTTCTTTTACAAACTGCATGAGCTGCATCACTAGAGATCCTGCTGAACTCCAACAAGTTTTCTCCTAAGATTAACTTTTATAACCAGACAGACACAACATGTGTTCACATGGATTCTCCAGGTCCAACAGAATAATACAACTCAATCAGATCACAACTGAACATATTTCCAACTCTATAAAATACATTTTTAGTTCTGTCATAGTCTGGTATTTTACCCCATGACGTGTTTTCTGTTTTTATTTTTCAGACATTTGACATTTTAGGTCATCAGATATGGGATAGAGGGAAAAAAAACATGAAAAAATAATAATTTGGGGGGATTAGCTCTAAAAAAACAAATTTTAAATTCCTTCTCAACACATAATTTTCACTGATAAAACATCTTTTTTAATGTCAGAGCTTATGTTGACAAATGACAACATTTTGCAAAATCTCACACAAACTGACGAGGTCTTGTAGAATCTGTTAGCCCTCAGGGTTTGGGTTGTGAATGACTCAACTTCTACCATAGAGAGAAGCATAGATCAATCAGTAAAGCTGACAGATATTTTGGACATTGCCCACGCTAATGAGCTGTGGTGGCCATATTGAATCCAGTTGCCTCCAAAAGTTAAAGGCACACTATGCAGTTTTGGCTTGTTTTAGCGCCGTCTAGTGTCTGTTTTAAATCACTGTCGTAAAAACGTTAGCATTGACTTTACTCAGAAACACCTAAATCTAACTGTTGAAAAGTCTCCTCAGCCTTCAATACTTTCTACTGGAGCGGTTCATCACTCATTCAAAGAAATCAGCTGTGTTCAAGCAGGGAGAGATTGAAAAAAAATGCAGGAAGCATGTGCTAATACACTCCGGCGCTAGCATAACAGCTAGTCACATTGGATTAGCCTAACCCTCATGAGATACGTGGCTTTGTGAGACTTCAGGGCACCGGACCGGAGACTCACAAGTTGCAAACGCGGTATTCTGGACACAAGCAGCAGATGGGGCTGAGTGCCTTTTCATTAACACTGTAAAAAGTCAGATTAGCACCTAGTGGCCCAAGAAAAAGATTTTAAAATATGAAAAAGTTACATAGTGTGCCTTTAAAACCAGTTGTAGATGTGCATCCAGTTATTATTACATGGAAGTTTTCATTAACATCCCTGTGGTTCATGAGAAATGTTGATAGAACCACACACACACACACACACACACACACACACACACACACACACACACACACACACACACATCACTGTGCTTATTCGTTACCATATACAGCCTGTTGGGGTTGAGGTCATACCTCTAAGTTTGTACAGCTCCCCGTTGACAGAGTTTACAATGAACATGTACGGCGCCTCGTCGCTCGGGGTTACCGAGGCACCAATCAGGGGCAAGGACCCTCTGGGCTTCTGGTTCTTTCCCTGCTCATTGACAAAGTACTGCAACTGGCCGAGCTCTGGGTCCAACACAAAGTACCTGCAAAGAAGAAACAGAAGGACAGTTAAAACGTGATGAACCAGGAAAAAAAAAAGAAGAGGAAAATAGTTCACGCACCATTAGTGTTGTCATTTTATGTTGTCATTATCACGTTTACTGATCAAACTTTTTAATTTTTTTGTGTTGTGCAAACTTCTTAAGGTGTGTGATGAAACAGGAAAGCAAGGAAGCTTAGGAGGAGGAGGATTCTTCATGCACATTTTTCATTTTACTAATGAGCAGTGGGTATCTTATCTGCGGCAGACAGCAGTCAGAGTGATGTAGTGATGTGACGTTCATGAACGAGTCGACTCTTTGAACCGTAAAGAACCGCTCATTTTTTCGTATTAACTGTGACGTTTGAGACCGGGAGGCAAAATTCAACAATAATAAGTTGCTGGCTGAAACAGAACGGCTCGATTTAAAACAACATCAGTGAGCATAGCAACATGAACCCATCAGTTCTATCGGGGAAGCTGATTGGCGACGCACACGTAGGTGTCGCAACAAAGAGTGTCCCCAAACATAGTTCCACATGACATTTCTCTTTCAAAATATTGCAAAAAACCCATAAAAGAGCCAGTTTTTTTGAACGGTCCTTTCAGGTGAACGGCTCCCTTCAAAGAGCCATAAATCCCATCACTCTGTTTGGAGAATCGAGGGAATTTTAAAAACTTCAAACTTTCAGAGTAACTTTACTCTGCTGGGGACAATTTCTCCCCGACCCTCCAAACTGAAGTCCCTTTACTCCACACCACACAATCCCACAACAAAGAGCGTTCCTCTAAATAACTTCCTTTACCAGAAAGCTCAGCTCTAATCTACTCAAAGGGGCAAATTATCTGTTCAGCAAAAGCAAAACCCAGAATTTAGGTCATGGATTCAGTCACTTTGTAATTGAATCTGTGCTTTATTTCATTCCTTACTGGAACCAGGAACAAGCATCCTATCAGACAAAGACCCATTTCACCATTCCTGGACAGAAAAAACCGGTATGACATTCAAGAACCCGACCCGTCTGCCCTGTTTAAAGGTTTATTCTGGTGCTGCACGTCAACGCGGACCAGACAGCATCATTTCCTCAGAAGCTTTTATGTTTGACCCGTTTTCTGGTTTACAACCTCCTCACTGAAATTCAAGCCGTTAAACTCTCCATCCATGATCGCACAAGCTGCAGTTATTGATCAGGACACAGCTGTTCCTCCTTCTTATCACAATGTGGTGGTGACTGTTCACTTTATTACACAGGTTCTGATTTTAATAGTGGGTTTCACACACAAGCATTACTTCCATTTTAATGTCAAAATCAACACTCTGCCATGTGGAATATTTAAAACTTGTTACATACAAATAGGATAGGATGCAGAAGCTTCAATAGCAACAAATCAACTCAAAACCCTTCAAAACACCATCGTCTGCTTACAGCCTCATGATAGTGGGCCACAATAGGAGCTTATTCAAAGAACACAGTAAATTTGTGGATTTATGTTCTTTTCCTAATTAATTACATCCTTTCTAGTGATCTTTACATCATGTAGGACTTTAGGAATGAGCTCTGTTACTTCATCCTTTATTTGTGGCCTTTTCTTTGAATCCTGTTGTTCCCAGAGAGGGTACAGTCTGAAAACTGATCCCAGCTCAGTCCTGCCCTCCCTCCATCAGCAGAGCTGCTGACTTGTGTCAACCAGAGCCAGCCAGGGAACAATCTGCCTGCGTCAGTTTACATCCAGGCCTCGCTTTTTCTCCCTCACACGCTGCATGTATACCAAACATACAGAACATCAAGGCCTATTGGCCTGCTGTTCAGTCAGCAGAATAGAAGCTTTTACCGCCGACCCCTCCAGGCAGTCTCGACTTTGCAGCTAAAGCACATTGCAGACTTTTAACATGATGAATGGTGCTGGGGAGCAGGCCTTGGGCTTGATATTCCCTCTCTGATGTCAGAGTGCTGCTGATATTACCTGACCTGCAAGGCCACAGACTCAGCTCACAGTGAAGTTTTTACTTTTAGAAGAATGATGCTGCAGCAGACAGGAACAAAAAACTTTAAAACATTAAATCAATTATTTCTAAAGTGTAGAGGGACCAAACGATGTATGGCACCGGATACTGAGATTATAATGACTTAATTAGGGCACTTTAAATGAATTTCCCTGCTCCCACGTGGCTCTCACTGCTCCCTGCAGAGAGCGCTAAAGACAAACAGGGAACATTTTACTGAAATTTAACAAACCGAAGAAGACGGGTGATGTATTGTACTAGCAAACATTTATAGAAATCCTCCATCCTATGAGCCGTTATGTTATGTAGCCCCGTCCACTGACTTTGACAACCAAGTTTGACAGATTAAAATTAATTCATGATGTACAGCAACACCGAAATAGACCATGAAATAATTATATATGACTTTTTAAAAAAGGATATATATATAAATATATATACATCAATTCGTATTGCTATACTGCCAGACAGGACAGGGGAAAAAAAGCAAATATAAAAATATTTTTATGTTTAATATTTTTTTTTATTTTTTTTATTTTAATTAATGACACATTTAAATGTTTTTGTTTTTTTCCATTAAAAAACCCCCAATATACATGACACACAACAAATTCGATTGTAAATTTATTGAATTGTGTCCCTTTTGGCTCTCCATAAACTTCAGTTTCATTCAATCTTAACACGTTTTCTTGAAACATTTGTTCAAGAATTCCTAACAGATATAACTTTTTGATATCACTATTTAAAACCAGATTTCAAAAAGAAAAAATACTTTTTTTAATGAAATGATTTAAAGCACCAACCTCAACTGTCCGTAATTTAGAGGTGGTGTCCTTTATTATCTAGATTGGGGGTTGATTTCTGAGTCATTTTTTATTATTATTCACATAAATCACAAGTATCACACTATAAAAAGCTTAGTCGAGCCATTTGTCACAGCATCACTTCCATTTCCTGATGGATCCCATTGATGCTGCAGGATTTGCTCATCGGCAGAATCTCTTGGTGGTTCATTTTTAAAAATGCTCAGGGACACTTCAGAGCAGGAAAGGAGGTGAATCACTGTTTGCTGGCAGATATCAGTGATACTTGTTCTGTAGTCAAATGAGCGCAGAGTTTTTGTACCGTCAACATTTTACCATCTTGTGGCATCATGAGTGAAGTACTCTACAGGGCAGAAACAGTCTCTCAAGCATCAGACATGAACACAAAACAGAAATAACATCCATCATTTACAGGCTCTCAACTCCCATTGGGTCCAGACTTGTTAGATAATCAAATCTCTTCAGAATCCACCCGTTTATTTCTGATTTCTGCCTTTTTAGACAGAGCAAGTAATGAACCCTTAGTATTCTGCCTTTAGTTTTAAAATCTAGTCGTAGTCTAATTCCTTTATCTCCAGTCAAAGTAGCCTCATTTAATAAAGGAAATAAAACGTTTTCTGCGATCACCGATACTTCAGTTTTCACGTTTCGACGATAAATTTAGAAACTTGAAAGAAACAAAAAGTTATCGCATAATGTGATTGAAACAAAAAACCTTAAAACTCTAAAAACAGTCAGGTGAATTTCTAATAGATAGAAAACACGTCAAACTTGACAATCCGATACATTAAAAAGGGGCAGGATGTATGATATTGGAAAATAAACATTTCATAAAATGTTTAAACACCAAAAACACTATTTTTACTGGGTAACAGTAACGGCTTATACTCTAAAACATTAACAATTAAATAAAGTTTTTTTTTAATTGACCTCCGCTGCAGATTTTGGACATTGTTTTGCAACATTAAGTTGAATGCATTAGGGCTCAGTAAGTGTTGTGAACGACCCTCAGCTCCTACCAGGTTAAAGCATAGTTTAATATCAGCTAATCTGACAGAACTGGAGCCGTTTGTGTTTCTTACTGTTGACGTTGTGGTTTTAGAAAAGGGGTTGTTCATCTGTTGGGTTGATTCCAAAAATGTATGGCAAAGTTTAAAGAGAAGTTGGAGAAGGTGTGAAAGGCTCGGTGTGCGTGTTGGAGATGGATCTTAGCTAATAACACACACACACCGATTTCACCCAACATTCCCAGGGCGGACGTGAAATCTCCCTTTCTGATTGGCTACACGTCACATTCAACATGCTCGTCTGTCCTCGGGGAACACCACACACGCTGTGATATCGGGACACTCCAACATGTTGGATTTCCCTGATTTGTGATTGCAGTGGTCCTGATGTCCCTCCAAGCAGATCAGAGCACATTTAACACACCACACAACAAGATGATCTTTAGAGCCGTTACGGTAATAGTGGGTGTCCTTATGATTGTTGGAAGGGAGAATTGGGGCAAAATCTGCATAATAATCCTGCAGCATGAACCAGGATTAAGACACTAAAATAGCTTGTTTTTACTGAGCTGTTGAGGTCAACTGGCTATGGTGGCAATCTTGAATTTTGGAATTAAGATCGACTCCGTGTGTAATAATTTGTTTCTGAACATTCCAGTGGTTCATGAGATATTTTAACCTGAAAGGAAGCAAACACCTCTGAGTTTTCTTCCTCTTTGCTGCATTACCTCGACTCTCAGCTGTAGTCAAAGACACGCCGTACTGAGTGCGTTTGAAAAGGAATGATTCACCCTCTCCATGGACTCCCTGATACTTTCTACTACTTAGGAAGACATAAATTTAGGATCCACACATTCTACATGATCAAAGCCTCGTTTCATACCATGAGATGTGTGAAACAGCTCTAAATGTTTCATACTTTTTGATGTGCACGTAAGTGCTTGAATACCTTCTCATACTGCACAAACAGCAGCAGAAAGCCGGACTAAAATCTGCTGCATTACAAGTCCTCATTAGCTTCTGCAATTCTAAAAAACTTCTCTAAATTTAAAACTTTTTTTTTTCCATCCTTTATGAAACCAATTCCCTCTTCACCATTGTCACCCTGGAAACCAGCTTGGAGCCGCAATCCACAATCAAAAGCCTTTACTCAGAAGCAAAAACAGCCTCAACTACCTCCGGTATCAATTTACAGCAAAAAGCAGACACAGATCAAGTTAGTTTGAAACTACGTGCTACTTATATCATCACCACCACAAACGGGTAAATCCTGCCTGACAAACAGCCGACTCGGAGTTTGAGCAACGAGGGCTGAATCTTGACAGGAATGTCTCAGGAAGCAGGAAGCTTTAAACACGTTCTTGTATCGTTTAGAGAAAAGCTTTTGTCGAAGACTAAAAGGTAGGAATAGGTTAGTCAAAGCAAAAAAATCCATGGCATTTCACAAAAACGTGCACATTTTTAGTTTTGCTTTCGTTTTAACCCCCCCCCCCCCCCCCCCCCCC
>SSNR01000012.1:5371639-5389361 GCA_006937965.1 Callopanchax toddi
CCCCCCCCCCCCCCCCCCCCCAAATGTTCTCAGTTGGGTGGAGCCAGGCTGTAATTTTTTTTATTGCACTGATTCTGGGTTTGAGAGCTGATACAGAACTCACCTGTACAGGCTGAACCTGATGTTACAGATTCATTTTAAAAGAATAATTAACAAAACACTTTATTCAATTTCTGAATAACTTCTGGATCTGAATCTAGAAATAAAAACTTCCAGGTGGAATTAGTGCTTGGTGATGGTGAGTTCAGGGGCCAAGCCCTGCATAATGGTGCAGCTGGTAGCACTGTAGCATCACAGCAAAAAGGTTGCAGGTTTGATTCCCAGCTGTAGCCTCTCTGCATGTTCTCCACATGCATGCGTGGGTTTCCTACAGGGTTTCCCCCACATACCACAACATGCCTTATAGATTAAATGTTTGACGTCACTTTGCATAAAAGCCTCTGCCAAGTAAATAAACAAAAGTCCTGCAGGATGGATGATTTAAAAATGAAAGGCCTGATGAAATGCATATCACTCGTTGCCTTCTGTGCCAGGATTTTAAACTAAGAACATAAATTGTTGCTTGTTATCTGTAATATTTTACAGTTGTAGCCATTCATGTATTTGCTAAGCTGATGAAATTATTGATGATTTGGTCACATCTTGTGTGTGATCTCCTGTGATACCGCAAGATCTTACGCAATCTGTTAGCACTCAAGGTGTCATAAATAACTCGGCTAAATCCATTTTCAGCTTAACAACTGGAAAAGAGTTTGAGTCACTTTTGTGTTTGTTAGCTTAACCTGTTGACTTCAAAAGGAAACCAGTTACTGATGTATATATCCAGTGATTAGTTTCTGAGAATTTGCGATATTTTGCTAACAGACAGGGTTGATTCCAACAGATCTTTATGATTACTTTGAGCTCAAAGCTACTACAACACCAAACTGCACTTCAGTATCTATAAAACGAACCGAGCTGCAGCCATTAGTGTGTTTGTTAATGCAGATTAACTGAGATGGCCATCTTAAAACAGGTCGACTCCAAAATAAAGAACAATAAAAGATCAACAACAGTTTTTACTGTCTGAAACACAGCATGTACACATAAAACCAGAATAAACCTTTGGCTTTTTGATCTCATAAAAACTTTGTTTCTGTGAAATGAGTTTGGCTAACCTCTGTGATTAAAAACAGAGCAACACATGGACCATAAAAATCATGTGGCATTTGAGGAAAATGGAAACATCCTTGGAATGGAAAAGCTGTTGACTGGTTCAGATGTGTAGCTCTGCCAGGTGAGCTGAAACACGCAGTCATCACTCATTGATCATAAACCAAATGTAGGTCAAGCTGAAATGAGCTAATTATTCAGCAACAAATGTGCAATAACGAGGCAAAAAGATGAGTTACAAACTCTATTTACCTTCTTAGTATCTGCAAAACAATACATCAACAACATCAAGGGTGTTCAAGAGGAAGTTGTGATGGGTTAATGTAACCTGTAGTAACATGCATGAAGATTTTAACATGTGCATCAAGTATTTTTCTTATAAAGACACACAAACTATGTATACAGACAAAAAAAAAACAGCTACCCTTCTTATTTCTCGCACACAAACAGAAACAGCTCCTCTACTACCGAGCAGCTCTAACACATGTCCACCCACTCAGTGGCAGAATTAGCTCCACTCAGGTCTGCTGCCCACAACGACACACACACACACACACACACACACACACACAAACACAGAATGTGTGTCTCCATGTGAACGTGACCGACGAGCGTAATCACTCCCAACACCAGCGAGCGACCTCGCCTCCTTCAGATGTTTCTATAATTAAATGCTGGAGGCACTTACCGATATTAGCTGATAATAGCAGTAAATATTGAACACCTGGGGAACAATATATTGTCCAGACACTCCTTTTCTCCCTCTAATGGGTTTATAGAAGAACACGGCCTTACTGTGATAAAAGCAGTCGTTTTCTAGCCGTTTCTTTAAACGTCCAGTTCAAGCTGTTGGACATCTCCAATAGAAATCAAATACATCTTCATTAAGACGTCCCGTGCACCTGCAACAAGTTTTATTTGCTTAAGCTGTGGAAGAAGTGTCCAAGCGCTAAAGATCCTGATTTGATTAAAAGATTCATGAAAGGAAGTGAAATCAGTCTAATTCCAACCATCTATGAGACCTAAAGTCAAATTCTATTGGATGACGTAAAGATAGTGAGACTGCAGGAAGTATCTCTGCTCTTTTATAGAGGTTTAACTCAATAATAGAGAACATAGCTGCTTTGATTAGTTACTAAAATCATTGGTGTTCATTCTGTAGAGTGGATTATTTGGGTCTCTGGTTGCAAAAGCACAAAATTAGCAGGGTATCTGCAGGTTTAAGGAAGCCAAATTTACAACTTTTTAAGACCTGTTTTAAGGCCAATTTGACCACATTTAAGACCTTACATTCACGGAATGGGAAAGGAGATGTGACCCTTACAAACTGTTCTGACTAAACCTTTATTCAAACTGAAAGTGCAAAAAAAACAACAACAAAAAACATCAGGATAAAGATTGATCTGCATTATATCTTATGTAAGTGTATTGCATTCACCTAAAAATAATTTAAAAAGCTCTTTTTTTCTGAATTAATTAGATAACAGCTTCAAGTGACCTAGACCCTTCTAGACCCTTGTGGTCTGGTGTGCTGCTGAGTTTCAGATGTTCGTAACCCAGAAATCATAGGGGCCCTAGAAATTTAAGACCTTTGGACACTGAATTTAAGGATAATTTATCATTTTTAATGATATTTAAGACCTTAATTTTAGAAAAGCAAATTTATGACCTTTTAATGCTTCTTAAGGCCCCGCGGATACCCTGATTAGAGACACGTGTTTTAGTTTTGACTCAAACTTGTGCTTATTCTAACTTTTCTGTCTCAGGTATCCAGCTGGGTGGACTAACATCTGTCCATGCAGAGAATCTCAGCTTCTTCAACTTCTGTCTCAAACTAAGCAATAAAGAGATTGTTTGACTTTTTTAAAAGGTATGTTCGAGTAAAAATTCTACATGATTACCATCTTACCCATTGTAGGTCATTTTGAAACAGCCTGCTGCAGCACACCTGAATCAAATAACTTCATCACCTTCTTACCATGTTGCTACAGATGCCTGTTAATCACTCGTTCTTTTAAATCAGGTGTGTTGGAGCAGAAAACATCTCAAATTTGCAGGATTTTAGCCTCTGAGGACTGGATTTGATGACCTCTACTCTAGAGTTTACGTCCTTCAGGACTGATGAGCTAATCCGAACACAGCCAAGACCAAAGAGAGCTGCTGCTGCCAGTAAATAAACTAAAATCTCAAATCAAGGAGTGGCAACATGCTGGTGACTGACAGAGAGGGAGGATCTGAATCTGGGTTTGCTGAATTTAAACAGATCCAAACAGAATCAAAATCTTCTAGGCATCATCCCTGTTCTTGTATGGAAAACTTTCCTTAGAGTCGGTCAACACAGCAGAGTCCACTAAATACCCTATGATAAACTCCCCATCCTGTGAAAAGGCCTTGCTGTTTTCTGCAGCTTGGACATTAATACCTCTCATATGCATGCTCCATTTCTCTGCATATTCAGCCTAATGCATTATCTGCAGATCCAAGATGCCTAAAAGAGCAACCTTTTCTGCACAAACATAACAAACATGGATAGACTGTGAAAGCAGTCTGGTGTAAAAATCACAAACCTGCACAGAGCAGCAAGTCCCTCTGCAACCTGGACTTACATGAGAAGTGTCCGCTTTCCTCCAGTAATCAAATCTCCTAACCTCTAAGAAAATATATCAATTCAGAAACAAACAACCAGAATGTGAAAATGACTTCATTCCCCAGGCAACACGGCTGCTAAACTCCCAGCAACGCTCATCTGGACAAATCACACCAGCAGCACGGAAGCAAATAAAGTCTTGAGACCATGAAAGATATTTTCTCTCATCTAATTGCGGTTTCAATTTCCAGTTGACATTTTCAGGAGGTTTGAGTCACCGCTTGCTATCTCTGTCCACGTATTTACTCGTGTCGACCTCGTGGCACCGGCTCAGGTGGATGCATTAAAAAAAATCTCTCCCATAAAGCTGGATCATCACCTTGAGGCTCTTTGAAACAGAGACATGACAGTCAGCATCACTGCAGAAGAAAAAAAAATCCCTCTCTGACATCAGCTCAGCTTCAAAATAAGAACCATCTTTGAAATAATACATGTTAAGATGTGTTCATGTGAATGCTCACAGAACATCAAACACTATTTAAATCTATCAATTTTACCTCTTTGAAACAGAAACTGTTTTTTTTAAGCCAGATATTCTGTGGGTGCATCAGGATGCAGATCAGTGCATCATCTGGCTGTCAGTTTACAGAGCGGGAAGCAGCCGCTCCTTCCCTCCACCTCCGCCTCTTTTTACCCCCTCTCACACACTGGCATCAAGCCCAGATCATACACACTTTCATAAAATTCCTTCTTCTCTGCAGCACTGCTACAGTGCAGCCACAATGGGACACTTGTTTCTCTGTGTGGGGAGAAAATAACTCATTTAGCTGCAAAATAACAACAATTATTTAAAAACCAAAGCTGTGGGACAGAAATTCTGCATAATTCCTGTCAACTCAAGGGAAAAAAAATCAAAGAAATAGATTTCTAAACTTCCAAAGAAGACTAAATACACATGTTTCAAACTACATCATCCAGTGATTTTAAGTTGAAAACTAACTCAGAGATTTTTTAAGAAGCTCTAATGTTGGAAGGATTATTCTTATAAATGTTGCAGGATGTTTTACAAAATAATAAAACTGCTTTAATCCAGTGCTGCAGTATTATAACAGGCGCCGTGATGCTTTAGGATCAGACATCCACAAAGATATCACCCATTTAAAGCAAATACTGTAACAAATATTAATTGTGAAAAAACACAAAGCGTGTCTACATTCATTCTCAAAGAAAGAGGCCAAAACTATCTTGATTTTATTAGCGGCCATGAGCTGCTTTCATTTGTTTTTTGCGGCAGTAAACTCTGTTTTTAGATACATTTAATATTTTCTAAAAACCCAAAGAATTCATCAGTAAAACAACTGGAACGTTGCTCCTATTTGTTCACCGAGGAGCCTTTAAAGCTTGAAATATACAGAAAATAAAAACACACAACTGCTGATATTTAATTTGAACCGTCCTTTGATGAGACCAGATTAATATTCATTTAATTTAAGAACATAAAAGTTTAGAACTTCACAGTTTACCAAAGGTAATTGATTTTTAATGTTCTCTAATCTGCATTTGATCTTTTAAAACCGTTATTTAAAGGAATTCATCATTTAAAGAAGTAGTTTGATGAACCGTAATGGGACATGAGCTCATGGATGTTGCAAATTTTGGTTTTTTACACACGTTTTATTCAAGATGTATTATTTTCTCCATCATTACAGCCATTTACTATTATGTGAACTGAAATGTAGATTAGCTCAGAAACATTTATGACATCATGATAGTAAAAATAGCTTTGTTTTAGTTTTGATGTGATTTTAATGCAGGACCTTGTCATTTTTATCTATGACTGGGCCCCCTGCTGTCGGAGCAGAGCGGGGGGACCCGTTTTTCTCCCTCATTCCCGGCTCCCTCTTGTTATCCTTCATTATGCAAATGGGAGCGCTGTAAATTGGTGCATGACCACAGTCAACCTGACCCTGTTTAAGTGTTTATGTGCTCCAAGTCTGATCTTGGGAAAAGTTGTACTGAAACATAAATTTCGTTGTATCAGGACTCTGGTTCAGTGACAATAAGGATACTAATAAATAATGCAGAATGCAAATCAGAGTGTGACATTAAATGTGAGAATAAATACGTCTTCATTATTCTGCTGGTGTCACTGGATGAAAGCGTACATTTTCTGTTGTCTGACTCTAAAACATATCAAAGACTGAAAACAGAGTTGTAAAATATTCCATTATTTAAAGCCTGTTATTCCTTTAAGGAAACACAAACCACCTGCTGCCTTTAGTGTCAGAGTTTTAAAGTTTTAAGCAAATATTTCACACAACCAGTTAGTGCTTGGAGTTTATGATGTGAATGACTCTCAGCTACAATCATGCCAAATTTCAGCTCCATATTTGTGAAACTGACTGAGTTGAAACTATTTTTGTGTGTCTGATATCAGCGGGCTGTGGCAGCCATCTTGAACTATAGATATTCATCTAATTACTGTTTTTTGAGAGTTTCAATAAAATCTGGCCTGCAGTTCATGA
This sequence comes from Callopanchax toddi, assembly GCA_006937965.1. NCBI lineage: Eukaryota > Metazoa > Chordata > Actinopteri > Cyprinodontiformes > Nothobranchiidae > Callopanchax > Callopanchax toddi. Next base: position 5,377,904 of record SSNR01000012.1, read on the forward strand.
GATATTGTGCCGTCACACACACACACACACTTTCGGTAATAAACATAAAGGCAGCAGCTCCACACCTGACTCAAATCCCAGTGTCCTGGGTTAAAGTCCACCGACTGACCTCAGCAGAAGAACTGCATCGTCAGGTTATAAAAAGGTGACTGTGTCCATTTAGAAAATGAAAAACAACAACAATGTGTTTGTCTCTTTCTAGTAATGGGATTTATGGCTCTTTGAATGGAGCCTTAAAGAGCTGTTCAAAAAAAAAACTGGCTCTTATGGGTTTTTGTTGGTTTTTTTCCAATATTTTGAAATATAAATGTCATGTGGAACTATGTTTGGGGACACTCTTTGTTGCGACACCTACGTGTGCGTTGCTGATTAGCTTCCCCGACAGAACTGATGGGTTCTGATGTTTTGAATAGAGCCGGCCAGCTTAGTGTCGTTGAACGTCACGGTTAATACAAAACAATGAACGGTTCTTTACAAGGTCTCTGTTCTGAGAGCCGTTCAAAAGATTCGACTCGTTCATGAACGTCACGTCACTGTCTTTTAGGCTCCTCCCATTCTGGGTCAGTGCTGGAGGTTTCTTCCTGTTTGAAGGGAGTCATTCCTTCCCACCGTCTCCCTTTTGTCACCATTTCTTTTGACTTTATAGATTACGATAAAAACAAAAGGAAAATAAAAAAGTTTTGACATTCTGTTCTAAACCCAACTAGCTAAAGTAGGTAACATTTTTGATCGATTTCTTGTAATAGAAAAAACTTTTTCTGCACCTCCTGAGGTTTGTCTGTCATTTCAAACTAAGTTCAAATCAGGCCTAAAGCTTGGGATTTAACCCTCCTCCTCTTCCTCCTCCTCCTCACAGTGACGTCACGTGGTGGTAAAAGTGCAACGTGGACGGGTCAAATAACAACACGAGCTTAAAGTGTGTGGAGTCCCTCAGCTCCTACCTGTTCTGCCAGCCCTGGATCAGGTTGGTGTATTTGCAGAGGACTCCTTCCAGCTGCCTCCTGCGCCCCTGATGCTGCTGTAGATTCATGCCGCTGCCCTGGACGCTCCCCCGGCTGCCTCCAGCTCCAGCCGGGCCGCACAGAGACCCGGAGCCGGGGCTGTGCGACCCGCTCCGACCTCCGGGCTTCTTGGACGAGCTGCCGCGGTGGTCGGACTGGGAGCAGTTGGGTTTGTTGGTCCCGGGATGCGAACTGCAGAGCGTCTTTTCCATCCTGGCGATGGGACGAGAGGAATCTGGAGGAGGAGGAAGAGGAGGAGGAGGGGATGGACAGAACCAGCAGCAGCAGCCTATGGCAGGGAGATTTCAGCAGAGCATGTGGTAAACAAGGCGCTGAGTGAGTGCTGGGCTAAAGCAGAGGCTGTGGATGTGCTCCAACAGCTCGGCCCTGATGTTTTAAACGTCCCTCGACGCGTCGGACGGCTGACATAATCCTCGGTGGCTGGAAGCTGCGCTCTCCTCTGCAGTGTGCGCGCTGCCAAACTGTTTCTGCTCCAGCGTTTCCCTGAGAGGAGAGGAGGACACGCAGACACTCCCACTCCGCTGTGGACCTTCCCCCGGATATTACAATGCAAAAGAAGAAGGGGGAAAAAAGAGAAAAGCTGAGATGAGTCACGTTTTAGGATGAAACGCTGCACTCCCCCGGGTTAGAACTGCAGCAAAGCACCGCATCCGCGTTGATGGACGCAGAACTAATCAAAATACACATGTAAACACACACAAACCGTAACGACGTTCAAATAATCCATTAAAGGGTCTGTTTGTATGGAACCCCATTTTTGCCAGTTTGAAGTTTAAATAAAAGTAGATTTAGTTAAAATTCCTCTATTATATACTTTATTATAATTATGACCTACGGTAGCATTTCATGATGAGATATAAAACTATCATGAGACACCAACTTAAAATTATGAGGTCTCATAATTATGACGTCATAATCATGATAAAGTATGTCATCATTAAAAGTATTTCATGATTTGACTTAATATCTCATGATTATAATTTTATGAATCAAAGTCATTGTTTCTTTGATTTTAACTTAGTATATTAAAGTCATATTTCTGAGAAACCAGGTCATGATTGTGAGATGTCATCATTATGAGATGCTACTAGTCATTTTTATGGGATGCTGGGTCATAATTCTGACATAATCTGCTTTTTTTCATCAAAGTGTCAGAAATGGGCTTCCATGATCTGAAACCCAGACACTTTACTGTGTTTAATGAGGGAAATAGCTCAGCTTTTTGAAACTTTCAACACATTTTTTTTATTTTATTTTTTTTACAATCTTTTTTTTTAAATCCAGGAAACACTCGTTGAGATTAAAAACCTCTTTTTGCCAGAGGGACCTATAAACTAAACAGTTTTAGACTGAATAACAAACAAAAGCGTGATGGGATGAGAGGTCCAGCTCTTGTCAAAAGTGCCTCTTTTGGCTCAACTCCCTCAGAGAGAGGAGCCTGCTATTATACAGCCCTCTGCGTTTAGCATCACTCAGAGCTTCTATTTTAACCTGATTTAGCATTTATGAATAACTAGTGTGTTGGAAAGCAATTTTTTATCCAGTTTTTTAATAAAAATCTGGTGCTTTCTTCATTTTCTGTCATGCCTCCCAGTGATGCAGTGATTTCATCATGACTCCTGCAAAAGTGCAGGAAAGTGAATGATATCAGCTCCATTTTTAAATGGCGGCTAAATGCAATTGACTTGTTTTATGAAGATCCAGAAAAACATCAGACAGTTCAGGACAAACGTTTAGATGATGTCTGACATCTGTTTAAGCTAGTCCGACCTCCAATAAGAGTGGGCTAATGTTTTTCACCAGTTAATTTTATCCACATTATTAATATTCTGCATCAAACGTGAAATTCATTGCATGGGCACAGAGGTGTTAACATCTCCTGATCTGGCCACAAGTGAAGGATGACTGCTGCATGAGGACCGGGCTGCCTGTGCACGCTTTAGGATAGAGGAGGGGCCTAAATCAACATCCACTGCTCATTGAGAAACTAAAAACACCAGAAATTCTCTAAATTTGACTTAGTAGTCGCCAAGTTGGCAGCACAGTTTTTCTAGCCTAGTGAACTAGACCGTGGTCTAGCCACGCTTCATTGGAACCTCAGCAGTCCACTGATTGGTCCGGTCAGTCTCGTACTGGGCCAATCACAGCGCTCTAATGGTTTGGTGGGCGGGATTAGCCGATGACCACGGGCAGATATCCTTTTTCCAGGTAATATCAACCATGGTCCCGCCTTCCTCGCCTGTGATTGGCTGCAAGTGCTCTCCCGCGAATGGTTAGGGTTAGGGTTATGTTAGGGTTAGATGTGGTTAAATCCCCACAGCCAATCGGAGGAGAGCGCTTGCAGCCAATTACAGGCGAGGAAGGCGGGAACATGGTTGATATCACCTAGAAAAAGGATATTCACTGACCGCGGCGCTCTGAATCAGAATTTAAACATGGTGGCAGCTCAGGACCCATGTTCGTTAACGGCTTTGACATCAACTTTGGACGATTTAGATTTGGGCTTTTCTTTAAGACGTGAACAGATAGAGGCACTTAAGTCTTTTATTTTGAAAGAGGATTTATTGGTCGCTTTGCCAACAGGATACGGTAAAAGTTTAATCTACCAGCTGGTTGTTGCTGAACGGCTCTGATTAGTTCTAGCGCTATCCAATAGCATGTGAAGATATTTTGATTGACAACCATTGATCCCGCCCCTATGAATGAGTCATTTCAGTGAACCATGGCCAAACTATATAACCACATATATACGTAGTCTGGCTTGCCAGGCTACAGTTTTTCTGCACTTGTGTTGAAGGCATGGACTCGTGACATCACTGCTAGGTGATTGGATAGTTTCAGTGTTGGTGTCGTGATCCGTGACGTCTCGATGTCTGAAACAGATCTGGCAACTACAATTTAAACTTTCTCCTTTAGAGACCTTTATGTTGCTAAGAGTACTGTGGTCTGAATCCAAACTCAAAGTCTGAATGTCAAATGGATGCAAAATAACAGGAGGAAAAATATATTATTTTCCCAGAATGCATTGAAAATCTACAGTAACAGGATGCAAATATCTTACAGAGCTGTTGTATATTTAGTGACTTCTCTATGAAAACAAGTCAATCCACGATAATATTCTGTTTATTGTTTCAACAATGAAGAGCTGTTGAGAGAATTTACTGTTAAAACAACAAACAGTGTTTACAGTGTACCAGAGATATCAGCTAAATCAAAAGTACTCATGGTTTTTTTTTCACTTTAAGATCGTATCAGTGTCGTTCTCTAAACCTTCAGTCATAAACTCCTTAAACTCTCTTTGTGATTGCAGACAAAAGTGAAATGCTCCACAAATAAAAAGGAGAATTCCTGTGTAGAAACTCAAAGAGCTCTTTGTGTTTCCAGTATCTGTGGAAGGTCAGGCAGCCGAGCAGTTCGGATGTGTTTCAGCGACGTTTAACAGCTTTTGATATTTTCTTTGAAAGTTAAAAACACAATTCTCAGCTGAGCAGTCTCTTGGATGTTGTAAAAAATAATGAAATTCTCTTGTCTGAACTTTAAACCCTCCTTAATGTTTGTCTCTTCAGGAAAAGATGAATATTTTCAGACTAATGACACAAATCTGAGGAAAACAACAACTCACTACGTTTGTCTGACAATTTTATCAAATAAGCCGGTTTAGGACTTATATACATGCTGGGCTCAAAGGGAGACTGGCAGGAAATAAGCAGGTGGATGTGGCTTTTTTGGATAATCTAAAAATATATAATCCGATGTGGGAGTTATTTCAGAAACGTAAAAGCAGAACGTGGTTTAAAAACAAGAAGAGGTGAGGATCTGACGAAACTGAAAACCTGGGAGCTGAAGAAAAATGATGTATTATTTTTACAGTTTTGGCACAACTCCTTCCTAAATTCCCTCTTTTATATATAAATCGTCTAAAAACAGGTCCTCGGGAACCGTTCTGTTTGTGTGTGCAGCTTCAGACCATGACGAGCAGGATGTAAAGGACACGTTAATGAAGAGCAGGCAGAGGAGGGTTGCAGGCTGCTGAGGAGAGGCGGGCATTGTGCTGAGAAATCGAAGGAATACCTAATGAATCTCCACAGGACTCAGGGCTGATTCTGCTGCGTGTCAGCTGAGGCAGCCACAAAGCAAAGATCAATAAAACAGAGTTTTGAAAAAAGAAGTCTCTGGACAGCAGAGAGTCAATGGTTTGTTAAAAGCTTGTGCAGGGAGTCAAGCTTGGGTCAGCTGCGTTTCATTATGGAGGAAGGGCAGCTTTTCTCTGATGTATTTGCTACATACACATTTACAACTGTAGTCCTATGCTTTCATCCAGGGTCACAGCAAAATGTTCCTTATAAATGCGATGAACTGCTTTATGTGGAGGATTTAATCTATTCATCGTGTTTGGGACACATCCAAAATACCATCCAGAGTTTTCATTATTACCAACACATCTCCTGTCAGTCAAGAGGGAATCCTTTCAAATCAAAGAAAAACGCTTTAAGAGTAAAACGCAGTCAAGAAAGGAAGTGAGACACTGGAGAAATGGAAGATAAAATCAAAGGATAACAGATTAATGTGTTTAAAAATCAAACACAGCATTCAACCTGCAGGTTAAAAAAGACAAGGCAGTTACTAGTTTAAGTGCTTTAAATTCTTCTGATCTCCACACCTGAAAAGACACTCCTACTCCAAATTAATACTACTTAAACATGCTCATATAGTTGAAAGGGAAAGCAAACATCTCAATGAGTAAATGTTCACTGATCTTTTAAATGATGGAGAATGTGAACAGTGTTGGTCAAATCTTAAAATGAACATTATGAATAAACTTGTGAATGAATCTCAGCTTCTACCACATCAACGTGTTGCTCAGTATCTGTAAAACCGACGACGCTGAAGCCCTTTTTGGGTTTGATAAAGTTGATTCTCTGTGGCAGTCATCCTGGGTCAGGTTGACTAAAGTTAATCAGTTATAGATAACAGGCAGCTTTGACTCCATAGCAATCGGGTGAGCTAAATGTACATTTTATAACAAAAATCTCATGTGATCTTTTAGAGCTTGGGTTATGTGTTGTGAACGACTCTCAACATGAAATTTTAGTACCTGTAGAACTGGTTGAGCTAAAACTGTTTTCTGTTTGCTGATAAGTTTGTCTTTAATTTCAAAGATGGTGAGTGGAGGAGTTGAGTTAATTGATAAAGTATGTCAGATCCAACGTCTTGAGTCCTTTTCGTGTTTTGAAACAAGCTGTCAGACTCTGACTGAAGACCAGAGCTTATCAGTGTTTGGCTGTGATCCTCTGTCCTTGTCCCAGAGATTCCCACACACTGCTGCAGCGCCGATCGCTCTGTGTGTCTCAGAGACAGTCCACATGTAAATAAATCATAATAATACTACACTGAGAGACACATGAGGTTTGATTTGTTTCCATGCTCTCCAGAGAAAAGCACCATTTGGGTCTAACTGCTGCTGGCAGCCGTGGAAAATAAATGATCACAGCTCTGATAGTTTTGAGAACATTTAATCTGATTATTGTAAACTTTGTCGCCTGCACAGATGTCTCTGTGGACAGAAGCTTATCTAACGTGTAAATAAGAGCGTTTCTGCATTCTTTTGGTTTCACACTTGTGAGTTTTGGTCGTAGAAGGTACATCGGTATTTCAGTTTTTATCATTTGAAGTAAGGTTGTGACTTTCCACAAACTTGTTTAATTCACACAGACCAGAAAGCTCCCTGATAAGTGAACAGAGGGGTGGCTATTGACCCTGCAGGCTGATAAGGTCACCTCCGTTTGTGTCTGTGTGACAGAAACAGGACGAGGACGCTGAGAGCAGAGAGGGATTTAAAGGGTTGAGTCTGTGGGTAAATATTTAACCGCCTGCCTCTGTTTGTTGCCCATTTTCATGCCAAGATTAAAGTTGAGGTCACTCAAATTCACCAGGCAGGTCTAAAAATAATCTAATTACAATGATTTTCTTGGTTAATAAACATAAACCAAGTAGTCAAAATTTGCCCATTTCTTTGCATAATATTGCTCTTTATTATTAGGTAAAAACATACTTCTGTCCCAGAATGCATCTGATGTAAATCTTCACTTTTGTTTTATTGATTTTGTTCAGATCCATGAATACACCACTTATCTCTTCCCCCACTGAGAAACAGCTGTTTAGAAGTGTAAAAGCTCTGCAATCATGTTGTTTACTTAGTTTACTTTTTCTTCTTTAGCATAAAAATAAAACATTAGATTTTATGGCAAAACTATAAACTGGAGTGCTGCTTAAATAAGAATCCCTGAATTATTAGATTTTTGGCCACGGGAAATGGGAAATGGACAGCAGAATGTTGTTGCTATAAATAACCCAAAAGGTTTTTTGCAGTGCGTGGTTACTAATAAAGTAGGGGTGGGAATTTAATGCATTAATTTTGATTAATTACAAGAAAAATAATGCATTTAAAAAATGAATGCAACTAATCGTAGCTTGCATACGGAGCAAAGGGGAACACTTGTCAGTGCTCCTAGTACATTGATGACACACAGATCAGTGCTCAGTTCAGCAGAGGCTGCATCCTTCAGAGGATCTGGTCGAGGTGGCTCGGTCCTTCTTCCTCCGTAAAAACTGGTAGCTACTAGCAATCGGCTGTGAAATTTAACAATCTACCTTTAGATTTATTCCCGCCCCATCCTCTCTGTCCAGTTCGGTTGTATGAGCCGGTTTTCCAATGGGGGCAGACAAAATAAGGACCCAACTGGTTCCAGACCCCCCAATGGAAACCAGGCAGAAGTGTCACAAGACAGTGTGTCACTTTGAACACATCCCTGCTACAAAGGAACTAGAGCAAACAAGACTAGGGCAGAAAAAGAGCCACTCATACAGGGTGTTTCCACTCAGTGGAAATCTATTATTACTTAACAACAATACCTTTCTGAAAATGTACTTAGAATGAATAAATAAAACTATAAAGTACTTTTAGGTCCAATTCAGCCAGGGATGTTTCTTTGTTTTTCTACTGTTTTAAACTGAAATGCATTTTAAATGTATTTTTCCAGAAATTAAAGGAGCTTGAGTTTACAATGTTAAAGTTCAGGTCTATTATTTGATTCTGTCCCATAAATTTATTTAAAATAAAATAAAAAAGGCTTTTTGGGGCAAATTTTTTTGTTAGTTTAAAATACAATTAATTGTGATTGATTAAATACAAAACCTGTAATTAATTAAATACATTTTTTTAATGAGTCCAACCACTCAAATAATGTTATGCTTTACATTAATTAAAGCAAAGTAAAATCCAAAAAAAATATTTTTTTCTAAATTAAAGCTGCATTCTGGAGGATTTCATCGAGAGAGCAGTTTTTGAATCTAGCGTCCAAAGGCTCCTCCTCAAAACATCTCGACACGCGCGTCCAGTCGCGTGTGCGCGGCACATATACTTCGGACATGAACTGTACAGCTCAGTGTGTAGGGTTTAATCACTCACAGTTCACAATCTTATTCCAACAACACTACGAGGGTCTGAAGAGCCCTCTCTGTCCCTGCTGCTTCTGATATTAGCTCTGTTAGCAGAGAGCTGCTGCTGGACTCTGAAGCTGAACTTGACTCGGCCCTGGATGAACTTTCTGACCAAAATAAACGCATAATCCTGTCAAGCCTTGCCATTCTGTGAGGTGAAAGGTTTAAAAATAAAAATAAATCCATCTTTAGCTGGAGAATGGGTAGGTTTTTAGTAGAAATGAGCCGTGAGTCCTCAGTGAACGGCTGAGACGGCAGAGAAACACACGGAGCGTCCTGTACGACAGCGCCCCCTACTGGTACAGGTTTGGTCGATGCGCGTGCATGTTGAGAGAATGCAGACATTTGAATTACATTGGCTGAAAAATGTCCGCGGCAAGAAATAATGGAAACGGGGCTCTAGGAGGAAGGAGGGTCTTCATCAGAATGACAGATGTTGTGGAACTCAACCCATAGATCATAGTTTAGACCTGAAATATCATTTAAAACATTTAGAAAACTTTGATACAGAGAAAAATGCTCCAGAGAGCTGCTTTAAAACATATTTCTCACATTCATGTTCCTCTTATAAAACACTAAGTGTCCCAAGTGAAATATCAATAGAAAAGGTCACAAGATCAAGGAAGAATGGTAATTTTTTTTAAATGTAGGAAAAGACAATAAAGTTATGAGAATCCAACCACAGTAAATGAGACGTCTAGCTCTTTAAAAGAGTTATTCTACAAAAAGTTCCACAACATCTGTTATTCTGCTGAAGACCCTCCTTCCTCCTGTAGACCTCTTTGAATGATTTCTGACCTGCAAACCTTTTCAACCAATAAAATTCAAATTTCTGCATTGACAGTCAGCTGTCAGTCAAAGTGCACGCGCTACCTGTAGCAGTAGGGGGCGCTCTCGTACAGGACGCTCCGTGTCTTTCTCCGTACAGCCTCAGCCGTCATGGAGGAGCCAGAGCTAATTTCTACTAAAAAGTTATCAATTCTCCAGCTACTGAGGGGTTCATTTTTAAAAATTTCTCCTCACAGAATGGCAAGGCTTGCCAAGGATACGCGTTTATTTTGGTCAAGACCTTCATTCAGGACTGAGTGTTTTTTCATTTCCGGGTTCAGTTCCAGACCAACGTATCAGAAGCACAGCAGGGACAGACAGGTCTCAGAGCCTCGTACAGAGTGAGAACATGATTTGTGAACTGTGAATGATTGAACCCTGCAACGTAATCGTAGTTTGAGCAGGAGTTGCACAGTTTATGCCCAGCTTACAGACTGAAGTCATGCGCCGTGTGCACACTAGCGCACGCACGTGTCGAGGTGTTTTAGGAGGAGCCGTGGTATGTTGGATTCAGAAATTGCTCTCTTGCTGAAAAACTCCAAATTCTGCCTTTAAATTCAATGCAAACATGAATATGAAGAGAAATTACACTAGAGGAAACGAGCTTCAGTGCTTCGTCTATCATATTTAACATAAGATCATCCTTTATTTATAAGGGAAATTCAATTCAATGCTATGCCCAGCTTTATTTCAGTAATTTTTTTTTAATTAGCAAATTTGATGAGGTTCTAAACAAAAACTTGATTTAGTCAGATTCTTGCTGCAGAGCCTTTGTGATTTCTTTAACAATCTTTTCTACTGAGATCCCAGTGAAGAGTTTATAAACCAACTGAATATTTTTATCATTTTGGACCTTTAAACTTCCCCTGCAAAATCTGCAAAAGAAGTATAATGACTGGCAGACCTAAAGGTCACAAAAGTCATTACACTAATACACCTGCCATCTGGAAGAGTCTTAAGATCACCTTGGAGGACTCAGGGCACAAAAAGGAGGACAAAGATTTGGGAAGGCAGTGACAGACCTTAAGAAGAAATGTCACTAAAGCTCTCAGTGGGTTCAATTATCACTCAATTGAGCAGGAGAAGGACCCTAATTAGTGTTCTGACTTGACACTTGTGTTTGTCAGAAGAGCCTCGGGCAGGAACCTCCAAGTGAGGAGATAACAGCTGATAACTCCACTTGATTTGTGACGTTTGCTGTAAAGCACGCTCCAGAAAGATAACAGTGTCTGAATGTGGAGGGCTGAGGACATTCATCCCCTTGAAGCAGAGCAGACTGCATTTGTTTCTCTTCTGGATTGTCATCTCTCTTCACTTTATTAAATTCTTTCACAGACTTTAGGCAATTAAAATAAAACATCTGCTGATAAACTTCTAGAGTATTCCATTTCATCTCTGATTTATTACCTCTGATTTCTGTGTCTAATTTTATTTAAGATCTCATAAGAAAAATCAATTGAAAGCCATGATATCATCACTGACCACTATTGAGCTCAAATGTCAAATTAGAAAAACAAACCTAGACGTTGCAACCAGTCATCAAAGCATCAACAGAGGAAACTGCTTTTGTTTGTTTTTTGCTGCCTGAATTTCCTGCAGACAAGTTGCAAACAGACGATATAAAGGATTTAAACACATTTACAGTACATAGTAGTCCTAGTTTACCTTCTCTTTAAAGGACACTAGAGACACCTGCTGGATAAAAAAGATATTGCACTTCAAAAACTGAGGATGATCTAATTTGTAAAGATTAATCATTTATGCTTACAAAGTATAACAGATATATTTTCTTTTGTTTAAACTGCAGTTATTATTTGTACTCTACAGCTGACACAGCAAGAAATACAAACAATATTATTAAGAACATGTCACATTAAGAAAACCATGATTTTGACAATGACTACATTAAATTCTCACTACTTTAGTAATTAAGTTAATGTAATAATGAAAATGTTAATAGCATCAAAATATGTATAAGGAACCAAAACGTTTTCATGATTAGAATGTCAACTTTGACAATCATGTGGTTTTCATTAAAGACAACAAAAATCTGTTTGTATGAGTATTTAAGTTAATGTGACCTGATATTGCCTCTATCATCAGGTGAT
>SSNR01000012.1:5389371-5420373 GCA_006937965.1 Callopanchax toddi
ACCCCCCCCCCCCCCCGGCTCTGGAACAGCTGACCAGGTCACATTAGATCTGCTGGTTTTAAATCTCTTTTAAAGAAGACCCACTTTTATTCTTTGGCTTTTATTTCTATCTGAGCAGAACGCCTACAGTGGTAGCTTTTGTTTTGTTTTACCTGACTATTTATTTTAGTCCATTTTAATTCTAGTTTTAGAACTGATCTATATTTTATCATGGTTTTATATCTTTATCTGCAAAACTCTTTGGTCAACTTTTTTTGTGTAAAATGTGCTCTATAAAGAAAGTTTGAGTAGATTTCTCCTCACTGGCTTTGACTCTATAAAAATGACAAACCTATTCATGCTACAACATATTGGATGTATTGTTGCTGTAAAGCACTTTGATGCAGCACTAGCAGTTTAAATACTGGTATATCAATTAAATTTACACAACTGCAAATGTTTCAAAGTTTCCCCTGTTTGATGGTAATAAAAATGAAGACCCCTCATATTAATATTTTTATTGACATGTTTTAATGTTATGTAGTTTTTATTTCCATGTGGCTTTCATGTTGTTCTGCTCTATCTGTGTTGTTTTTATACTTAACGAAGACTTCTAGCCTCTCAGGATATTGGAAGAGGAATTCTGTCTGCCTGTAAGATTTGTTTGTTTCTACAATAAAAGAAAAAACATAAAAAACAAACTTTTATTACTTGAACTAGATTTTCATTTCATTGTAAAACAAAACTACATAATTAAGAAACATATTTACAACAACAGGCAATGAATATTCTCAATGTTGTCAGTACTGACAGTCAGGGCAGTGTCCAGGTAACCATAGTAACAAGACTCCTCTTCTTCCATTCCCTGTGAAGACCACAGTCTTTGTACTGTCGGCTGCAGGAAGAACATCTCGACAGCTCAAAGGGAATCGGTCGTCAGACTTGAACGATGGAGAACATTTACTCCAGTTCTTCTCACCTGTTAATGAATAAACAGCTTGTAGGTTAAATGTAATTTCACATGTTTTAAGTGAAAACTAAAGTCAAAGGTCAATACCGTCAAGCACAGTTGGCCTTCATCCTGAAACCTGGATCAGACACAATGGGGTGAAACTGCTTTCAGGTCAATGCCAACGTGAGGTCAGCTGCATCTCCCTGTGTTCAGACCTCCTCCTGGAGCACAGGACCTCCTCCTGGAGCACAGGACCTCCTCCTGGAGCACAGGACCTCCTCCTGGAGCACAGGACCTCCTCCTGGAGCACAGGACCTCCATCTGGAAAACTACACAAATGTGAATTTTAAGAGTGTCAGAAAATAAATAACAGTATGAATAAGAATGAATCTAACCTGTAAAGTTGGTAGCATCTTGGAGGACGGCTGTTTTGTCTAGTTGTGGTCATCAACACATCAAGTCTGGAAAAATACATTTTTGTTTAAATCAAAGATAAAGATCATTTGTAATAATAACACAATCATTGCTGCAATTCTATTGATTGTTGGATTCTTATCTTGCTTAAAATTAAAACACAATCCGAGTCCAACAGTTCACTGAAAATACACACAGACAGTGGAGTGCAGAGGTTTGTGCAGCGAACTTGTTAATCTTCATGAGTTTCCTTTATAATTCATTGCTTGTTAGGATAAAAAATGTCTGTTTCTATCATATAGGAGACACACAGTGATATGTGAGAGAAGTGAATCAAAGTTTATAGGATTTACAGAAAGTGTGCAATAATTTTTTGAATAAAATTAGGCAGATGCATACATTTGGGTACCATTGTCATTTTATTGATTCCAACGCCTTTAGAACTAATTATTGGAACTCAGAATTGGTTTGGTAAGCTCAGTGACCCTTGACCTCCATACACAGGTGATTCTAATTATGAGAAATAGTATTTAAGGGGGCCAATTGTAAGTTTCCCTCCTCTTTGAATATTCTCTGAAGAGTAGCAACATGGGGGTCTCAAAAACACCTCTCAAATGACATGAAAACAAAAGTTGTTCGTCATGGTTCAGGGGAAGGAACATTTAAAAAAATTAAAATAAAATAAAAATGATGTGAGACAGAACAGTATGTTGATGGTTCATCTTTAATCCATACTTTGTAAAAAAAAAGAAAGCTCCATTACAAATTTAGGTCTTTTGATTAAGGACAAGTAAATGTTTTCATAATTCCGTTTTAAAATTGAAAATAAAGTCACTGAATACTGTTGTTACAAGAACAGGAAGTTCATAGCTGAACCAAATCCTCTGATCAACAAAATGAAGGAACTGAACACTGAACACATGTCATTGTCCAACGTATTCCTATAAAACTTTAATGTTTTGATGTGATTTTCATTCCTGAAGCCAGTGCTACTGATAGAATTAAGGAATAAAATCACCCTATGGCTTCAGAATCTGTAAAGATGTGTCACACTGATGGTGAAAATTACTACAGAGCAAAAAATGAAATAGAAAAATCACAACATTCCTGATAGGTGCGTTACTGTAAGGTGCTTGGGATAAAAGTGTCTGCTAAGTAAATAAACATAAACTAGTCTAACAAGCAAGGAAGAAATAAAAACACTTATCATCCAACAGATGTTCATTCATGTGCACTGTCCCTACCAAATAAATAAATGAATGGATGAATCAAAGACAAATGAACTAACACATGTCCAGGACACCGTACAGGAATCAGAAACCAGTCTAGATTTGGAGCTAGGGACTGCTAGGATAAAATTTAATAATCAAAAATAAAACAGACATCCAAAGCTGATAGACACTTACTGTGAGATGTAGTGTTGGTCCAAGAGAAAGACGTGGAAACCAGGGCTGGACTACGTGACAGTTTCTTGCAAAACCCTGGAANACAGGACCTCCATCTGGAAAACTACACAAATGTGAATTTTAAGAGTGTCAGAAAATAAATAACAGTATGAATAAGAATGAATCTAACCTGTAAAGTTGGTAGCATCTTGGAGGACGGCTGTTTTGTCTAGTTGTGGTCATCAACACATCAAGTCTGGAAAAATACATTTTTGTTTAAATCAAAGATAAAGATCATTTGTAATAATAACACAATCATTGCTGCAATTCTATTGATTGTTGGATTCTTATCTTGCTTAAAATTAAAACACAATCCGAGTCCAACAGTTCACTGAAAATACACACAGACAGTGGAGTGCAGAGGTTTGTGCAGCGAACTTGTTAATCTTCATGAGTTTCCTTTATAATTCATTGCTTGTTAGGATAAAAAATGTCTGTTTCTATCATATAGGAGACACACAGTGATATGTGAGAGAAGTGAATCAAAGTTTATAGGATTTACAGAAAGTGTGCAATAATTTTTTGAACAAAATTAGGCAGATGCATACATTTGGGCACCATTGTCATTTTATTGATTCCAACGCCTTTAGAACTAATTATTAGAACTCAGAATTGGTTTGGTAAGCTCAGTGACCCTTGACCTCCATACACAGGTGATTCTAATTATGAGAAATAGTATTTAAGGGGGCCAATTGTAAGTTTTCCTCCTCTTTGAATATTCTCTGAAGAGTAGCAACATGGGAGTCTCAAAAACACCTCTCAAATGACCTGAAAACAAAAGTTGTTCACCATCATGGTTCAGGGGAAGGAACATTAAAAAAAATAATAATAATAATGATGTGAAACAGAACAGTCTGTTGATGGTTCATCTTTAACCCATACTTTGTAAAAAAGTAAGCTCCATTACAAATTTAGGTCTTTTGATTATGGACAAGTAATGTTTTCATAATTCCATTTTAAAATTGAAAATAAAGTCACTGAATACTGTTGTTACAAGAACAGGAAGTTCATAGCTGAACCAAATCCTCTGATCAACAAAATTAAGGAACTGAACACTGAACACATGTCATTGTCCAACTTATTCCTATAAAACTTGAATGTTTTGATGTGATTTTCATTCCTGAAGCCAGTGCTACTGATAGAATTAAGGAATAGAATCACCCTATGGCTTCAGAATCTGTAAAGATGTGGTCACACTGAAAATTACTACAGAGCAAAAAATGAAATAGAAAAATCACAACATGCCTGATAGGCGCGTTATTGTAAGGTGCTTGGGATAAAAGTGTCTGCTAAGTAAATAAACATAAACTAGTCTAAAATAACAATTATCCAATAGATGTTCATTCATGTGCACTGTCCATGCTACAAATAAATGAATGAATAAATGAATGGATGAATTAAGAGAAAGACGTGGAAACCAGGGCTGGACTACGTGACAGTTTCTTGCAAAACCCTGGGGGGGGGGGGGGGGGGGAATAAATGAATAAACGTTACAGCATTTCTTATATTTCCGTATCATAAGATTACTATATATTTTCCTATTTGTCTTTAGGTATATTTGTTGCACCGTGGAGAACTGATCCCCTCTGAAACTTAATGGGAAATGCTACGTGCTAACTTTAGCCTGAGCTAATACGGAATAACTGTTAGTAGTTTGCAACAATTAACGCTATCCCTTCTAATAAATCAAGATAAATATACGAAATTGCTTTATGGCAACAACAGCTTTAAGGACATAACAATAACATACCTTTTGTTGAGTTTCCCAAACAGTTCCCCTGAAACAAGACTGACATTTTCTTTTCGAACTTCTCAAATAAAAAGAATATAGCGCCACCTTCAGGTCCGGAATGCAATGGCGAAACGCTCTTTTACATAGACACATTATAGACACACACGTTATTATTAGCAGTAGTAGTAGTATTAGTATAAGTATTATTATACATGTACCTGAACATAGTCTATGGGCTTGCCTTTATTAAGGCTAGCAGCTAGCCTATTGTAGCATTTCAGTCCTTTAAAAAAATAAATAAATAAATAAACTTCTTTGTTGGGAGTTGGGACTTTCCTGCGTGCATGGTGATTACTGGAAACGGTCTGACGTCAAAAATGGGGCTTTGATGTATGACGTCACATCCCTTTTAAGGCCTTAGAGAAGTCTGATCATTTCTCATTTACCCTTTGACTCTGAAGGTATCAGACCTATACAGGTTTAAGCTGTGCTATACACATTACATTTGTTTATTAGTTATTTTTAAAGTGATAATTCATCATTAATTATATGGATATTGAAAGAAATTTTAAAATGGAGAAAAAGACAACATTTCAAATCACAAAAGGTATGTCAATCTTCAATGGATCAACTGAATATCGTGTTAGGAGAGTTTTAAAACAAAAACATTATGGAACGATAGTTAAATGTACAGATGTTAAAACTGCTGAAACATATGCAATGAAATGCATTAGAAGATCACATGCTCACCGACATAAGCAAGGAATTAAGGCTTTAAAAAATATTCTTCAAAGTCTCAATGCTGATGAAAACAATATAGTCCGATATATTGAGTCTTTTGAATATGAAGATTGGACCTGTATCACATTTGAGAAACTCGATATAACATTGATGGACCTAATGTTGATAAGACAGTGGAAACCTTTGAATTTGGCTGAAATTCGGACGATTGCTCGCCAAATGTTGGTATCACTTAATGCTTTGAAAAGTATTGGTGTCACTCATACAAATATCAAACCAGAAAACATCATGTTAGTTAATCATGAACGTGAGCCATTTAAGGTGAAGCTGATTGACTTTGGGGCTGCAGCTCGTACTACAGAATTGTCTGAAGTAGTGTTTCCAAATGACTGTGGGTTCAGTGCCCCAGAAGTTTTACTTGACCTTCCAAAGGATGAAAGTATTGACATGTTTAGTCTCGGCTGCACGCTGGCTTTCTTGTTTCTCGGTTCACCATTGTTTCCAACACAATGTGAATACGATTGTATGAGAGTTATTTTAAAGTTCCTTGGTGAACTTGACAGAGATTCACTGAGAAGTGGGTGGCGGACCAAACTGTTTTTTAATCCGAGAAATTTCTGGAAATTTAAAACACCAGAAGAGTACACAGCCGCAACGGGAAAGTTGACTGGAACAAGTGATAAGTCTTGGAATGATATTAACTCTCTGGATGACTTAATTAATAAGGCACCTGAAATAGGTGAGACCAGCAAATGTACAGACTTAACAGAATTTGTTGACCTTCTCAAGAAGATGTTAAGCTTGAATCCAGATGACAGGATTCTACCAGCTGATGCTCTGAATCATAGATTTTTCACAATGGAGCATGATGCAGTTGTAAAGAAACGCCCTTTAAAAGAAAACACAAGAAGATGCAAGCCCACAAACCCAGGTGTTGTTCAAGCTGAGATAAAAGATGACCCCATCTTGGAGCTCAAAGTCTCAAAAAATGTACAAGAGACTACAGCGTTAAAATTAGACAAAGGTGTCCGTATTCCTAGTCAATCAGATGTTTATTGCATTGAGGAGGTTCTTGAATCCAGGCCCTATGGACAAATTGCCAGGTGCCGAAAAGAAGGAACAGGTGAGATTTTAGTCATACACACCATCAGTAATGGAGATGGCCGTATAGGTAAAAATCAAGAGGATGCATTAAAAGTTCTCAGTCAGCTTGACCCTGAAGAAAACAACCTGGTCAGATATTTGGACAGTTTTCATTATATGGATTATTTTTGCCTGGTTTTCAAAGCGATGGATTTAAAATTGTGGGAGTTCATGCGAAAGGAAATGCGTACTCGTCTGAGGGTGGCTGAAATAAGAGCGATCGCCCAACAAATGTTGGTAGCTTTGACAGCTCTGAAAAGTGCTGGAGTCACACACACAAACGTAAGGCCACAAGCTATTGTGCTAGTCGATCATGAGTCACAACCGTTTAAAGTGAAATTATGCAATTTTGGACGTTCTTGTAAGACATATCAATTAGGAATTAACAAAGTCATACAGACTGTAGCATACAGGGCACCAGAGGTTCACCTGGGCCAATATACAAATGAAAGTATGGATATCTGGAGCCTTGGCTGTACATTAGCCTGTTTGTTTTTAGGTCGGCATTTGTTTCCATCATGTAACGAATACGAAGCTTTGAGGGTGATTTTAAAACTCCTTGGTATGCCTGATGACATCACACTTGAAATCGGATCTCGCTCCGAATTATTTTTTAATCGCATTTTGACGAGTGACCAGAGTGGGGCAAGATATTCCTGGAAGTTTAAAACACCTGAAGAATATCAACAGAGAACAGGAGAGAAAGTTACAAAGAGTCAACCAGTTTTTGATGATTTAAATTCTCTGGATGACTTATTGAAAATGACAGATGGACTAAACGATCCCATGGAATATGAAGATTTAAAAGAATTTGTGGACCTTCTAAAGAGGATGCTGACCTTACATCCATTAGAAAGAATCAAGCCAGCTGATGCTCTGAATCATAGATTTTTCACAATGGAGCATGATGCAGTTGTAAAGAAACGCCCTTTAAAAGAAAACACAAGAAGATGCAAGCCCACAAACCCAGGTGTTGTTCAAGCTGAGAAACAAGATGACCCAATCTTGGAGCGCAAAGTCTCAAAAAATGTACAAGACTCTACAGCTTTAAAATTAGACAAAGGTGTCCGTATTCCTAGTCAATCAGATGTTTATTGCATTGAGGAGGTTCTTGAATCCAGGCGCTATGGAGAAATTGCCAGGTGCCGAAAAGAAGGAACAGGTGAGATCGTAGTCATACAGACCATCAGTAATGGAGATGGCCGTATAGGTGAAAATCAAGAAGATGCATTAAAAGTTCTCAGTCAGCTTGACCCTGAAGAAAACAACCTGGTCAGATATTTGGACAGTTTTCAATATATGGATTGTTTTTGCCTGGTTTTCAAAGCGATGGATTTAAAATTGTGGGAGTTCGTCCGAAAGGAAACGGGTACTCGTCTGAGGGTGTCTGAAATAAGAGCGATCGCCCAACAACTATTGGTAGCTTTGACAGCTCTGAAAAGTGCTGGAGTCACACACACAAACGTAAGGCCAGAAGCTATTGTGCTAGTCGATCATGAGTCACAACCGTTTAAGGTGAAGTTATGCAATTTTGGACGTTCTTGTAAGACATATCAATTAGGAAATAAAAAAGTCATACAGACTGTAGCATACAGGGCACCAGAGGTTCACCTGGGAAAATATACAAATGAAAGTATGGATATCTGGAGCCTTGGCTGTACATTAGCTGGATTGTTTTTAGGTCGGCATTTGTGTCAATCACGTAGCGAATACGAAGCTTTGAGGGTGATTTTAAAACTCCTTGGTATGCCTGACGACATCACACTTGAAATTGGATCTCGCTCCGAATTATTTTTTAATCGCATTTTGACGAGTGACCAGAGTGGGGCAAGATATTCCTGGAAGTTTAAAACACCTGAAGAATATCAACAGAGAACAGGAGAGAAAGTTCCAAAGAGTCAACCAGTTTTTGATGATTTAAATTCTCTGGATGACTTATTGAAAATGACAGATGGACTAAACGATCCCATGGAATATGAAGATTTAAAAGAATTTGTGGACCTTCTAAAGAGGATGCTGACCTTACATCCATTAGACAGAATCAAGCCAGCTGATGCTCTGAATCATAGATTTTTCACAATGGAGCATCTTGCTGCTGCCAAGCAGAGTCCTTATGTGATAACGGCTCACAACATAATGACAGGATGTGGACTGATTTCAAATCACGTTTCTCCTATCAGTCTGCAGAGGCCAACTGCTGATCGTGAGCTCTAGTCATCAAAAATATTATAGAGGATGAACTTGGAAGAGATCAGATTTCTTTAATAACTGGATAAATAACTGCAATTATTACACAGAAGAACAAGTTAAAGTGAAGATAGATAATGTTAATATATTTACAAACATACTGGAGGAGAAGATAAAATGTAGGTTACTAAAGAAAAAAGAAATCAAGGCAATAGTAGATATAAAAGAATGGGCTGCATGGGGGCACAGTGTTAACACTGTTGCCTCAGAGCAAGAAGGTCGTAAGTTCAAATCCCAGCTGCGGCCTTTTTGCAGGGAGTTCTGTTCTCCCCATGCATGTGTGGGTTTTCTCCGGGTGCTCCGGTCTCCCCCCACAAATCACAACATGCCTGATAGGGTGATTGTTGATTGAATGTATGTCGCTTTGGATAAAAGCGTTCAAATGAATAAACATAACATCACAACTCAAACAGAAGATGCCAGATACTTAACCCATAGCAGCTGTAAAACAAGAAAATAACTTTTCTTGGTTTAAATGGCCATTCTAAATTGTCCCTAGTTCAGAACTGTCCTTCACCAATAAGTGAGCTCTAGTCTTCAAAAATATTATAGAAAAAAGAAATCAAGGCAATAGTAGATATAAAAGAATGGGCTGCATGGGGGCGCAGTTGTTAACACTGTTGCCTCGCAGCAAGAAGGTCGTAAGTTCAAATCCCAGCTGCGGCCTTTTTGCAGGGAGTTCTGTTCTCCCCATGCATGTGTGGGTTTTCTCCGGGTGCTCCGGTCTCCCCCCACAAATCACAACATGCCTGATAGGGTGATTGTTGATTGAATGTATGTCGCTTTGGATAAAAGCGTTCAAATGAATAAACATAACATCACAACTCAAACAGAAGATGCCAGATACTTAACCCATAGCAGCTGTAAAACAAGAAAATAACTTTTCTTGGTTTAAATGGCCATTCTAAATTGTCCCTAGTTCAGAACTGTCCTTCACCAATAAGTGAGCTCTAGTCTTCAAAAATATTATAGAAAAAAGAAATCAAGGCAATAGTAGATATAAAAGAATGGGCTGCATGGGGGCACAGTGTTAACACTGTTGCCTCAGAGCAAGAAGGCCATAAGTTCAAATCCCAGCTGCGGCCTTTTGGCAGGGAGTTCTGTTCTCCCCATGCATGTGTGGGTTTTCTCCGGGTGCTCCGGTCTCCCCCCACAAATCACAACATGCCTGATAGGCATGTTGGCAACTGTTCTGACTGAATGGCATGACTGCCATACTCTGCCAAAAATGAGTTGATTATCTAAATATGGATGTAATCAAGAAAAATACAATATTGTGAGACAAGCAAGACTTTCAAGAAAACAGAAAAAAATACAGTCAACCTGGATGTCAGACTGTAAAGTATTCATTAAACTAAATGTTCTCCAGAGCAGGCAAAGAGCGAGATAACAGGACTAGAAAAATATAACTGGAACATGAGATTGAAAAAATGCTAAAAAGTATTATAGAGGATGAACTTGGAAGAGATCAGATTTCTTTAACAACTGGATAAATAACTGCAGTTATTAAAGTAATCTTAAAGACAAAATAGAAAGGTTCAACAGATAAGGTAGATTTAAAATATAAAAATAAAAATAATCTAAAAGACAAAAAAGAAGGGTTTAATAGATAAGATAAGGTTAAATTAAAGATAAAAATCAAATCAAATAAAAGACAAAAAAATGACACAGAAAGAAAGAAAAACAAAAATTCACAAAAAAGAACAAAAAACACAACAAAAAACACAAAAAGAACAAAACAAAAAAAAAAACAGATTAATGCAGCCTCAACAGGGCATAAGCCAGTGTCCTACTTGTGCCGGTCCCAAGCCCGGGTAAATGCAGAGGGTATGGATCAAATATGAAAATAAATATATGGATAGAGGAACTGATATGATGATGGCATAGTTTTCGATGTATTTAAGGGATTGGGGGGATGTGATGACCAAAAAATTCTTAGCATGTCCAGACACACCCCCCCTGATATTCTACCTGCCCCCCTTAGTGGGGCTGGCTAGATCCGGCCCTGGCGCTGACCGCCCAGGTATATCAGGAGAGACATCCTGATCAACGCCAGGGCTTACACCGCCTACGCCTGCTGTCATCTTTTTCTCTGTGCTGGGAGTGGTATGTGCACGCACGCACGCACACACACACACACACACACACACACACACACACACACACACACACACACACACTTTATATTAAGGTGTACAGAGAGCTAAAAAAGTATTTTCCCCCTTACAAAGTCCTTCTGTTTTTTCTGACACGTTGCACTAAAATGTTTCAGGCCAGCAAACAAATTCCAGTATCAGACAACGATAACCTGAGCAATTATAAAATGCAGTTTTCAAATGACAATTTCATTGTGGTATAAACCTATTCAAACCAACCTGGCCCTGTGTGAAAACGTTATGGCTTCCTAAATTTAACTTGTAACACTCCTTGAGGCAACAGCTCAAATCAAGTGTTAGTGATAAGTTAACTAGTAATGACTCTCAACTCCCTGTGGAGGAGTTTTGTCCCACTCTTCTTGACAGAATTGTTTCAATTCAGCCACATTGGAGGGTGTTTCAGGTCAGACGTTCTCCTTCAGGATTCTCTGGTAGTCAGCAGAATTCATGGTTCCATCAATTTCAGCCTGTGGTCCAGGTCCTGAAGACCAGACCATCACACTACCACCACCATGTCTGACTGTTGGGATGATGTTTTTATGAAGTGCAGTTCGTTTTACTCCAGATGGAATGAGACACACCTTCTAGAAAGTTTAACTTTTGTCTCATCAGTTGACAGAATATTTTCTGAAAATTCTTAGGTGTCAAAGATTTTCTTTTGGCAGACAGGTCTTTGTGTTCCTTTTGGTCAGGAGAGGTTTTGGTTTTGGGACTGCAGAGCTTTTGTTCAGAACAGGACCTGATGTGTTGCTTTTTGAAATCCTTTAGCCTTCTTCATGTTGTCAGACAGGTTTTATTGAAGTGATGTCATAATTCTACAGGTCTGGTAGTGATCAGACCTGGGTCTGGCTGGTGGAACTGAACTCAGCTTTCAAAATAATGTAGATAATCACAATAATCCATGATTTAACAAAGGGGGCACTTACTTTGTCCACACAGAGCCAGGTTGGTCTAATTTTTTTCTTTAATAAGTTTGAAAACTTCATTTTATATTTACTCAGGCTATCTTTTCCTTTTACTGAAATGTGTTTGATCTGACACAACCCTTGTGCTTTGGAGCGATGAAATGTTTTGTCCTCCTGCTGCCATCATCCATGTTACCGTTGTACTCCATGTTTACGTGCTGCTGCTGCTGCTGATGTACACTGAAGCTGTTCAGGTTCTCTAGGTGACGCACAACCACACAGAGGCAGTTTGACGTGTGTGTGTGCTGTCTGTGTGTGTGTTGGTACAGGATGAGTGTGTGACCTGTGTGAATTCTGTCCAGTCTGTCGGGGGCCTTCAGTGTTCTAATCATGGCAGTTAAATACTGTGCTCTGATTGGTCAGATCCTCCAGCTCCTTGATGATTGTATTTAGTTCTAGACTGCCCTCATGTATGATGGAGATGGGATGTTTTTGCACTGTTCTGTATTAAAGCTTATATTGTCAAACATTGAAATGGTTACTGAATAAAATGTTTCATTTTCAAATATTTGGCGTGTTCTGTGTGTGGTGGAGATGAAACGACAAAATAATCAGAATTAGACAAAAAGAGTCAGTAAATAAGAGATTTAAAATATTTCCTAGAAAAATTCAGCATTGTTTACACAAATAAGCACAACGGTCAAGTGTTGATGACTGCAGCTCTATATTACTGCTATGTAAACCTTGAGGGTAGGTAGAAAACTAAACACCGTCTGCACAAACATTTCTGCTAACGTCTTAAAACTTTACACAAGAGTCTGGCATATAAAGTAGAGCTCAATGTTAAAATCTAGTTGTTCTAGATCTGGGATTGTTCTACATTTAAGGAAACAGCCTCCAGCTGGTCCAGATTGTCATCACTTCGTTCCCAGCAGAGATCCCTGATGCACTGAATGCTTTAAAACATCACACAACACAGGCGTTAACCCAGAAGGATCAGTAATGATAGACTGATCTGGTTGTTGTCGTCCAGACCCAGCTGCACCAGGCTGCTCTAGGAGGACGGAGCTTGATAGCGGAGGAACAGAGGTCTGGAGGGTGGAGTTAAACACAACAACAGGATCTGTGATCTGACGACTAACGAAGCACGTTAGGCAACAAGATGGAGGCTTTAAAAGGCTGAAGGGAATCAAAAAGATGGAAAGAGGGAGATCTTGAAGGGTTGTTGAATATATTAAAAGTATAAATGAACATTACATTGACAGATGGTGTGAAATTATTCATTAGCAAATCACCTATTAGAATTTTTCTAGGCCCAGCAGGTTTTAGACCTTAAACTAACGGCACACAGAATGATTGTTATTGTTTTGATTTATCATAAAAGACTGACAGTTTTCCTAAAACTGCACCAAGTTACCATCTAAGAAAGTAAAGGCTAATCAAATAAAGACATTTTGAAAATATTTTCTTCCATTTCACCTGATTTTAGTCCCAATGAGTCCAGAAAAAAAGGCCTTTTGCCGCGTCTCGTCTTAAACTGAAAAATGTGAAGTACACAGCTTTTAAACAACAAAGAGAGCTTCATTAATATGAGTTATATTGAAATCAAACCCCCGATCCTCCATTTGAAGAGTCGTTGGGGTCTTTGATGTCCTGGTCCACATGCAAGGTGTTTTGGTCAAATTGCTGAAGGTGTGGATTTTTATGAATCAGGTTCATAGCTGAATCAAAAACATCAAAACACCGTATGAATCTCTGGTCCTCAAACAAGTGTCCCTTGGCCTTAAAATGTAAGTGGACAACTGAGTTTATCCTGAGGTTTTTAAGCTTTTTCAATTTGAAAGTTCATTATTTGATTTGTAAACTAGCTCACATTAATCAAGCTCTCGTTACAGGCTACTGGCATTTCTAGGTTTGGATTGAAAAACCTATTTGAATGAGGAGCAGACGTCTGAACTCAGTGATGTTCAACTGTGACTTGATAATTAGTTGCCTCCCTGCTCTTATAGCGTGTCGAGTGTGTTAGAGAGGAAAGGATACACGCTGGGGTCGTTCATACGTATCTTCAGCCACCTCTTGTTGCTGTCAACCATCCTCTGCAGCCTCTGGCTGTCTATCTCCACTGGATTCTGGGTCGCCCGGCGGTTGTGTATGTACTCACTGAGACACACACAAACACACACTTTAGGGATCATTGCAGAAACATTTCAACTGTGGTGTGCATGTACAGTATACTAGCCTGGTAAACCAGACTATATACTGTATGTGGATATATAAAGTCTGCAGAGCAGAACTGACGGTCTAGTATACTAGGCTACATGTATACTATCCTGGCATGATGAACAGTTTACTGCAGGTTGCTGTACCTGATAGGAGTGTATGGTGGATACAATGAGGTCAGTCTTGTGCTGCTGGAAGCAACAGCTGCTCCTGGAGAACACAAGAACATCTCAGGATCAACAGCATCACTAAATCAGAACAAATGTTCACTGACATACCAGGAAATATCTGTCTCCATCTGCTGGTAACAAGGTCCTCTGAGGCTCTCGGCTCACTGCTGATGGGGGGTGCTGAATAGAGCTGCCGAGCTGCTCTGAGGCCCCCGGCTCCAGAGTGGCTCTGAGAGCCCCGTGGGTGGAGGAGGTGCTAAGGAGCTGGGAGCCTGGCTGTGCATGACTGGCACAGAGGTGGGAGATAGGCTGGGGTGAGGCTGAGGCGGAGACATGGAGACAGGTGTAAGATTCTACACTTAGCTCCTTCAGGGTGGTTTGAGGCAAATTTGCAACAATAGTGTACAAGGGGTTAAAATTGTGTGACAGCTTTACTGGAGTTCATCCAATAATAATTCTCACCATCATGATCATAATGTAGTCTGACGTGAAACTTGTATAATATACAGAAAACATCTCCAGCTTTAGTTTTTACACAACATGAACAAATACGTTAAATCAAATGGAACCGATTTGGTCGTTTCTTGAGATTGTAAAAACAAAATTGAATAAATATCCCTTACTGATGGCGTCTTCAGTGGCTCCTTCCTCTTCTTTTCTTTTTCCCCTTCTTTTCTTTCTTCTTTTTCTTGTCCTCCTTTGCTCCACCAGCAGAGGTTTCAGGTCTCTGTAGCTCCACCGAGCTTTGAGCATTCTGATGATGGGGGACACTGTGGTCCAAACTGGAGAGGAGGGGTGAAGGGCTTGACTGGTGGAGGTCAAGTCTGTCAGTGTTATGAGGTGGAGGGTGGTCTTTGTGTTTAGGGCTGCAGCTCGGAACTTCTGCTGGCTGGAGAGCTACGCTGCTGGGTCTAGCTCAGCCAACCTGACCGGAGGAACCGGTTTTCACCTTGTGGCAAGCTCGTTTCTGCTCCCAACAGTGTGCAACAAGAACTCAACCTCTGTGACACACCTGGTCTTTGTTTTGTTGTTCTAATAAATTGTTCAACTGACAGTTTTTTGGTGCATTTTTTTTGTTTAGTGAGCACTGAAGTCAAGGATGAAATTCATGTAATAATAACACTTTTGTAATGTGCATTTTTTTGTGCTTGGGACCTAAGTGTGATTTTTTTGAAAATCTGATGCTACATAAAAAATTCAAGGTCAACAAAAATTATTTTAATGGTCATTTGTGACACTCCAAAGCCCTGATAATTCACCCCTAAAACCAGTCCTCTGGACAAAATACACAATAAATGATTTCATTTTTACTGTTTTTGTTTATTTTTCAGTGCATATTTTTCATAACCTGGCAATAAATGGGTTAAACCTAAAATAAACATTTTATTTTGTTTTGAGAGCACTGAAGCCAACGATGAAATTCATGTAAAAAATAAACACTACTGTAATTTTATAATTATATTTTTATATGTGCATTTTTTGTGCTTAGGGACCTAAGTGTGACAATTATTTAAGGAACCTCCAAAGATTAAAGAAGTTAAAATCAGGTAAAGCCCCTGGTCAAGATGGGCTGTCTTCAATATTTTATATATATTGGCTAGAATTAAAAGAATTTCTTTTTGAAGCCATAAAGGATATTTTATTGAATAAAACTCCAACAACTACTATGAAACAGGGACTTATTACTCATATACCAAAACCTGGAAAAGATAAAAGACTTATTGATAATTTACGGCCAATAACATTATTACCGGTAAATACAAATTACAAAATTCTTAATCAACCAGCATATTAAGAAAGTACCATAGTTGTTCTTGCACATTCTGGAGAATAATTGCTCTGCACACCGACTGTTAAGGTGACCGGCTAACTCAGGAACAAGTTCAATTCTTCGCAAGAGGTCTCTGCTGTCTTTGCTGTTGCCTTGATAAAAAACATCAAGCAAAGCATAATGATCACATGATCCAGTCAATGGATGGCAGTTCTTGTCCTCATGTTCTTTCCTGTGTTTAAGCCACGTTAAGTTTACCCTCAGTCTCTTTCCTTCAGCCAGTGTGATGGTGTGTGTGTTTTCTTGTGATGGATGAAGTAACCTTCCTTGGTGTGGTTGAAAAGGATGATCTTCTGGTTGTCGGTGCTGGCATGACTTGTCAGTCCTCCTGCATAGTCATACACTGTGACATTTGGAAAATGCTTCCATGACATAAGCATGTTAGTGAAGTCTCTGGGCTCTCAGCTCTGAGATTGAATTTGATGGAATATACCACTCCACATGGACACATTATTACAGCCCAACAGAGCATTTTTAGTTACCTTGATTACAGTAATGTGATCTGATTTGCACCATATAGCAGTTAATAAATTTAAATAAATTAAATTTAAAAAACGAATCAATTTTCTTTTCTTCTATTAATAGGTTCTGACTTTTCTTATTTTCATAAAAAAAACTCTTAAGAGGTTAAATATTAATGTACTGTTGAGAACACTGTTCAAATGCTGTTTATTTTGATTACAGCAAATTTGGAGGCTGAAATCCTGTTTTGAGGTCTGGAACTACAATTCCCAGAATGCTACGCGAGCGTGACTGTGTTGCGTGACTGCCACCGGACGGCTGTCGACAGAAAGTACAGGAAAATGCGCTCACTGACACGCACATATGCAGGCAGCTCAACCAGGACCCTCCACATCAGCAGCAGACATGATAAAATAATAAACGAGCCGAATTAGAGAATAATGTGCCTCGGCTGCCGTCGTCATCATGTTCCCGGGAGTTTTCTATGCACTGCTAGCGGGGTTCCTCGGAGCCGTGGCGTCGTCGTCGGCCAAACTATCCCTCGGAGCCGACTACCTGAAGGGAGTCTGTGAAACCGGACTCCGGACGTGGGGGGAGCAGCGGAAATTTAGACAAGCGGACGAAACTACAGCCTGTGACCGGGTATGTTAAAGCTATAATTAAACATTTACACCGTCAGGGAGTCTGGGGACTGAGTCAGAGCGGCTGTTGTGTTGTCCTCATGTCTTTCCGTGCTTCCCTGACTCATCAGCACCATCACAGCTGCTGCTCCTCTCGTGATGCGTCGTGCTGAAGGACGCTGCAGTATGGCGCTTATTCGGTTCCAAAAGTCGGGCACGCGCATTTTGAGCGCGCGCACAGCACACCGAGCGCGCACACTAAACACCGCGCGCGCAAACAGGAGACGCGAGAGGAAAGTTGGAACTCGTGAGTGAAAAATTACATCGTGAGAGGATGTTTGTGCACTGAGAGCGAGCACACAGTATCTGTGAGCACTGACAATCAAACACAGCGCGCACATAAAGCCATCGAGCACGCGGCAGCGACGAGCCTGCGCTCGTCTCTCTCACTGCGCGCTCAGTTCCTTTTTCTGCTCGCTGTCTGTAGAAGACTTTTGAGACTCTGGAGGCGGGACCTGAGGCTGCTGAGCTGTGTCCTCTGATTGGTCAGTTTATGAACTCTACACCCCCTCCCTCCCTGGTCAGTACTCCGGTCCTCCTGTGGATTTTATAAGAGAAAAGTAGCTTCAAAATATGACTAAAGTTACCACCAGCGACATTAATCACATTGTACAACTGGAAAGTCCTTCCCCGAGGAGCAGAAGGAGTGATGATTAAAGTTGTATCAATTTACATCGACAACGAGGTAGGTAAACAATGTCCTTAGCTATTAGCTAGCTAGCAGAATCGCTAGCATTCCTAGCCATTTTTAAAACTTTATAATCATTTTCGAAATGATTCAGTGATTATTATTAAAGACTCCACGTCTCTATCATGTTCATGTTAAGGAGATTTGATGATTCTATGCTGGGTTTATTTAAAAACAGCTTGGTGTGCAGTGCACGTTGTGTTGCTGAGCTTCTGACTGCAGATAGCTGCATAGCTAACCGCTAACCCTGCTGTGTGATCATAGCCTAGTGAACTAGACCGTCAGTTCTGCTCTGCAGACTTTCATATATTCACATATATTGTCTGATTTACCAGGCTAGTGTGATCAGTCACTGACAACTGAAAAAACTCAGCTGGTGTGAAGCCTGTTATTAATATGAGCACTGAATGCAACACATCTACTAGCAGCTAGTAGCAGCTAACAGCTGTTTTACTGTGATTTAGGAAGAAAACACTAGTTAATCTAACAACATGCTGTAGGATTTTTAAAGTAATTTTGTTGTTAAATAACAGATAAAATATAAGCCTTATTTTTTATTAAAATCCCAGAAACTGGTTGCAAAGTGATCTATTCTTTTATGATGATTAACAATAATTCAGATGTTTTTCCCAGTGGTGGGAAAGCTTTTATTTTGTTCCCTGTTATGATGATCAGTATATATTAAAGAGTGAGTAAACTGAGACAGACGGTGATCACGGCAAATACAGGAACTACAGTGATTGATTTTTATAAATGTAATTATTACATGCAGATTAACATTATTACATCTAATAAATCTGGTCTCAGCTTCCTCATATCTTATATCTTAAAGTTGTGCACTAAATGGTGAATAACTATTGATTTTATTGTGTAGGCTGTCTTTGAGGACCACCCATCAGTGGACACTGCAAAGGCAGAATGTTCCTGTGTGGGCGGAGCACCACTGTAACCATGATGCTGCTGTTATTATGGACTGNTGTAAGGTGCTTGGGATAAAAGTGTCTGCTAAGTAAATAAACATAAACTAGTCTAACAAGCAAGGAAGAAATAAAAACACTTATCATCCAACAGATGTTCATTCATGTGCACTGTCCCTACCAAATAAATAAATGAATGGATGAATCAAAGACAAATGAACTAACACATGTCCAGGACACCGTACAGGAATCAGAAACCAGTCTAGATTTGGAGCTAGGGACTGCTAGGATAAAATTTAATAATCAAAAATAAAACAGACATCCAAAGCTGATAGACACTTACTGTGAGATGTAGTGTTGGTCCAAGAGAAAGACGTGGAAACCAGGGCTGGACTACGTGACAGTTTCTTGCAAAACCCTGGAAAGGGGGGGGGGGGAGAGAAATAAATGAATAAACGTTACAGCATTTCTTATATTTCCGTATCATAAGATTACTATATATTTTCCTATTTGTCTTTAGGTATATTTGTTGCACCGTGGAGAACTGATCCCCTCTGAAACTTAATGGGAAATGCTACGTGCTAACTTTAGCCTGAGCTAATACGGAATAACTGTTAGTAGTTTGCAACAATTAACGCTATCCCTTCTAATAAATCAAGATAAATATACGAAATTGCTTTATGGCAACAACAGCTTTAAGGACATAACAATAACATACCTTTTGTTGAGTTTCCCAAACAGTTCCCCTGAAACAAGACTGACATTTTCTTTTCGAACTTCTCAAATAAAAAGAATATAGCGCCACCTTCAGTTCCGGAATGCAATGGCGAAACGCTCTTTTACATAGACACATTATAGACACACACATTATTATTAGCAGTAGCAGTAGTAGTATTAGTATTAGTATTATTATACATGTACCTGAACATAGTCTGCCTTTATTAAGGCTAGCAGCTAGCCTATTGTAGCATTTCAGTCCTTTAAAATAAATAAATAAATAAATAAATAAATAAATAAACTTCTTTGTTGGACTTGGGACTTTCCTGCGTGCATGGTGATTACTGGAAACGGTCCGACGTCAAAAATGGGGCTTTGATGTATGACGTCACATCCCTTTTAAGGCCTTAGAGAAGTCTGATCATTTCTCATTTACCCTTTGACTCTGAAGGTATCAGACCTATACAGGTGTAAGCTGTTACATTTGTTTATTAGTTATTTTTAAAGCGATAATTTATCATTAATTATATGGATATTGAAATAAATTTTAAAATGGAGAAACAGACAACATTTCAAATCACAAACGGTATGTCAATCTTCAATGGATCAACTGAATATCGTGTTAGGAGAGTTTTAAACTACAGAAACTTTGGAAAAATTGTTAAATGTACGGATGTTAAAACTGCGGAAACATATGCAATGAAATGCATTAGAAGATCATATGCTCACCGACATAAGCAAGGAATTAAGGCTTTAAAAAATATTCTTCAAAGTCTCAATGCTGATGAAAACAATATAGTCCGATATATTGAGTCTTTTGAATATGAAGATTGGACCTGTATCACATTTGAGAAACTCGATATAACATTGATGGACCTAATGTTGATAAGACAGTGGAAACCTTTGAATTTGGCTGAAATTCGGACGATTGCTCGCCAAATGTTGGTATCACTTAATGCTTTGAAAAGTATTGGTGTCACTCATACAAATATCAAACCAGAAAACATCATGTTAGTTAATCATGAACGTGAGCCATTTAAGGTGAAGCTGATTGACTTTGGGGCTGCAGCTCGTACTACAGAATTGTCTGAAGTAGTGTTTCCAAATGACTGTGGGTTCAGTGCCCCAGAAGTTTTACTTGACCTTCCAAAGGATGAAAGTATTGACATGTTTGGTCTCGGCTGCACGCTGGCTTTCTTGTTTCTCGGTTCACCATTGTTTCCAACACAATGTGAATACGATTGTATGAGAGTTTTTTTAAAGTTCTTTGGTGAACTTGACAGAGATTCACTGAGAAGTGGGTGGCGGACCAAACTGTTTTTTAATCCGAGAAATTTCTGGAAATTTAAAACACCAGAAGAGTACACAGCTGCAACGGGAAAGTTGACTGGAACAAGTGATAAGTCTTGGAATGATATTAACTCTCTGGATGACTTAATTAATAAGGCACCTGAAATAGGTGAGACCAGCAAATGTACAGACGTAACAGAATTTGTTGACCTTCTCAAGAAGATGTTAAGCTTGAATCCAGATGACAGGATTATACCAGCTGATGCTCTGAATCATAGATTTTTCACAATGGAGCATGATGCAGTTGTAAAGAAACTCCCTTTAAAAGAAAACACAAGAAGTTGCAAGCCAACAAACCCAGGTGTTGTTCAAGCTGAGATAAAAAATGACCCAATCTTGGAGCTCAAAGTCTCAAAAAATGTACAAGAGACTACAGCGTTAAAATTAGACAAAGGTGTCCGTATTCCTAGTCAATCAGATGTTTATTGCATTGAGGAGGTTCTTGAATCCAGGCCCTATGGACAAATTGCCAGGTGCCGAAAAGAAGGAACAGGTGAGATTTTAGTCATACACACCATCAGTAATGGAGATGGCCGTATAGGTAAAAATCAAGAAGATGCATTAAAAGTTCTCAGTCAGCTTGACCCTGAAGAAAACAACCTGGTCAGATATTTGGACAGTTTTCAATATATGGATTGTTTTTGCCTGGTTTTCAAAGCGATGGATTTAAAATTGTGGGAGTTCGTCCGAAAGGAAACGGGTACTCGTCTGAGGGTGTCTGAAATAAGAGCGATCGCCCAACAACTATTGGTAGCTTTGACAGCTCTGAAAAGTGCTGGAGTCACACACACAAACGTAAGGCCAGAAGCTATTGTGCTAGTCGATCATGAGTCACAACCCTTTAAGGTGAAGTTATGCAATTTTGGACGTTCTTGTAAGACATATAAATTAGGAATTAACAAAGTCATACAGACTGTAGCATACAGGGCACCAGAGGTTCACCTGGGCCAATATACAAATGAAAGTATGGATATCTGGAGCCTTGGCTGTACATTAGCTGGATTGTTTTTAGGTCGGCATTTGTGTCAATCACGTAGCGAATACGAAGCTTTGAGGGTGATTTTAAAACTCCTTGGTATGCCTGATGACATCACACTTGAAATCGGATCTCGCTCCGAATTATTTTTTAATCGCATTTTGACGAGTGACCAGAGTGGGGCAAGATATTCCTGGAAGTTTAAAACACCTGAAGAATATCAACAGAGAACAGGAGAGAAAGTTACAAAGAGTCAACCAGTTTTTGATGATTTAAATTCTCTGGATGACTTATTGAAAATGACAGATGGACTAAACGATCCCATGGAATATGAAGATTTAAAAGAATTTGTGGACCTTCTAAAGAGGATGCTGACCTTACATCCATTAGACAGAATCAAGCCAGCTGATGCTCTGAATCATAGATTTTTCACAATGGAGCATGATGCAGTTGTAAAGAAATGCCCTTTAAAAGAAAACACAAGAAGATGCAAGCCCACAAACCCAGGTATTGTTCAAGCTGAGAAACAAGATGACCCAATCTTGGAGCCCAAAGTCTCAAAAAATGTACAAGACACTACATCTTTAAAATTAGACAAAGGTGTCCGTATTCCTAGTCAATCAGATGTTTATTGCATTGAGGAGGTTCTTGAATCCAGGCGCTATGGAGAAATTGCCAGGTGCCGAAAAGAAGGAACAGGTGAGATCGTAGTCATACAGACCATCAGTAATGGAGATGGCCAAATAGGTAAAAATCAAGAGGATGCATTAAAAGGTCTCAGTCAGCTTGACCCTGAAGAAAACAACCTGGTCAGATATTTGGACAGTTTTCAATATATGGATTGTTTTTGCCTGGTTTTCAAAGCGCTGGATTTAAAATTATGGGAGTTCGTCCAAAAGGAAACGGGTACTCGTCTGAGGGTGGCTGAAATAAGAGCGATCGCCCAACAACTATTGGTAGCTTTGACAGCTCTGAAAAGTGCTGGAGTCACACACACAAACGTAAGGCCAGAAGCTATTGTGCTAGTCGATCATGAGTCACAACCCTTTAAGGTGAAGTTATGCAATTTTGGACGTTCTTGTAAGACATATCAATTAGGAAATAAAAAAGTCATACAGACTGTAGCATACAGGGCACCAGAGGTTCACCTGGGAAAATATACAAATGAAAGTATGGATATCTGGAGCCTTGGCTGTACATTAGCTG
This sequence comes from Callopanchax toddi, assembly GCA_006937965.1. Taxonomy (NCBI): domain Eukaryota; kingdom Metazoa; phylum Chordata; class Actinopteri; order Cyprinodontiformes; family Nothobranchiidae; genus Callopanchax; species Callopanchax toddi. The sequence goes on from SSNR01000012.1 coordinate 5,412,303, forward strand.
GATTGTTTTTAGGTCGGCATTTGTGTCAATCACGTAGCGAATACGAAGCTTTGAGGGTGATTTTAAAACTCCTTGGTATGCCTGATGACATCACACTTGAAATCGGATCTCGCTCCGAATTATTTTTTAATCGCATTTTGACGAGTGACCAGAGTGGGGCAAGATATTCCTGGAAGTTTAAAACACCTGAAGAATATCAACAGAGAACAGGAGAGAAAGTTCCAAAGAGTCAACCAGTTTTTGATGATTTAAATTCTCTGGATGACTTATTGAAAATGCCAGATGGACTAAACGATCCCATGGAATATGAAGATTTAAAAGAATTTGTGGACCTTCTAAAGAGGATGCTGACCTTACATCCATTAGACAGAATCAAGCCAGCTGATGCTCTGAATCATAGATTTTTCACAATGGAGCATCTTGCTGCTGCCAAGCAGAGTCCTTATGTGATAACGGCTCACAACATAATGACAGGATGTGGACTGATTTCAAATCACGTTTCTCCTATCAGTCGGCAGAGGCCAACTGCTGATCGCGAGCTCTAGTCTTCAAAAATATTATAGAGGATGAACTTGGAAGAGATCAGATTTCTTTAATAACTGGATAAATAACTGCAATTATTACACAGAAGAACAAGTTAAAGTGAAGATAGATAATGTTAATATATTTACAAACATACTGGAGGAGAAGATAAAATGTAGGTTACTAAAGAAAAAAGAAATCAAGGCAATAGTAGATATAAAAGAATGGGCTGCATGGGGGTGCAGTGTTAACACTGTTGCCTCGCAGCAAGAAGGCCATAAGTTCGAATCCCAGCTGCGGCCTTTTTGCAGGGAGTTCTGTTCTCCCCATGCATGTGTGGGTTTTCTCCGGGTGCTCCGGTCTCCCCCCACAAATCACAAAATGCCTGATAGGGTGATTGTTGATTGAATGTATGTCGCTTTGGATAAAAGCGTTCAAATGAATAAACATAACATCACAACTCAAACAGAAGATGCTAGATACTTAACCCATAGCAGCTGTAAAACAAGAAAATAACTTTTCTTGGTTTAAATGGCCATTCTAAATTGTCCCTAGTTCAGAACTGTCCTTCACCAAAAAGTGAGCTCTAGTCTTCAAAAATATTATAGAAAAAAGAAATCAAGGCAATAGTAGATATAAAAGAATGGGCTGCATGGGGGCGCAGTTGTTAACACTGTTGCCTCGCAGCAAGAAGGCCATAAGTTCGAATCCCAGCTGCGGCCTTTTTGCAGGGAGTTCTGTTCTCCCCATGCATGTGTGGGTTTTCTCCGGGTGCTCCGGTCTCCCCCCACAAATCACAAAATGCCTGATAGGGTGATTGTTGATTGAATGTATGTCGCTTTGGATAAAAGCGTTCAAATGAATAAACATAACATCACAACTCAAACAGAAGATGCTAGATACTTAACCCATAGCAGCTGTAAAACAAGAAAATAACTTTTCTTGGTTTAAATGGCCATTCTAAATTGTCCCTAGTTCAGAACTGTCCTTCACCAAAAAGTGAGCTCTAGTCTTCAAAAATATTATAGAAAAAAGAAATCAAGGCAATAGTAGATATAAAAGAATGGGCTGCATGGGGGCGCAGTTGTTAACACTGTTGCCTCGCAGCAAGAAGGCCATAAGTTCGAATCCCAGCTGCGGCCTTTTTGCAGGGAGTTCTGTTCTCCCCATGCATGTGTGGGTTTTCTCCGGGTGCTCCGGTCTCCCCCCACAAATCACAAAATGCCTGATAGGGTGATTGTTGATTGTATGTATGTCGCTTTGGATAAAAGCGTCTAAATGAATAAACATAACATCACAACTCAAACAGAAGATGCCAGATACTTAACCCATAGCAGCTGTAAAACAAGAAAATAACTTTTCTTGGTTTAAATGGCCATTCTAAATTGTCCCTAGTTCAGAACTGTCCTTCACCAATAAGTGAGCTCTAAGTCTTTCTGAAAAGGAAGTGACATTAAATCCTGGAAATAAATGGCATTAAAAATATATATAAAACTCTGTACAAAGGTAGAGTTTGGGGATAGAGATGGATGTGATGTTCTGCCAATAAAACAAGTTGATTAACTAAATATGGATGTAATCAAGAAAAATACAGATATTGTGAGACAAACAAGACTTTCAAGAAAACAGAAAAAAATACAGTCAACCTGGATGTCAGACTGTAAAGTATTCATTAAACTAAACGTTCTCCAGAGCAGGCAAAGAGCGAGATAACAGGACTAGAAAAATATAACTGGAACATGAGATTGAAAAAAATGCTAAAAAGTATTATAGAGGATGAACTTGGAAGAGATCAGATTTCTTTAACAACTGGATAAATAACTGCAGTTATTAAAGTAATCTAAAAGACAAAATAGAAAGGTTCAACAGATAAGGTAGATTTAAAATATAAAAAATAAAAGCCAAAAAATAAGGGTTTAATAGATAAGATAAGATTAAAAAATAAAGATAAAAATCAAATCAAATAAAAGACAAAAAAATGACACAGAAAGAAAGAAAAACAAAAATTCACCAAAAAGAACAAAAAACATTACAAAAAGAAAAAAAAAAAAAAATAACCAAAAAAAAAAAAAAACATAACAAAAAGAAAAAAAAAAAAAAAAGGATTAATGCAGCCTCAACAGGGCATAAGCCAGTGTCCTACTTGTGCCGGTCCCAAGCCCGGGTAAATGCAGAGGGTATGGATCAAATATGAAAATAAATATATGGATAGAGGAACTGATATGATGATGGCATAGTTTTCGATGTATTTAAGGGATTGGGGGGATGTGATGACCAAAAAATTCTTAGCATGTCCAGACTCACCCCCCCTGATATTCTACCTGCCCCCCTTAGTGGGGCTGGCTAGATCCGGCCCTGGCGCTGACCGCCCAGGTATATCAGGAGAGACATCCTGATCAACGCCAGGGCTTACACCGCCTACGCCTGCTGTCATCTTTTTCTCTGTGCTGGGAGTGGTATGTGCACGCACACACACACACACACACACACACACACACACACACACACACACACACACACACTTTATATTAAGGTGTACAGAGAGCTAAAAAAGTATTTTCCCCCTTACAAAGTCCTTCTGTTTTTTCTGACACGTTGCACTAAAATGTTTCAGGCCAGCAAACAAATTCCAGTTTCAGACAACGATAACCTGAGCAATTATAAAATGCAGTTTTCAAATGACAATTTCATTGTGGTATAAACCTATTCAAACCAACCTGGCCCTGTGTGAAAACGTTATGGCTTCCTAAATTTAACTTAACACTCCTTGAGGCAACAGCTCAAATCAAGTGTTAGTGATAAGTTAACTAGTAATGACTCTCAACTCCCTGTGGAGGAGTTTTGTCCCACTCTTCTTGACAGAATTGTTTCAATTCAGCCACATTGGAGGGTGTTTCAGGTCAGACGTTCTCCTTCAGAATAGACCCTGTGCACGTTAGCATATGCTACTTCCGGTGGGAAGACTCCTGTGCTGTGTTTTATTTCCGGTTTGATATTCTTGCCTGGTCGCATCCTATTTACTGTCTTGTATTCCCGAAGAAATCGACAAAATGAGTGGACTAAGCGGCGATTTAAATTTTTCTAGATGTCTAGGGCATTTGCCTAATATTTCTGTTGATGATGTTCACCGACTTGTTGATAGTTTTCCCCTGCGCCAAAGAGCAAACGAGAGAAAGGCTTCACATTTTATATTTCGCAGGATTTATCTCATTTTGAAGGTAAGTCACAACCCTCCCCATCGTCAATACTTATAGTTTGAGACCCTTACCAACGTAAATTATTTGTGTATATGCTGTGGCTTTTTTACGGTTTGTTTACATGCTGTGTAATCCTCCGCTGACGGTCGCGGGTTGGAGAACCTGTTTAGAAGCTGCAGATCGCTCGGTTCCTATTCGATTGATCTAACACCGGGCCCATTTAGCACATAAATCCATAGGATTAGACACTAAATTAGTCCATCAGCCAGTCATCATATAGAAATAAAAAGTCTCCGGAGTGGAGCGCAGCGCAGCAGCAGCTGAGGCACAGCTCTGTGCGCTTTGCGGGACTCTGTATAATATTAACGTTCATTATGATTTCATGAGAGAGAGAGATGAGGTGTTCACAATCTTCCCCATCGCAAATCTTAATATATAGCAGGGGTCCCGTTTTTAAATTTCCCGTATTTAACAGTTTTTTTTTTTTTTCTTTGACGGAAAGAGCTGAAGGGCGCCGGTCATTCTGACAGGTTTGCGCACGAGCCTGCCCGTCCATACCGTCATAGGAAATCACTGAATTGTCCCCTCTAATAATTCGAACCAAGGATGCAGAAATAGTGCAGTATTTTCACCAATACCTGCCCAGACTGAGGTTCTGTGCTGCTGAGCACAGACCTGTGATCCAGATGTCCTGCGCTCTGCAGCAGAAGAACACTGGTCCACCATCAGGTGTCAGACCCGAACCGCTCAAACGCCGCGTTGCAATCCGGTGCTCAGTGCGCTATCAGATATGGATTAACTACACTTCCTGTTGTAATGCGCCCTCAGAGTAGCGTTCATAGGCTGTGGAGGCTTGTTGACACGCAAAACCTGCTCCGCGAGCTGCGCGCACATAGAACTGGACTCCAAACGCGAGGAGGTCCGCATTAAACAGCATCGCCAGGCTTTCCCCTGAGTATCTCAATGAAAAATATGTGAACCCCTCATCCCTCTCTCACTGTCTCTCATGATCTCATAATGAACGTTAATATTCTGTAATCAGAGTCCCGTGGAGCGCACAGAGCTGCACCTCGCTGCGAGGCGCTCGACTCCAAACGGAGTTTTTAGAAATTTCTATCTGATGACTGGCTGATCGACTAATTTAGTATCTAATCCTATGGATTTATGTGCTAAATGGGCCCGGTGTTTGAACAATAATGCTACTGAAAATGTAATTATTATAATTTTTAAAATTAATAAGTGACGGATAAAAATAGATTATGACCGGATTTTTTAAACCTTGTCAGTCAAAATGACGGAAAACCAAAAAGTCTAGCGCGACCTCTGATTTACAACAACCTTTTTTAACCCGATCCTTTCCTTTTCGTAATTTGGACATGATTCTGTAGTCCATCTTTGCAGTAAGGATTTACCGTCAAATACAGGTACAGGAAACGAAAGATAGCGCATCCGGTCTCAAACCCGGAAGTTAGCATTTTCTCGTGCACAGGGTCTATTCTCTGGTAGTCAGCAGAATTCATGGTTCCATCAATTTCAGCCTGTGGTCCAGGTCCTGAAGACCAGACATGAAGAAACCAAACACACCTCTACCAAGTAGCCATCTTGCTCTCGTTCTATTGGTTGGAACAGAGAGTGTTCAAGGTAAGACCTGCAAGTTTTGTGTGCGAGCAGGAAAAATCCATCCATCCATCCATCCATCCATTTTCTGTAGCCGCTTATTCCTCCACAGAGGGTCGCGGGGCAGCTGGTGCCTATCTCCAGCGGTCAAGGGGCGAGAGGCGGGGGACACCCTGGATGGGTCGCCAGTCCATCGCAGGGCCACACAGAGACGAATGAGACAAACAACCACACACCCACTCACACCTAAGGACAATTTACCAGCCCAATTAGCCTGACAGTCATGTCTTTGGACTGTGGGAGGATACCGGAGTACCCGGAGGAAACCCACGCATGCATGGGGAGAACATGCAAACTCCACGCAGAGAGGCCGCAGAGCCGGGACGCGAACCCACAACCTCCGTGCTGCGAGGCAACAGTGCTAACCAGCTGCGCCACCATGCAGCCTCGCAGGAAAAATCCAAGAGCACAAATCTGATCCGCAAGCAGAAGAGATCTGAGTCTGAGTCTGAGATCTGAGCAGTTAAAACCACCACTGAAGCTTACCCAGTGCTGGACAAAAACAAACTGAAAACTGAACTGTCAGTCATTTACAGCGATGCTGACTTCAGGAGCTGCACTGGTGCTGTTGCTCTGTTACAGCTCTTTGTTCAGAACAACCTCCAGGACATGTGTTCAGAAACTTTAGCACTGCTGAAGATCTTAATCACCACTCCAATGACAACCGCTGAGACTGAAAGGTGCTTTTCAACCCTGAAAAGAATCAAAACCTTCCTCAGGAATGCAATGTCCCAAGATCGCCTAAATGCACTGGCCATGCTCTATTGAGAAGACCCTTGTTAGGGACATGCCAGACTTCAACAAAAGAGTAATCAAAAGATTTGCATGTTTGAAGGAGAGAGGGGCGAAATTCACATATAAATAATAAATGACTGAAGTGAAAGCACATTGTAGTTTTGCTTTAATTTAATATTTTAAAGTATTGCGATGCATATGAGTGGTACTTTGGCATGGCCTAGTGGTGATACGTGGTTAGATCGCATCTAAAAACCAACTTGCAAAAATGCGCTCCTCCAAAAATTATTTTCACCAGCCGCCACTGTTTCTGGCAGGGGGTACAGTTTTCATAGGCTCGTATTCATTTTACAAGAAGTTCCGTGTTGTCTATACAACTTAGCAGATATAATTTGATTAGCTGAGTGGATAGGAGCTTCTAATTTTTTATTATATATTTTACTTAGAACTACTGGTGCCATCAGTTGAGTCAAGCGACCATTAGTTTTATTTCGTTCTGTTTTGTATCAACGTTACGTTGTGGAGTCACAAATCTTTTGCTTTCTACCTCCCACTTGTCTGTGCAGTAACCATGGCTGATGTAATTGGAGACCAGTTGGTCCTTGAAGATGAAAAACTTCGATTAAAACTACATACTGGACAAGGTTCATCATCATAATTAGATTACAGTGTCTGCCTGGGATGTAACTGGATAATGATAATGATGATAATGATAATGCTGAGACTTTCCAATCACGTGATGAAACGTACAGTGCTGTGAAAAAGTATTTAAAAAAGCATTACAGATTTCTTCTATTTTTACTGACACGTGTTTCATATCAGCAATCAAATTTCCGTATCAGACCAGTACCTGAGTACAAAGTGCAGTTTTCAAATTATGATTTATTTATTACAGGAAAAAAGCTACCTAATCCAACCTAGTGCCATGAGAAAATATTATTACCTCTTAAATTTAATAACTGGTTGTACCACTCACTGCAGGTGGCAATAAATACAGTACAATCCTCTGTTGATAATAATAATGCATCAGTTTTATATAGCACTTTTCTAGGTCACTCAAAGACGCTTTACAGAGTTGCATTATTCATTCACACAGTCATTCTCACCGGTGGTGGTAAACTACGACAGACGTCTGTAGCCACAGCTGCCCTGGGGCAGACTGACAGAAGCGAGGCTGCCATTCTGTGCCATTGGCCCTTCTGACCACCACCAACATTCACACACAGTCACACTCACATTCACACAGGCAAGTTGGGTGAAGTGTCTTGCCCAAGGACACAACGACAATCTAACCCAGCCAGAGCTGGGGATTGAGCCGGCGACCCTCTGGTTACCAGACCAGCCACTCTCCCAACTGAGCTAATGCCGCCCCGAAACTATTACTGAGTTTTGTTGCATGATCTGTGAAGAAATGTTGCCCCCCTCTTTACAGAATTATTTAAATTCAGTCACATTGGAAGGTTTTCCAACATGAATGACCTGATTGATGATGTTTTGATGAAATCCAGAGTTAGTTTTACTCCAGGACACACACGTTCAAGAGTTCCACTATGTCTTGTAGCCCTGGTTAAAACCATGCACAAATAAGGCCTTTAATTATGAAAAAATATTACAACAGGGTGTGATATTATTTATATCATTATGTAGCCTCAACAAATAAGCTACATCCTCTGAACTTTGACTTCTGTTGACCATCACAACAATAATCCATTTCTTTCCTTAATAACTTGGAGTACAATGACTCTTGGATTATGTTTTAACCTGAATCAAGATTCCTACAGGTGTCCAACTGTCCACTTTCAGGTGTCCACCTCCCAGATGACCCACTGGACACTAGCTGGTCTAATAAAACACTCTCTTTAAGATGTCTCTTCTGTAACACCACAGACTGGTGTTCAAACTGTAATCTCTTGTTTACAGAACAGTCTCCTGTAGTGTTC
>SSNR01000012.1:5435402-5452321 GCA_006937965.1 Callopanchax toddi
GGAGGTCCTGTGCTCCAGGAGGAGGTCCTGTGCTCCAGGAGGAGGTCCTGTGCTCCAGGAGGAGGTCCTGTGCTCCAGGAGGAGGTCTGAACACAGGGAGATGCAGCTGACCTCACGTTGGCATTGACCTGAAAGCAGTTTCACCCCATTGTGTCTGATCCAGGTTTCAGGATGAAGGCCAACTGTGCTTGACGGTATTGACCTTTGACTTTAGTTTTCACTTAAAACATGTGAAATTACATTTAACCTACAAGCTGTTTATTCATTAACAGGTGAGAACAACTGGAGTAAATGTTCTCCATCGTTCAAGTCTGACGACCGATTCCCTTTGAGCTGTCGAGATGTTCTTCCTGCAGCAGACAGTACAAAGACTGTGGTCTTCACAGGGAATGGAAGAAGAGGAGTCTTGTTACTATGGTTACCTGGACACTGCCCTGACTGTCAGTACTGACAACATTGAGAATATTCATTGCCTGTTGTTGTAAATATGTTTCTTAATTATGTAGTTTTGTTTTACAATGAAATGAAAATCTAGTTCAAGTAATAAAACTTTGTTTTTTATGTTTTTTCTTTTATTGTAGAAACAAACAAATCTTACAGGCAGACAGAATTCCTCTTCCAATATCCTGAGAGGCTAGAAGTCTTCGTTAAGTATAAAAACAACAGAGATAGAGCAGAACAACATGAAAGCCACGTGGAAATAAAAACTACATAACATTGAAACATGTCAATAAAAATATTAATATGAGGGGTCTTGATTTTTATTACCATCAAACAGGTTAGGGGAAACTTTGAAACATTTGCAGTTGTGTAAATTTAATTGATATACCAGTATTTAAACTGCTAGTGCTGCATCAAAGTGCTTTACAGCAACAATACATCCAATATGTTGTAGCATGAATAGGTTTGTCATTTTTATAGAGTCAAAGCCAGTGAGGAGAAATCTACTCAAACTTTCTTTATAGAGCACATTTTACACAAAAAAAGTTGACCAAAGTGTTTTGCAGATAAAAATATAAAACCATGATAAAATATAGATCAGTTCTAAAACTAGAATTAAAATGGACTAAAATAAATAGTCAGGTAAAACAAAACAAAAGCTACCACTGTAGGCGTTCTGCTCAGATAGAAATAAAAGCCAAAGAATAAAAGTGGGTCTTCTTTAAAAGAGATTTAAAACCAGCAGATCTAATGTGACCTGGTCAGCTGTTCCAGAGCCGGGGGGGGGTGACCTCTGTTCTCCAGCCTGGTTCTGGGGACCTCCAGCAGGAGCTGGTCTGCTGACCTGAGCGTCCTGACTGGCACCTGACCCCTCACACACACACACTCCTCAAGGTTGTATTTACTCCATGCATAAAACTAACTTGAATGAATGGTTGGTCAAAAATATAAATAAACTAGTTGGTTCTCTGGAAGAGTTATATCAATAGGCTGCGTTTGTCTTTAGAAATAACATCACCTGATGATAGAGGCAATATCAGGTCACATTAACTTAAATACTCATACAAACAGATTTTTGTTGTCTTTAATGAAAACCACATGATTGTCAAAGTTGACATTCTAATCATGAAAACGTTTTGGTTCCTTATACATATTTTGATGCTATTAACATTTTCATTATTACATTAACTTAATTACTAAAGTAGTGAGAATTTAATGTAGTCATTGTCAAAATCATGGTTTTCTTAATGTGACATGTTCTTAATAATATTGTTTGTATTTCTTGCTGTGTCAGCTGTAGAGTACAAATAATAACTGCAGTTTAAACAAAAGAAAATATATCTGTTATACTTTGTAAGCATAAATGATTAATCTTTACAAATTAGATCATCCTGTTTTTGAAGTGCAATATCTTTTTGAGCCAGCAGGTGTCTCTAGTGTCCTTTAAAGAGAAGGTAAACTAGGACTACTATGTACTGTAAATGTGTTTAAATCCTTTATATCGTCTGTTTGCAACTTGTCTGCAGGAAATTCAGGCAGCAAAAAACAAACAAAAGCAGTTTCCTCTGTTGATGCTTTGATGACTGGTTGCAACGTCTAGGTTTGTTTTTCTAATTTGACATTTGAGCTCAATAGTGGTCAGTGATGATATCATGGCTTTCAATTGATTTTTCTTATGAGATCTTAAATAAAATTAGAGACAGAAATAAGAGGTAATAAATCAGAGATGAAATGGAATACTCTAGAAGTTTATCAGCAGATGTTTTATTTTAATTGCCTAAAGTCTGTGAAAGAATTTAATAAAGTGAAGAGAGATGACAATCCAGAAGAGAAACAAATGCAGTCTGCTCTGCTTCAAGGGGATGAATGTCCTCAGCCCTCCACATTCAGACACTGTTATCTTTCTGGAGCGTGCTTTACAGCAAACGTCACAAATCAAGTGGAGTTATCAGCTGTTATCTCCTCACTTGGAGGTTCCTGCCCGAGGCTCTTCTGACAAGCACAAGTGTCAAGTCAGAACACTAATTAGGGTCCTTCTCCTGCTCAATTGAGTGATAATTGAACCCACTGAGAACTTTAGTGACATTTCTTCTTAAGGTCTGTCACTGCCTTCCCAAATCTTTGTCCTCCTTTTTGTGCCCTGAGTCCTCCAAGGTGATCTTAAGACTCTTCCAGATGGCAGGTTTATTATTGTAATGACTTTTGTGACCTTTAGGTCTGCCAGTCATTATACTTCTTTTGCAGATTTTGCAGGGTAAGTTTAATATCAAAAGCTGTTAAACGTCGCTGAAACACATCCGAACTGCTCGGCTGCCTGACCTTCCACAGATACTGGAAACACAAAGAGCTCTTTGAGTTTCTACATGTCAGGCGGGGTGGTGCAGGAGTGTGAAGAACCCAAAAGCAGGATGGATGAACGGAGGAGAACGAGGCAGTGGTAAAAACTCAAAAAGGGATTTATTACAAAAGAGGGGCGAAAATACAAACTGAGGCAAAGACTGAATGACTAGAAACTAAACTGGGAAAGCTGAAAGACTGAGACTGAGACTGAGACTGAGACTGAGACTGAGACTGAGACTGAGACTGAGACTGAGACTGAGACTGAGGACAAACAGGACTAGGGCTGGGGGTGACAAAGCAGACGAACTAGCACAGAGACATGACACAGCAGGGCTTAAATACCTGAGGGGTAATCAGGGAGAACAAGAGGCAGGTGTGGACAATGACAAGACACCAGAAACATACCTAACTGGAAAAGAACTAAACACAGGATAAACGGACACAGGAGAAACTATAAATACTAAACAGAGATCTACACTAATAAACACAACCTAAAACCATAAGCACAAGAGGACTAAACACAAGAGGACTAAAACTGTAGACAAAAACACAGGAGGGAAAACTCTAAACTGAGGCAAAAAGCAAACAGCAGGGGGGGCTGGAGGCTAGGGTGTGACACTACACAGGAATTCTCCTTTTTATATGTGGAGCATTTAACTTTTGTCTGCAATCACAAAGAGAGTTTAAGGAGTTTATGACTGAACCCATAAGGAAAAGATATACGGTAGATAAATCTTGTAAAGTTTTTATGTCTTGTGTGACACTTGTATGAAATGTAAACAAGAGTGAAACCAGTTATAAGATCCCTAGAAAAAGTATATAAAATGAAACTTGTATGTTTTGGGTACTTCTTAAAAGAATATATGACAACAACCCCACATATAATAGCCTTAGAAGAAAAATGTAAGATCAAACTTATGTGAGTTAGACAATTTTCAGTGAAACTAAACGTTTGTAAGTTTTTTAAATAGAAAACACTAGATTTACTTGTGACATCACAAATAGACATTCAACTAATAATTAACATAGAATGGCAATAAAATTTAAGGGGAAAGCACAAATTTACTAGAAGCTTATTTTTACCAGGTAAGAGATAAGATATAAGATAAGAGATAGTTTATTGTCAATTTCTTCACATGTGCTAGACATACAGAGAAGTTGAAATTTTGTTTCTCAATGTCTCATGTGCAGACAAGATACATGAAGACATGACAAGACAAGAACACATCCTAACAACTAAGTCGAAGTAGATAAAGTGCAAGTGGCTTAAAGAAAACATTCTATATCTAATGCTAAAAATAAGGAAACAAATATAACAACAGATGTGGTCGAAATGGTTTTTCAAGGAATTATAATTTTTGTGCTGAGACATTTCACTTATAATAATAATTGCAGCAGTAGCATAGAATAGTCAGTGTGCACAATTTGCATAGTTTCTTTTTTGTTGGTTTTATTTTGTTTTAGGGGGGAAACAACATCCCAGCCCCATACCAGCCTGGTGGCTCCGTTAGCTAAAGGTGGGGGAGTGAAAGGGATATATATATATATATATATATATATATATATATATATATAAAGTAATGTACAGCATGTACAGCATAAAGAAAAACAGCATAATAAAATACTGCACAATCATTAAAAATTAATTCTCAAATTCACAGAATTGTGAAACTGAAAAGGATTATTGTTTTAAAAGACTAGGGGGAAACGACCAAATGTGCAAATATACTTGTGCATAAAAGAAAACTGCAAATGATTGTGAAAGCTGTTTTTTTTAGAAGAACTTCGTTGAACTTTGTTGAACTTCGGCATTTAACACGTGATTGGACAGTAGGGCTGTCACTCACACATCCACCGCTGTGTGATTGGTCAGTTTACGTGCTAGGGTGGTTTCATTAGAGAGCAGAGAGCACTGCAGTACAAACTGCTGCTGATAGGAGAAAGGAGGCGATGAGGTAACGTGACTTCGCTAAAAGATGTAAGTAATATTTGTGATAAGTTTATTTTGACAGAGATGTCCAGTATTCACTAAAACGTTGTTTATGTAGAATATTTTGACACGGTTTTCAGTATGAAGTCCTGTTTGTGTGACCAAGAGCTAAGCTAGCTAGATTCGTGTTTGCTGCTACTGTGGCTTAGCTCTAGCTCCTGTTAGCCAACAGCAAGAGTCCCAGAATCAACATGAGGGAGAATATTTGTAAAGATACCACCAGACTCACTCCTTTAGCATTTTTACGTTTAAAGTGATAATATGCAACTTTTTCATATTTTTAAATCTTTTCCTTGAGCCAGTATGTGCTAATATGACCCTTTACAGGGTTAATGAAAAGTCACTTAGCCCCATCTGGTGATTAGATCCGGAATACCAGGATTGCAAGATCTCCGTCGCAGTCACGGTACCCAGGAAGTCACGTGTCTCACGAGGGTTAGGCTAACCCAAAGTGGCTAGCTGTTATGCTAGCGCTGGAGTGTTTTTAGCTCATGATACCTGCTTTTTTTTCAATCTCTCCCTGCTTGAACACAGCTGATTTCTTTGAAGGAGTAAATAACCGCTCCTGTAGAAAGCTATGAAGGCTGAGGAGACATTTCAACAGTTAGATTTAGGTGTTTAGAAGCTGAAACAATCTGGTAACTTTTTAATGCAGTGATTTAAAACGGACACAAGAGGGCGCCCAAAACAAGCAAAACTGCATATTATCACTTTAAGTTTGTTTACATTCAGACTTTTAATAGCTAAACCAATTGGTACAAACTACACTCTCTAGCTAAGAGCTAAATTGAGCTCTAGTTTCATGCTAAAATGACGAGGTTCTGACTAATTTTAAAATATTTCCTGGCCTTGCTTTTCAAGATATTAAATAAAAAGCAGGTTTTGTGAACCTAAAATTCTTACAATTGCAGATATGTTTACTTTAAATTAAAAATGCAGTTTCTGGAATATAATTGAGCATTTTTGGAGTGAATGATGTTTAATCAATATTGTTACATAAGAAAACTGAAAAACATGNGGAGGTCCTGTGCTCCAGGAGGAGGTCCTGTGCTCCAGGAGGAGGTCCTGTGCTCCAGGAGGAGGTCCTGTGCTCCAGGAGGAGGTCTGAACACAGGGAGATGCAGCTGACCTCACGTTGGCATTGACCTGAAAGCAGTTTCACCCCATTGTGTCTGATCCAGGTTTCAGGATGAAGGCCAACTGTGCTTGACGGTATTGACCTTTGACTTTAGTTTTCACTTAAAACATGTGAAATTACATTTAACCTACAAGCTGTTTATTCATTAACAGGTGAGAAGAACTGGAGTAAATGTTCTCCATCGTTCAAGTCTGACGACCGATTCCCTTTGAGCTGTCGAGATGTTCTTCCTGCAGCCGACAGTACAAAGACTGTGGTCTTCACAGGGAATGGAAGAAGAGGAGTCTTGTTACTATGGTTACCTGGACACTGCCCTGACTGTCAGTACTGACAACATTGAGAATATTCATTGCCTGTTGTTGTAAATATGTTTCTTAATTATGTAGTTTTGTTTTACAATGAAATGAAAATCTAGTTCAAGTAATAAAAGTTTGTTTTTTATGTTTTTTCTTTTATTGTAGAAACAAACAAATCTTACAGGCAGACAGAATTCCTCTTCCAATATCCTGAGAGGCTAGAAGTCTTCGTTAAGTATAAAAACAACACAGATAGAGCAGAACAACATGAAAGCCACATGGAAATAAAAACTACATAACATTAAAACATGTCAATAAAAATATTAATATGAGGGGTCTTCATTTTTATTACCATCAAACAGGGGAAACTTTGAAACATTTGCAGTTGTGTAAATTTAATTGATATACCAGTATTTAAACTGCTAGTGCTGCATCAAAGTGCTTTACAGCAACAATACATCCAATATGTTGTAGCATGAATAGGTTTGTCATTTTTATAGAGTCAAAGCCAGTGAGGAGAAATCTACTCAAACTTTCTTTATAGAGCACATTTTACACAAAAAAAAGTTGACCAAAGAGTTTTGCAGATAAAAATATAAAACTATGATAAAATATAGATCAGTTCTAAAACTAGAATTAAAATGGACTAAAATAAATAGTCAGGTAAAACAAAACAAAAGCTACCACTGTAGGCGTTCTGCTCAGATAGAAATAAAAGCCAAAGAATAAAAGTGGGTCTTCTTTAAAAGAGATTTAAAACCAGCAGATCTAATGTGACCTGGTCAGCTGTTCCAGAACCGGGGGGGGGTGACCTCTGTTCTCCAGCCTGGTTCTGGGGACCTCAGACACTAGATGGGACTAGAAAGGACACTAGAGCCAGCAGGTGTCTCTAGTGTCCTTTAAAGAGAAGGTAAACTAGGACTACTATGTACTGTAAATGTGTTTAAATCCTTTATATCGTCTGTTTGCAACTTGTCTGCAGGAAATTCAGGCAGCAAAAAACAAACAAAAGCAGTTTCCTCTGTTGATGCTTTGATGACTGGTTGCAACGTCTAGGTTTGTTTTTCTAATTTGACATTTGAGCTCAATAGTGGTCAGTGATGATATCATGGCTTTCAATTGATTTTTCTTATGAGATCTTAAATAAAATTAGAGACAGAAATAAGAGGTAATAAATCAGAGATGAAATGGAATACTCTAGAAGTTTATCAGCAGATGTTTTATTTTAATTGCCTAAAGTCTGTGAAAGAATTTAATAAAGTGAAGAGAGATGACAATCCAGAAGAGAAACAAATGCAGTCTGCTCTGCTTCAAGGGGATGAATGTCCTCAGCCCTCCACATTCAGACACTGTTATCTTTCTGGAGCGTGCTTTACAGCAAACGTCACAAATCAAGTGGAGTTATTAGCTGTTATCTCCTCACTTGGAGGTTCCTGCCCGAGGCTCTTCTGACAAGCACAAGTGTCAAGTCAGAACACTAATTAGGGTCCTTCTCCTGCTCAATTGAGTGATAATTGAACCCACTGAGAGCTTTAGTGACATTTCTTCTTAAGGTCTGTCACTGCCTTCCCAAATCTTTGTCCTCCTTTTTGTGCCCTGAGTCCTCCAAGGTGATCTTAAGACTCTTCCAGATGGCAGGTGTATTAGTGTAATGACTTTTGTGACCTTTAGGTCTGCCAGTCATTATACTTCTTTTGCAGATTTTGCAGGTGAAGTTTAAAGGTACAAAATGATAAAAATATTCAGTTGGTTTATAAACTCTTCACTGGGATCTCAGTAGAAAAGATTGTTAAAGAAATCACAAAGGCTCTGCAGCAAGAATCTGACTAAATCAAGTTTTTGTGAAGAACCTCATCAAATTTGCTAATTTAAAAAAATAATAAAATTACTGAAATAAAGCTGAGCATAGCATTGAATTGAATTTCCCTTTCATAAAGGATGATCTTATGTTAAATATGATAGACGAAGCACTGAAGCTCGTTTCCTCTAGTATAATTTCTCTTCATATTCATGTTTGCATTGAATTTAAAGGCCGAATTTGGAGTTTTTCAGCAAGAGAGCAATTTCTGAATCCAACATACCACGGCTCCTCCTAAAACACCTCGACACGCGCGTGCGCTAGTGTGCACACGGCGCATGACTTCGGTCTGTAAGCTGGGCATAAACTGTGCAACTCCTGCTCAAACTACGATTACGTTGATTTCTCCTCACTGGCTTTGACTCTAGTAAAAATGACAAACCTATTCATGCTACAACATATTGGACGTATTGTTGCTGTAAAGCACTTTGATGCAGCACTAGCAGTTTAAATACTGGTATATCAATAAAAACTGGATTACAAAGGGACAAGGCTTTAACCAGAAAATGGAAAACATCTGATGTCCCTGATGTGAACTCTTGGATTGACATTATTAAAGACATACACAAAATGGAGGAAATTGCAGTCTATGTAAATCTAAGAAAAAATGTGTTTTTGCTACGCTGGGAAAAATGGTCAAATTATATTTCACATAGAAGACATGACTATTAGTTAAAATACAGACACTGTACAAAATTTTTCTACTTGAATATTTATATTACCTTCTCACACCCTGTGTTTAATTGTTATATATATATATATATATATATATATATATATATATATATATATATATATATATATATATATATATATATATATTTTTTTTTTTTTTTTTTTCCGGTTATTTGTCATTTTTCTTTCNACAAGAGTGAAACCAGTTATAAGATCCCTAGAAAAAGTATATAAAATGAAACTTGTATGTTTTGGGTACTTCTTAAAAGAATATATGACAACAACCCCACATATAATAGCCTTAGAAGAAAAATGTAAGATCAAGCTTATGTGAGTTAGACAATTTTCAGTGAAACTAAACGTTTGTAAGTTTTTTTTAATAGAAAACACTAGATTCACTTGTGACATCACAAATAGACATTCAACTAATAATTAACATAGAATGGCAATAAAATTTAAGGGGAAAGCACAAATTTACTAGAAGCTTGTTTCTACCAGGTAAGAGATAAGATATAAGATAAGAGATAGTTTATTGTCAATTTCTTCACATGTGCTAGACATACAGAGAAGTTGAAATTTCGTTTCTCAATGTCTCATGTGCAGACAAAATACATGAAGATATGACAAGACAAGAACACATCCTAACAACTAAGTCGGAGTAGGTAAAGTGCAAGTGGCTTAAAGAAAACATACTATATCTAATGCTAAAAATAATAAGGAAACAAATATAACAACAGATGTGGTCGAAATGGTTTTTCAAGGAATTATAATTTTTGTGCTGAGACATTTCACTTATAATAATAATTGCAGCAGTAGCATAGAATAGTCAGTGTGCACAATTTGCATAGTTTCTTTTTTGTTGGTTTTATTTTGTTTTAGGGGGGAAACAACATCCCAGCCCCATACCAGCCTGGTGGCTCCGTTAGCTAAAGGTGGGGGAGTGAAAGGGATATAAAGAAAAACAGCATAATAAAATACTGCACAATCATTAAAAATTAATTCTCAAATTCACAGAATTGTGAAACTGAAAAGGATTATTGTTTTAAAAGACTAGGGGGAAACGACCAAATGTGCAAATATACTTGTGCATAAAAGAAAACTGCAAATGATTGTGAAAGCTGTTTTTTTAGAAGAACTTCGTTGAACTTTGTTGAACTTCGGCATTTAACACGTGATTGGACAGTAGGGCTGTCACTCACACATCCACCGCTGTGTGATTGGTCAGTTTACGTGCTAGGGTGGTTTCATTAGAGAGCAGAGAGCACTGCAATACAAACTGCTGCTGATAGGAGCAAGGAGGCTATGAGGTAACGTGACTTCGCTAAAAGATGTAAGTAATATTTGTGATAAGTTTATTTTGACAGAGATGTCCAGTATTCACTAAAACGTTGTTTATGTAGAATATTTTGACACGGTTTTCAGTATGAAGTCCTGTTTGTGTGACCAAGAGCTAAGCTAGCTAGATTCGTGTTTGCTGCTACTGTGGCTTAGCTCTAGCTCCTGTTAGCCAACAGCAAGAGTCCCAGAATCAACATGAGGGAGAATATTTGTAAAGATACCACCAGACTCACTCCTTTAGCATTTTTACGTTTAAAGTGATAATATGCAACTTTTTCATATTTTTAAATCTTTTCCTTGAGCCAGTATGTGCTAATATGACCCTTTACAGGGTTAATGAAAAGTCACTTAGCCCCATCTGGTGATTAGATCCGGAATACCAGGATTGCAAGATCTCCGTCGCAGTCACGGTACCCAGGAAGTCACGTGTCTCACGAGGGTTAGGCTAACCCAAAGTGGCTAGCTGTTATGCTAGCGCTGGAGTGTTTTTAGCTCATGATACCTGCTTTTTTTTCAATCTCTCCCTGCTTGAACACAGCTGATTTCTTTGAAGGAGTGAATAACCGCTCCTGTAGAAAGCTATGAAGGCTGAGGAGACATTTCAACAGTTAGATTTAGGTGTTTAGAAGCTGAAACAATCTGGTAACTTTTTAATGCAGTGATTTAAAACGGACACAAGAGGGCGCCCAAAACAAGCAAAACTGCATATTATCACTTTAAGTTGGTTTACATTCAAACTTTTAATAGCTAAACCAATTGGTACAAACTACACTCTCTAGCTAAGAGCTAAATTGAGCTCTAGTTTCATGCTAAAATGACGAGGTTCTGACTAATTTTAAAATATTTCCTGGCCTTGCTTTTCAAGATATTAAATAAAAAGCAGGTTTTGTGAACCTAAAATTCTTACAATTGCAGATATGTTTACTTTAAATTAAAAATGCAGTTTCTGGAATATAATTGAGCATTTTTGGAGTGAATGATGTTTAATCAATATTGTTACATAAGAAAACTGAAAAACATGTCAACAGCTTGTTTATTCAATGTTAAACTATTGAGTAAGAATATCATTGTTTCTTTTACTGTTATGTATTTCACAGAATGGACTGTCCATCACAATATTTAAAAAAAAAAAAATGCCCTAAAGAACCTCAGATTCCTTGAACCAGATCACCAAAAGACCATCAGCAAGGTAACAAAATCATTGTTTTACAACTCAGAACTTTTTTAAAGTCACATTTCAAATGCTTTGTATTTTAGACGTTTATAATTAAAAACAAAAGGTAACTTGAGGTACTAGTATTTTATGATGTTTTTATAAATATTATCTGGTTAATAGAAGTGACTATGATGATATGCCAAAAACAATGTAGCTAGTTCTCCCTAGCAACCAAACATGATTGGTTGTTAAGCTGTCATTCAGGGGTGATTTTTCCAGAGCCCCAAAAGTGACATTAGTGAGTATATTGGAGGTATAGCTAATAGATGGTGGATGAAAAAAAAAATTCTAATGAGTTGTAATATTATATTTTCTGTGTTATAGGTGGAGAACAGATTGTCATTGAGAAGCTTTCTGGATCAAGTGGAGCAGTTGCTACAACTAGGTGGATCTGGAATTTCAACAAGAGCTGTATCCAGAAAGTGGCCTTTTCCTGTCTTCAACACATCTGGCTGCTGTCCATTCTGAGGCAAGGAAGGACTGCATTCGCTCTTTCCATCTTCTTTTTGATGACTTCTTCAGTCCTGAGGATTGCTAACATGCAGTGCAGTTTGAAAACCATGGAAAAGTGCTAGAAGGGAAGAGGGTCCTGGACAAGTCTGAGTCAGTGGCATTCTAAGTGAGTAGACCTTTTTTTTTTCCTCAGTGTGATTACTGATTGAACTTTCTAAAGTTTAGTTTTCCAGCATTTTATTATTAAGTCCTCATACTCAAATGTGAAATAGTAGGAACAGATAACTGGAATTGATAGTCATTAAAACATAAATAAAATGTGTCATTCAGAAAACTATGGCAGTTTAATCCAATTAGGCCATTTTACTCATACAATGAATTCCAAATCAAAAACACAGAACTTTTATTGTATGAGTGGGGAGTGGATTTATAATTTGTGCTTTCCTTTATTCTCGTAGCTTACGTCATGCGATGTGGGACTCTAGCTGGATGGACACCGGTTGAGGAAATCAAGATTAAAAAGACACTGATAAACAAATGCTGTATGAGGACCACAAAGACTGGGAAAATGGACTCACAAGGACTGGAAAACTGAGTTGTTGAATGCTCTTGAATCTTGTGCTAAGCTCTGTTAAATGACTGACATGAGGTATGTACTAAGTGTTCAGGTTCTCTAAATGTTCAATCCACAGGAAGATATTCAGTCTTGAGAGTTTAGGACTATAGTTGTTAGTTTTTTTAAAAAACTTATTTCAAGCAAAAGTGAGCCAAAATGCAAAACAAAAACAGCGTTTTGCTCTGGACACAGACGGGTCATCTGTCTGATTAGCAGCTCACAGCGCTACACACACACGTATTAAACGTCATCACGTTGTCAACATGAACCGTCAGGTGATTATCTTTCATCCAATAAGCTGCATGGACGGGAAAGTGACGTAATTTTCCCGCGAATTGTAGTTCTGACGCCATTTAGTCAGCCCCGCATTTCCGCATTTTTCTCGTGCTGATGCACAAAAATACACTTCGATAAACTAATTCCACACACACCCGACAAACTCACACCCCCCTACGGACGTTTTTATGGAACCCTGACCCGCGAAACCGGAAACACCAGCCTCGAAGCTGTGGATGAGTTACAGGACAGCTGAAGAGTTTCTGTTTACTCATCTAGTCTGGATTCACCCGACGGTGGAGAAGAAGCTGATTTACTGAAGAATCGATCCAGAATCTAACATGTAGTATTCTATTAGAGTTAGAGAAAAGGAAGGAAATGGTGGGAAGGCACTATATAAATCAATAAATGAGTATGAGTAAAATATACTACTGACAAAAACAATGCTACATTATATGTTATGTTATATTACATTGGTCTCCTGCTGAACATCGTGTTATTTTTCTGTGTGCAGTGCTGGTGAAGTTTAGCAAACTGCTCCTCTGTTCATCCTGTTCACTGCAGAGTCAGATGGAGGAGGAGGACCTCCAGCAAACAGATCCAGGTGTTCCAGGTCAGAGACACTTTCTGATGATGTAGCTCCCTGGAAAAGTGAAATGGACCTCCACAACTTGTCACATCTAGGGCTGCAACTAACGATTATTTTCATAATCGATTAATCTGTCGATTCATTTTTTTCTATTAATCGGTTTTTGTTAACATTATTTAGCTATTACCGTATTTCCCGGACTATAAGTCGCACTTTTTTTTTCATAGTTTGGCGGATTCTGCGACTTATACACCGAAGTATAGAATTTCATGTGTTTTAGTCACTTCTACGCCGCTTTAAAACCACTAGATGGCGCTGTAGGCCTGTACCAATCAGCCGCCATGCTTGGTAGTAATATTACCGCAGCGCTAGACTTGTGAATGAAATTCACAACAGAGGAAGGTGTTGCTTATAACGTAGCAAAGGTGAGCTGACCCCCGACTGGAAAAGTATTTAAAAATCAGGTACACACCGGAAAGCTGTTACGCATTTGTAATTCAGCGGAGATCTGGGTGCTTCTGGCGTTATGAGCAGCAGCAGAAGCAGCCTGTCTGTTTTCTTCCATCTCACACAGAGGTCGCGTTAACGGAAATTTTCCGTATTTTACCGGGTTTTTTTTACTCTGACGGAAAGATCTGATGGGCACCGGTCATTCTGACAGGTGTGCGGGCGTGCGCGCGCCATCCCGTCCATCAGACCATCATAGGCAATCACTGAATTGTCCCCACTAATAATTGGAGCCAAGGATGCAGAAATAGCGCTGCATCTCCACCAATAACTGCAGCCCAGCAGACTGAGGTTCTGCAGAGCTTAGACCTGTGTTCCACACGTCCTGCGTTCTGCAGCAGAGGAACCACAGGAACTGGTCCGCCAGAGCGCATCAGGTGTCAGACCTGATCTGCTCAAATGCTTCTTTGCAATCCGGTGCTCAGTGTGCGAACAGATGTGGATTAACTACACTTCCTGTTGCAATGCGCTCTCAGAGTAGCGTTATAGGCTGTGGAGGCTTGTTGATGCGCAAAATCTGCTCCGCGAGCGCACACATAGAACTGGACTCCAAACACTCACTAACCCACGAGGAGGTCCGCATTAAACATCAGCTCCAGGTTTTCCCCTGAGTATCTCAATGAAAAATATGTGAACCCCTCATTTCTCTCTCATGATCTCATAATGAACGCTAATATTATACGGTAATCAGAGTCCCACAGAGCTGCACCTCACCTGCTGCTGCGCAGCGCTCGACTCCGAATGGAGAGTTTTTAGAAATTTCTGTTAGGGTTGGGCGATCAGACGAATGTATCGACCATCGGCGATGGGCTCAGCCAATCGCCTCCCATTTTTCAAGAACGATTTATTCGTCCCACTATAAATTAATTTCTTAATTATTAACAACGTTTGGTTGAAGTCAAAGGACGCAGTCCATGTAAAAATAATAAGGAACGCTCTTTTTAAATGTTACACGCAAAATCCTCCCAGCTGCAAGCAGCCGCTTCCTTTTTTTCCTCCTCCCCCCGAGAGCTGGCGGAGCAGCGGTGTTTTAGCAGACAGACAGAGAACGGCAGCAGCTTGTGTTAAGAAATTAAATGTATCTAAATAATATCTATGGTGTGGTGGGGAGGAAACGATCAGAGACCGGCTTTTTTCCAGTTAAACCGTGTTAATGTGTCGGCTACCGGTGCTAGGAATATTTAGCGAGTCATAACATCGGTCCGGTGTTCAACTGTCTTCAGCTAAGTATGATAAACGACAAAAACAAAATGAAACTAAAACTGAAATACGAATAAAACCCCCCTTCAGTGAACGTCGCTTCCATAAAATAAATCTCCGCTGCAGTTTGAAGTCTTTTTGAGCGATTTTGGTGACGGAGCAGCAGCAGCTAGCTGCTAGCTCTGTGTTAGCTTAGTTAGCACACAGCAGAAGGATAAACACTCGATGTTGGAGCTCCTCTTTGCTGCCACTATACGTCTGTTTAAAGCCAAGGTAGCCCCAAACAGGCGACGCTGTGTTTTTTACAACTATTTCCTCAATTTTGGGACTTGTGAGTTCTAATTTGGCAAATCCATTAGTGTGTGTTTACATTGCTCCGCCCGCAAATATGTCAACATGTCACCTGTGCGAATAAATCGCCCATCGTCAAATTTTGGACTGACGATGGACGATTGGAAAAAAGTTACACATCGCCCAACCCTAATTTCTATATGATGACTGACTGATCGACTAATTTAGAGTCTAATCCTATGGATTTATGTGCTAAATGGGCCCGGTGTTAGATCAATCGAATAAATGAAACCGAGCGATCTGCAGCTTCTAAATGTGACCAAGGGCAAGGCTAGAGGCCCCTAAATTGTACCACAATGGCCAACTAACCCAAGGTTAAGTTGGTGCAAAAGGAACCCAGACAGAGGTAGCAAAATGTACAGATCTTTATTGACTTGGGTTACTAAAAGAACAGCTTTAATAGTTCATTGTTTTAAAAATGTTCCCCCTTCCCGAGCAAAACACAAAATAAATTACCGTAATCAGAGTAACCAAGGACCTTTAACTGGTAAATAATGAGAAAAACGACTTATAACCACCAGGGACAAAACCAATAAAGGGATTCCAGACAGAAAAGAACCGAAACAAAACCCACTAAAATGCCGACGTGGTTGAGAGCTTATCTCCTCTAAAACCCAGTTGATAAACTTAATTTTTCCCCCCCACAACTGAGCAGCAGTGGCCTGCCTACAAGCAAACAAAAAACACAATTATGCCACTGTAGATTAAACAACCCCAACCACCAATAAAACTTTGTAATTTACCTAAGCAGTTCAGAGCGCAGCTCACACCAGGGCTCAGAGCACCCCTAGAAGCTGCATTCCATTCAGCGGACTCCTCAAACCTTAAAGCAACCAACATATCTACATGAATAACACAATAACTCCTAAAACAAACAAATGGAGGAGCTACTCACAGCCAGGCATCCACACGACCGCATACCCGCCTTGTCACACCAAACCAACCCCTTGACTGGGCTGCACACCTTTATGCCATCAGGTAATCAAGTGGGCGTGGTGAGGAGGTAACTGATGCTACATTCACTTCCAGGGCATGCTGTCGGAACTTTGAACCTCCAACCACCTGGTTACATCTGCCCCCCCCCAATGAAATCGGTGACCCAACGATTTAAAAACTCACGACCAGGGGCGGAATAAGGCAGCAGTGAATCTAGTACACCCTTGAATCCGAGAGGCAGCAGCCCCCGCCCCCCCACGTTGAACAGGAACAGGGAGGTGATGAGGATTAGAATGCTTTCCAGCTGTTGTACGTGTCGTCCTCCTTGGCACAACTCCTGGGCCGCAAGGCCCACCCAGAACAGATGGAATCGGAACAGGGGGCAACCCGGAAGAGAGCGGTTCATTGGGGGTAGATGAATCGCCAGCGGGATCTTCAACAACCAGCCAAACCCCTGACTCAACCTCATCCTCACTGGCCTCCTCCCGTACAGACACTCCATAGGGCAGGACCTCCTGATCTGCAACCGGAGGGAGGAGGGCGGGCTTCAGGGCCGTACGATGCACTTGCTTCACCCGACCAGGGCTGTCCACTGGAGCAATTGAATAGACCACACCCCCTGGGGCAGGGGCCTTCGCCACCCGGTAGATGGCAGAACCCCAGGCATCTTGGATCTTCCTGCGCCCCACCCCTCTATCC
>SSNR01000013.1:3528-55453 GCA_006937965.1 Callopanchax toddi
CACACACACACACACACACACACACACACACACACACACACACACACACACACACACACACACATTCTTGAGCACAAAGGAGTGGGAACACAGTAAACGTGAAGAAGCAACACTCTTGGCCTAATTATTTCTTGCTCTTTGTTCCTCTGTCAGTTTCCTTCTCTAATACTTCTGTCATATTAATTTGGCTTTTATACGCCTCCATTCTCAATATCACCCTCAACATGTTAGCACTCTGCAGCCCTTTCCCTGTGTCAGTCACGTAAACCTCTCCCAGCTACACAGCCTTCCTTACACAGTTTAAGAAAACGTTTGGCTTACAGATTAAATTTCATCACCAAAAGGCTAGGTTTGCTACTTTAAACATTTCCTCTTCTCCCCTTTATTTCCCCCCTCAGGGACAAGAGCAGGAAATCTGTATGTAGCACTGAAACTGAGTGTCTATGTGCTCATGAGCTGTTAATTGTGAGGGATTTTAAAAAAAACTTAAGACAGGAATTGTTGCATGGAAAACAGAACATAGAAACAGCTGTAACACAAGGAGAGATGAGGGGGTGATGATAGAAGAGAAAGAAAAGGTCTTCAATCCACAGCAGGTGCTTAAATCACCCCCTTCCTCTCACAGCTGGCCTCGATTTAGTCTGCAACAAATAGGAGCTGCTGGAAATTGTGACGCAACGTCATCTTTCTTCCCCCTCCACTCTCCGGTGTTTGCATCAAACCTGCTCTCTTGCATTACTGCCAGGACGCCCGTGAGAACTGCAAAGAGCTGTCTCAGCAGGGTCACCTTGTGGCCATGTCGGAGCATCTGGTGGCAAAGATGACACGTGTGAGGAGTTTAGCAATTAATGTAAATAAAGGACGACAACATCCCTTTTTTTTGTTGCTGTGTTAGAGAATAAGCACTATTTTGCCTTTTTGTCTGTATGTGATGTAATAGTCCAGCTGTCCAGCATGTATTTCCCTCATTAGATTTAACTTTACCAAAACGCATTGCTCTAATTATAAAATGCAGTTTAAAATATCCCAGGAATTATCCTAATAGTAGTAAATAGACTTTATTTTATATACAATAATGCATTTTTCTCTTGCGCAGTCAGAACTTTGTGACTTCAGCTGATCTGAAGTCAGTAGATTCTACACTAAACATCTGAGATGAAGGTGTGTTTTATTTGTTAATCAAAGTCTGATCCTGCAGTCAGACAGGAAAACATCCCCCAAGTGTTTGTCTATTTAAATAATTACCAATAATATAATAACTCTTAGGTTTGGAGCAACAAGAAAATGCTTAGTTTTATTAACCAACAGCAAGAATGTTAAGTCAGCTTGGTGAATGAATGAATAAAAGCTTCATCCTGATGTCCTCTCTGGTCCTTTCAGATATCTCAGGCTGCATATCTGTGGAGAAGAAGGAGGAATCATGAATAATGTGAAAACTGTAGGATGATTCTACCAGAACAACACCATGATTCAGAAGAAAAGTCCAGCTCCGTGTCAGGATCCTCCACTGAGACTCTGTTTCCTCCAACAGCATCATTCAGGACTAGAATTAATCAGAAACAGGTTTTAATTAGAACTGATGTTTATTTAATGAATGCTAACATTGACAGGACACCAGCTTGTGTCCCGGAGTCACA
Organism: Callopanchax toddi; assembly: GCA_006937965.1. Classification (NCBI taxonomy): domain Eukaryota; kingdom Metazoa; phylum Chordata; class Actinopteri; order Cyprinodontiformes; family Nothobranchiidae; genus Callopanchax; species Callopanchax toddi. Next base: position 5,166 of record SSNR01000013.1, read on the forward strand.
AACACGATCCAGTCTCCATTAACAGGTAGCTAGAGTTAGATTCAGCTCTGGTTCTGGACAAATGAATCTGAACCAGGAGGCTTTTATTTGAATGTATTTTCATTCTAAGTCATCCTGGCTGCAGATAGAACAGATTTTCCTCTAAACTGGCCTTAATGTTCCTATCAGACTGCAGACGTGCTCTGCTTCACCTCACATCTGCCTCAACATTCAGAAAAGTTTGATTTTCCAAGTGTCCGCTGGTCTGCCTGTGCTCTTTTCTAATTCAGTTCTTATTTCACAACTTATGGAAAAATAAAAGAGAGAAATTGCATGAGCACTAAACTGAGAACCACACCTGATAAAACAATACAACAAAGTAAAGTCCTAAGTACTTGTATTTATGTTCTCAGGATGAACACAGTTTAATAAGTAGGGTTTCTACTGGTCTGAAAAATCCTCCAGATTTACAAAACCAGGTCTGAGGTCAGGTTTAGTTAAGTCCTCAATATTTACCTTTACTCATTCATTCCATCAGATTATTAATATGTATCTTGTTGATCAGAAATACACTGACAACATACACTCATTCATTGATCCAACTGATCATTCATTCATTCATCCATTCATTCATTCATTCATCCATGCAGAGTCCTGGACAGGTTCGTGTTTGTTCAGATTGACTCTGGAACAACAGGAACGATCAGGCCCTGGTGAGGAATTGAAACTGAGAGTTAGGTGGAGATGGACAGGTGGATCAGATTGTTCACTGGATTTAATATTGGCTACAAATTGGCAGAATATTTGTTGATTATTGGATAAATACTGGCCAATTATTAGCATGTTATTGGCAGACTATTACCTAAACATTGGCAGTTTATTGGCTGAATATTGGATGATATTGACCGACTACTGGACAATAATTTGATGATCATCAGATGATTGTTGGTTAATTACTGGCTGATTATTGACTTATTATTGGCTGATATTTTGATGATAATTGGCTGATAACAGGTCAAATTATTGGCTGATAATTGGATGACGTTTGACCTATTTGGCTGATAATTGGCTGTTCACAAATTTTGATCACCAGCTGACTTCTTTATTAAGGAGTTCATCTTTCCAGTAAATGTTATTTGTTCTAATGTTTAGATAGGAGATTTAGATTATAACTTTTGTTTGAATATTTTGACATTAGACTCGTTTTCTGAATCGAAGCTGGCTCACAACACTGACCCAGTATTTTTTTATCAGACCAAATCTCTGAAGGTTTTACTGAAAGTGTTGTAGCTGCTCCACCAGATGAAGCGTTTACACTTGATGTTTAATGATGCACAACTGCATTTTGATTAAAATCTTTTTCATTTTGATTTCTAATCAGTTTCCAATCACAGTTTTCATTTTATGTCATTTTTTCTGATATACAGCCTAATTTTCCTTCATGAAGGATGTTTTTCATTTTCTTTTCATGTTTACACCCTGGTAAGTTTCAAATGGACAAATGGCGAACAGTTCATCTGACAGAACATTATTTTTTTAAATGTAATCTCGAGCAGCCCAGAGTTAATTGGACCCAGCAATATTCATGGTAATGAACTTGCAGTTATGTATAATTCAGTGTCATTTAGTTCTTTAATAGAGCTTGTTCCAGTAACCTTTGCACACAATTTGGTGTCTCTCGGTGGAGGCCGCGTCACTGCAGCTGTGCAAGATCTAGTTTGGCATTAATGCAACATGATCGCAAAATTAGTTTAAAAGCTCAGAGAAACGTTTAGTGTCTCAGTGTGAGTAATTATAAGAGTCTTATTTGTAAAGTCCTTTTCTTGACAAAGGTACAAGATGCTGTACAAGAAATGATAAAGAGATTTTAGTTTGGGTAATCTTCAATGCAACCAAAAAGTCTGAAAATACCAGACACACAGAGGAAAGTTTTCTGTTTGATTTTGAATGAAGATCAGGACTCTGTATATGGATCTCAGTGGTTGAGGGTACACACTGTGTCAATCAGTCTGTGATGTAGTTTGGGTAGGTCAAGGCTATTTTGTGGGTTTAAATGTGAGAAGAAAGATTGTGCAATCAATACAGAATCTACTTGGAGGCCAGAAGAGAGAGGCAAACAATGGGAAATGTTTTCATGTCTTTCAGTGTCAATATACAGTGGATGGCTGGATGCAACATTTTGAGTCATGTAGAGGTGATGAAGGTGTGTAGAAGTAGATGTAGTCATCATGGCTTACGTCAGCAGCTGAAAAAAATGAAAAGGGATTACCTTAGAATGAACAAAAGACAGAAGATGTTTGACTTAAAGCTGCAGAGTGTTTGAGCGAGAGATAATTTTTTAATCCAACATACCAAGACCCCTCCCAAAGCATCCCTTCTCCCCCTACCACTCCCTCTAACCCCACCTCAATTGTGCACGTAAGTCACCTTTGGTGTCACAGCGAGTCAAAGAGAAAAACAGCAAATACTATCGAGCAATACCCATGTCTGACCTGTTCAACAGAAATGTCGTCAAAAAATTTCACCTTTTGAGATTTGAAGATAACTCCATCACTGAAATGCATCTCCGATCTAAATTCTACTCCGGTCTCTAATACATTTTTTTTTTCTTGATAACTTCTTGGTAACTTTTTTTTCTCACTGCATGTTTCTTTGTTTTTATTTTTGAGGTTCAGATAGCCCACGGTAGCCGGGGAATGGCTAACTTTTTAGCAGAAGTTTACTCCGACTTCTCCATGATCGCGCTCTTCCATTTGTCTACTGTAAACAGGAAGACACTGAGAGTCTGGTGTGTGTAGTCCCACCATTACAGGTTTGTGTGATGCACATGCATGACGATTGGTAGCCAACAATGCGGAAACTCAAATTCTATTGGCTTAAAAACTTTGGCGGTTAGTGTGAATTTTATAGGGGTCAATGAGAGGAAGGAGGGACTTAAAGCTGCAGTCTAAAGTAATAATCTATGTATCAAAGTTTTATAAATGTTTCAAACAATAGTTTGGTTCTAAACTATGATATATGGGTAGGGCTCCACAACATTTGTTATTCTTCTTAAATATTTCCTTCCTCCTAGATGATTATCCCGCGATGTACCAGCAAAGCCTCCATCGACGCATTGGGCACCTCTGATTTAGACTAAACAGATTACCAAATCTTAAGTTTTACAGAATCCAGTTGTTGTTTGTGATTTTTGTCCTTAATTCATTGTTTATTGGTGAGATTAAAAATGCAGAATAGTGTAGAATGTAGAATTATGTCATTTAAAAAATATTTATTTTTCATATTTTACCTCAAACTAAGTAAATTGTACCTGTGATCTCTATCATCGTTTTGTTCTAATTTTCTTTATGTGAAAGTTTTTAGAAGATTCTTAAAATATTATAGTGTTCTGAGTGAATGTGCTGAAAAGACTCATGGGTAATATGTTAACTCTGACACCGAGAGTGAGATAGATATGTCTGATTAGGACCTCCCTGTTGGGAGTTACTCACTACTCACTTGCTTGCATGCTATGATGTTTTTGTGTAGTAAATTGGACTTTCTGCATCTTGAAGTTCAGCATTTTGATATTAGGTCGATAAGGTCTTTAAGAAAGGAAAAGAATGTTGGATGAAATCCTAAAATCAATCAGGAGTCAGATCAATATTAGATTTGGAGCAAAATGGGAGAAAAGTGAGTAATCACTGCAGTCAGCTGACCAGTCGTCACATCGACACAAAAGCAATAAGTAGCATTTCGAACTGCTTCAAAGATAACAGGGAACATTTTGAGCATCTCCTTTAAAATAACTTAACATCATTAATACAGTTTTTTGGGTAAAATGTTACCTTATGCCAGTGTTTTAGAGAAGTTTGGTATTTTACTGATCCAAGGCAAAAACTTGAAGTTCACTTTTGTGATATAATATTTGTTCAGACATCCTTATGTCAGCTTGACATCTAGACACAGTAGATAGTAATATACAGTCTGAGTGCTGCTCACATACTAGTTTAGTTACCATAGTGGTGAGATCAGGTGCCCTGTGAGGTACTAGCATAATTAAAATGGAATAGATTCATGACTTTATCCATGTGTGAAAGGAATATAAATGCATGTGTGGTCCTGAGGTGATACAAAAAAGTTGTATAAAAGGGTAAAAAAAAAGAAACAAAGCCAGCTTTTCATGTGTTCACATGTGAACACATCTTTGATATGGAGTCATGTTAAAGATAACCAAGCTAATCTCCCACATGCACACCTAATCTGTCACTGATGATTCCTGAGAATATTTGAATTCAGACTTCATCAGTTATAGACTTCTGAGAATCCAGAATATGTATTTTATTTTGTATGTGTGCAACCTGACATTTCTGGAGATCAAACCATGTATTCTAAGGTATCAGGAATACGAAATGATGAATCAGATGTGTGACAGAGCAACATTGATACACTCATGTTTCTGGTGCAGGTATATCATTTTTGTCAACCAGTTGCTGCTTTTTCACCTCGCAGTTTTTACACAAACATGTATTGATTAATAATTGATCTGTAGCTCATTTGTAACAGGAATTTCAGAGTAGCCCCTTTAAAAAGTTTGAGCAAAATTAATTTGACATGGTTCAGCAATTTACACTGGCAAGAAAACTGGCTCTAAAATGGAGCTTTATTGAATAGTTAAGTAATTTGAATGCTTAGGGAAGACACAAAGAGCAAGTGTATTAAACAGTATAAATCATCCTGAGATGGAAGGGGTTTAGAGGTAGGACATAAATAAAGTGAGTCAGTATGGGGTAGTGAGGGTTGCAGCCATACAGGTGCTTCTACTCTGTTGGTTTCATCTGTAAAAGTGATTAAAGACATCATTCTCCACCAGAGATATGCTAAAGGCTGAATATTTGGCCAGTAACCCAGCAAGGTTGGTCAAGATTTAAAAGCTTATTAAGGTGGAAGGGCATACGAAGATGATGAGCCGTTTTTATTTCACACATTAAGTCTAATTAAATGTAGTAATAGACTGCCCACGAGGCTGGTTTTTTATATTGTTCTTCTGTGTTAAAAGATACAAGTTATATATAAATATATCAGAGATAAAATCACTAATGACAAGCCTTAATGTTAAAAAATGTGATGTACAGTCACAAGTTTGGGTTTTGCATTTTTTAGTTGATGACATTTAGACTGATACAACTTTTTATTGCATCCTTACCTTGAAAACTAAAGGCACCAAGGGTTCATTGAAGCTTTGTTTTTTAACATCCTTTGAAGGGATTTTTAAATATTCACTCTAATGGCTGTGATCCTAACTACTGAGACTTCTTTTTTGTTGTTGTTCAGGGTCACATAAAATAGGTAAGTTAATCCGTGTGAATGCTATGCAGACTCCACACAGCAAGGCTTCAGCTGAGACTGAAACTTTGCTGCAGGGTGCAAAATCAAACCTCCACAGCACATTTTAAAAGCCAGGTTTCATTTTCATTTAAAGTTTACATATTAAATTTGAAAGAAAAATGGTCCAGTGTGTTACATTTAATGGCATTTATTAAATTCCAAATTGCAAATACATAAATGCCCCCACAAATCTGTGGTAATGTATCCATTTTCTATACCTGCTTAATCCTGTTAAGGGTCATGAGGAGCTGGTACACATATCCAGTGGTTATGGGGAGGAAGCAGGATACAACCTTGACAGGACCATCACAGGATCACATAACATATAGATAAACAATCTTTCAGAGCTGCACCTATAGATTCATCAGTTTACTTAACATGCATGTACTTATTTGAACTATAGGAGGAAACCAGAGAAAATTCATTTTCACAAGAGGAATCAAAGAATCAAACTCAAGACCTTTTTGCTGCAAGGCGACAGTGTTAACCAACTGTACCACCATGCAGTCTGTGTTGTATTCATTAATTATTTAATGATGTGTTTATAGAACTCAACATAAAGTAAATTAAATTTCTTGTTTTTGTAGCTTCTGGCTACAGCTAGAGCTACAACAGTCTGATCGGTGAAATGTTTGACAAACTTTGGAAGAAAAATGTGAAAACAGTTTGTGAAGATATAAGTTTAATAGTTTCTTGTGCTTAAAATATAATGTCTTAAAATGACATTAATGATAACCCATGGATAATCAGAAGAGAATGGGCAAAACAAGGTAGGTCTGCAAGAAGACCAACTTATGCATTTGGCAAAACGGGATCCACCACTTCCCTCTGGTTTGGAGCCCTCTGCTCTTATAGCGGGAGAAAGTAGCACAAATGGCAAGCTGTTGAATATTAAAACAGACCTTGTGCAGAATCTGATGTCATCTTCTGATGCCACGAACCTCCCCAGCCTCAATGACTGCTTCAGTGAGACCTCCTCAGTCTCTTCCTCAGCTCCTCCATTGCCAGCTGCTGAGCTTCTATGATTTCACACGCTGTATCTAAAACCGCTGGTTTTCGTCTAACATAATAATCATGACACTGAAGCAACACTTCAACATCCACGTCCTCCTGTACTCTTTCCCAGACACATAGCTGCCAGCAGTGCAATTATTCCAATCAAAAAGTATGCATACCACCCCCTCTTTCAAGCTCCGTCACCCTCCTTGGATGACATCTGTGGACACAAAATGTCTACTGCAGACAGTAGTGGTCTTCTTGATTGTTAGATTTTCATGTCTCCTGTTGAAAATCCATATTTTTCCTAATGTGAGTGGTGAAAACTCACTGTGGAGTTGAATTTCCCTGATATTGGGCATTGCTGTAAACATAAGAAATCCCCTTTTGGGTTCTAATATTTTGTTGCTCATGATGAATTCATGTTAAAATCTTTACTATTGCTGTTCTTCCTAAGTGCTAATAGAGGTAGATGATACTAATAGCGTTAGAGGTGAAAACATGCAGAAATCCGTCTCAACGTTTTCTGGTTTAGTCATGTGATTTTCAGTATTAAGCCCCTAAGAGAAGATACAATACAATAAAATATGATAGTACCAAACATAGCATAGAAAGCCATAATATCATCTGGTGCTTATTGATTTTCATATACATCCATGATTTAAATAGATTATACTGTAGAGATACTATTCATGAAGATACATCACCTCTTTCGCTAACCCAACTTCTCTTATTTTACTTTCACTGCTCATTGTGAAGATGAAGGTGTAGGTGACTATATCACATCTCAGTTAGACCTGTCGTTGTCAATCCTCACCTCATATCTCAACATCTTTGCATCTTCAAAATATCTATCACCTACAAACTCACATCAAATCTTTCTCTCTGTCTTAGCTCCTTCACTGAGGACATGAATCGTAATGACTTTAATTCAAAACGTCTTGAGATAAATTAAAAACACAAACTGCATCTTTTATTCTGTCTTTGACTCCAGACATATGCGTAACTGTTGTGAATCCATCCATCCTGTCAAAACAGCAGCTGAGGTGGTGGGGGATATAGAATCTGTTCAGACATTCAAATACAGATCAGGTTAGTCATTAAAAAGACTTTTTGTTCATTTTGGAGTGTGTTTCTGTGTAAAACGTATGAATAATTGATATCTCACCTGTTATAGATGGCTTCCTGAAAAGCCTTCTTTTTGGAGAAATGGGAGTTAGATCCATCAGGATCAGTGAGCTAATGGCTATTCAGAGTGCAAAACTCTCCAAAATTTCAAAGTGGGCCATGCAACTTTATTTTATGAACCTTTACACTGCCATCACTTTTGAATTACAGTTAATTACACATATTTTCATGATTATTTACAAGCAAAAATGGCAATAGCAGTCACATGTAGCACATCTGAAACTGGCACAACCACAACGTGTATGAGTGATGTCAAGTTATTTAAAAAATTGTGCGATTAATTAACTATGATCTGTAATTAATGAATCTAATTAATCTAATTTTTTTTATGTCACCTAAAAAATGTGGAGAAAACCCTCATCTTGAGGTCTTTTCATTTAAATTCATTAGATTGTCATGTGGACCAAAAAATTGATATTTAACAACAAAAAGTGGCTTCATTGATTTTAACAAACATGACAATCCCAGTGCTGCCTGCAACCTTTACTTTGGTCGTTGGACGCAGTTTGCAACAGCTCTGTTAACCCTTCATCTTCCACCAAGGATGAAATGATCATGATCACTTACTGAACATGTGGGTCTCCAAGGAGCCTCACAGGGCTGCTCAGCGACACACATATGTCTTCAGCACACACACACAAACACACACACACCAATATAACAGAAGCCTGCATGCGAAAACAGTAAAGAGATTAAAATAAGATTAACACGATTAAAAAACATAACGCGTTAAATATGGCTGTAATTAATTAATCACAACTAACACCTTAATTTGACACGCCTAATTTGCATACAAAAACACACCTCAGAATGACCGAAATTCATTTTAAACTCAGATTGTTGCAATCAATTTCCCATATCAGTCATCCTATGAAATCCTGAAATGCTGAGGCTCCTGCTGTGAGGTGTTGTGAATCTGCAGTGGTCTGTTTTGCCATTAGATCACCATTTTTTAATACCTCATAAGAGTCCTTTCTCCCTATTATAATAATTTTTCGAGGAGATGATCACATGCGATAACCTCATTGACAAATATTTAGGCAAGATAGCCAGCTATATTGTGCAATGCTGTTTATGGTTAGCATTCTTAATTAATTGCACTAGCCTTTGAAATGCACAGAGGTTTAACTTTGTCCTTTGATTACCCATTCATTAATGAAAAAATGTCTTGTTCATTATAAAACAATCTGCGGCTAATCTAATTATAGACAGTTAAATGTTTAGGTGGTGAAATGTTTAGTGTCTTTGTGTGTGTTCAATTAATTAATGGTGCAGGGAAATGGAGGCCTTCATCCTCATGGTCGACAGTGAAGCTCTCAACCTTGAATTTGGATCAAAAATGTGAAAAACATCAAACATATTGGGATGCAGTGATGAAACAAGGCAGCAGCCCTCTAGCTCATGTGCACTAGTCTGCAAACACACAGGCATGATGTTGGGATAATGTGCACAGAAGAGCACTAACACATGAAAAATATGTGTTTATATTCAAATTTTGTCTTGGACTATGCAGTCAATTTATCCTATTTGGCCAAGTACACAAATATAAATGCAAACATGCTCATATCCCATGTTTAATATGTGAACCTCATGCTGCCTTTAAGGCTGTGTTTTGCAACCAGTAGGCTTTTGATCTGACTCCAAGGTTCCAGCTGGCTTTGAGGATGGAGCTCTCCCTCTTCTTGGCTAACCTTTAAAGCCTCATGTTTAGTAATTAATGTGAAGCACCTTCTACATCCCATTTCCTCGGATTTAAGGGAAAAAATACAGAAACTAGGTCTACCATCTTTATGTGCATCATTAATTTGTCCTGGTTTGGTGATCAAGTAACAGACTGAGCTAGGAAATGCTGAACAGTTTGAATATAGACCTAGAGAGACCTGTCTTGTCCCAGCACACCGAGTCATTACGGTGGGAGAAGACTCCTACCTGAGATGTAATATAATGTGTTTATCTGAGATTGATCGCGAGGCGAGGTTTAATATGCAGTCTCAGTAGAGGAGAGTGAAGTAATGCCACTGGAGGAAACTCAAAGTACAGATTTTTGAAGTGAAATGAAAATCAAGGAGGGAGGGACAGAGAAAGGGGGATGTGAGGAAAGAGTAGAGCATCAAGGAGATTCTATGGGAATTAAAATACCTGCAGACCTGCTGATCAATACGTTATTATCACAACAATGAAAAGAGCTGAATGTGAAGTGTTTATTGTAAATACAACAGAAAACTGTATATTAACTATAGTTCTGTCATCTAACATTGTTATATGAACATTTTATTTTTTAAGACATTGTTTTAAACCACTTCAATGACTTTTCAGTGCAAAACAAGAGGTTAAAAACCCCTCAAGGATAAAATCATGCAGACAGAAACAAATAACTTTTTCTTGCCGTCATATACTGATGTCATTTGTGTGTTCTTTTTTCTTGCATCGATTGACTGATCTCCACAGAGGACCTAAAGGGACTTGGGAGGAAACAAGGTTTGCACAAACAAATATCTGGTGCACACAAGGTGCAAGTCCATGGTTAAAAGAAACCTATGTGGTTGTTGAGGATTTTTGTCCTCCATAGTGATGCTGTAGTTTCTCATGCACACTAGATAGCATCTAATGTGCACAAGAAGACCGTTCTCTTTTTTCTTTTCATTAGATTTGGTCCTAAACCCAATCCTTCTGTGTTCACTTTTCTCCCATCAGATCGTCCCTGTTGTTCAGCTTATCACTCACCTTTTCCCCCATCTGTCAAACAGCCCAGCCCCTACTCAGTAATCACCCAACCCTGTGTAAGAACTCCACAGTTTCTCCAGTTTATTGTCAGATTCGACTGTTTTCCTGCTGCCACCTGTTCTGAATGTTCCTGCTTCTTTCTATTAATACGCTTTGGTGCTGCTTCATTAGCATTTTTACTTTATAAAGTTTTTTATTCAATTTCTCTGTTTTTGAGGCTGCGTTTTGGGTTCATTTTACATTGTACATTTTGACACTTTGATTTAAGGTTTACTTGTTTAATTAATTCATGAAGGAATTCAGTTATAGCCCCCAGCTCTCCGTGCTACGCTTTTTAAATTGATTGTCAAAAAACACTTTAGGTGCCTTAAAGTTCAGCATATTAAATAGCTTATCTAAATATGTAAAAAAAAAAAAAAAAGAAAATCTAAAGTTAAAATCTGTATTTTTTCTTTACCCAGAATCAAATATCTTACTGTGTTTGAATGAACTACTAAAATCACAAAGAAATTAGGTTAGTTTTAAATATTCATAGATTAATTATTTGGAAAGGTAAGCATTTGACGAACGTACAGCTTTATAATACATTACAAATGACTGCTGAAAACAACGACCAAAAGTGACTCAAAAATAGAAAGATTAAAACAACCAAAGATGATTTGGCAATGAGAGTGAAGACATCTGTTCCATCTGGAGGTATCAGTCCATCATTGATCATTTGTCCCCTGGGACAGTCGCCATACCAGCAGACCACCTGCTGACCAACACCACACACAGCCTTAAATACACCTGGCAATAGATGTTCTCTATTTCAGTCTCTGAAAATATATGTTATTGCATGACAAAAAGAGAATCATGTAAAACTACAAAGACCATTTTTCATCAGCAGTACTTCCATACTGTAAAATACACTAAATCAAATATTTGCTTCATCTGGTTTATTAAGTTTCAGGCTTACAAATGCTGCCACAATATTAGGAATACAAGCTGTTTCATGTTTCCTCATTTGAAATATTGTTTTCTCTTGATTCTGGTTTGCTCCTGCAGAGAGAGGATGTATATGGAAACACATGGAGCCAACTACTGTATATTGTAGTTTCTGACGTGTTTTGTGATGGGTCTATCACACATGCTATTATCGCGATGATGATGAATTTTTGATATATTGTGCAGCCCTGAAATATTCTATCTGGCTCAACTTTGTGTTGTTTTAAATGTGATTTATAAATAAAGTTTGAAGGTGGAAATACCTTGAGACCGGCAACACGGCATCATCAGCAATTTATTGAATAATAACAAAAAAGGTTTTTCCTAATCTGAGCAACTGAGACATCTCTTAATCATGTAGACATGACTGCATTCAGATCTTTAAAATGTTTGATTTTTATAAATTACTGATAGGTGAACACAAGCAGCAGATGCTTTGATGGTTTATTGGAGGAAAGACAATACCAGGGGGCTCTCTCTAGCTCATCAATCAACTCTCTTTATGGCACATCCAAACAGTGCAACAGAAAAGACTTAACACTAACCCCTTAAGGATCATTACAATTATTTATTTTACTTGTACATCTATTGTTGGTTACATTGCAATGCTTGTGGGTTAATTAGGTAATTTTGTTGCTATGGTCTTACTCCATCTAGCACTTCATTATTCGCACAATGTTTTCCATTCAGCCTTTTCAGTTTGAACTTGAGCACAAAGACAGAGAGAATAATGAAGGTAAACTCAAAATCCAAGTGAAATTGAAGTTCATTTGAGATATAAAAATCTCTTCCTTCAGCTTAGTAAATCATGTATATGGGTTTGAGCAGCAGGTTTCAAAAACCTGGTCAGATTTCATAGATTTGCGCTTCCTATCTGAACTATGGAACCAAAGTGTTGTTAAAACTAACTAAACTGATCTAATCAACACCTTATGAGTTTAACTAAAATATGTAGTGTATGTAATCTATGTGTATCTATGTGTCACACTGAAATAATTCCTGACTGCATTTGGTTTCAGCCATCATTTATAACCACTAGCCTGTTAGCTCCTTTAGCTGTGATCAACAATAAAATTCAAAAGCATCATTAAAGAAGTGCTGAGAACATAAATGTGGATACTTGGTGTTTCTCCCATTCAGCTCATCTTTATACTCAGAAAAACAAACTTACATTGTCATCTTTGGGGCCTTTTGATTAAAAAATGCAACCAAAAGCAGCAATGTGCATTGTTTACCTCTGTCTGCAAGGAACTTCCTTACAAAATGATATCATAGGCCTAGAATGCATTGTGAAGATCAAATAACAGCCACTTACTTAGACCGAAAACGGTAATAAACAACAGATTTTTAAAAAGAAATGCAACTTTTAGTAGAATATATAGATAAAACAACATATGAAAACCAGTGCAAATAAGCGTAGGCTCATTTCAAACAAACCTCTTCAGAAGTTACTCAAGTTCAGAAGCAAAATATAAACAGATTTGGTGAAGAGAAGGGACAAACTGGAGGATTTAAACGTCTGTTCTACAAGAAGAACCAGCAGCAGGTGAGATGAATGTGGCAACCAGACAGAAAGTAACTGGGGACCTTTTGATAAATGGAGGAAGCAGACAAATGGGAGAGTCAATGCTAACAAATTACAAGGTCCAGAAATACCTCTCTGTGCTCAGTATACAGACTATCTAATGGCTCATGGGATTAAAGCTGGAAGGTTCTGCAAGAAGAAGAAAAGCAGCTTTTGATTCAAAACGTACTCTCTTGTTTTAGCTAAGCTAGCATTAATATGTAACATTTTAGGATGAAGGGTTTTAAAATACACCGTCACTAAAGTCTCAGCTAAGACAAGTTAACAGTCATCCAAAACAATACATAATGTACTTCTGTGAGTTGTGTTTTGTGTAATGAGAAATCGATTACTTTTACTTTCAAGCTGATCCGCACAGTAGCAGGTCCTGCCCCTTGATGTATTGACTTGAATTCACTGACGATTTTTCACACTTGTCACTGGAGACATTTACATTCAGTGGACTTTTCATGCGTGGAATGAGAAAGGCAGAGTGCTCATGACCCTGACCAGTTCTTATCGCTGGCTCAGAGACGGGAACAAAAGCTACAAATTAGTAATGATCTCTTACACATCATCATTCAAACGAAGGCTGCATCTGACGCAAACTGTGATGAGTGCGTAGACAAGCCTTTAATTTTCTGAGCAACATCAAATCTCGTGTCATATTTAATGCAAACTGCTTGGACAGGGAATTTGTCTGTTTTGACACTTCATGAATAAGTGTCAGAGAGAATGCTCATTTGGCCTGAGCTGGATTTAAAAAGACAGTCCCTTTAAAGCAACGTCACGCTAGTTTTCTTTATTCTTTATGAGCATGAGTGAGCTTTGGAAAGGGAGTTTGTAATTAATGTTCCTGCTGCCTCTTTTAGGGTCAAACGGGGTTAGTTGGTTGGTGGAAATGCTCTGGAACATCCTAGACTGAATTTTGTGCTAGCAGGACCTTTCACTAAATAAATAGCTGACCACTAATTCCTCCAAAGTGAACAAATAATGGCTCTTTCCTGGAATCTTTCCGATCAATCCTTGCTTCTGACTCTAATGTGATTTTGTTGCTTTTTTTTTGTTTGTTTCATGTTCTGCTTTTCTTTTACTGCAGCACAATCAGATGGAAGATTAGATGCATTGCAGAGACTCTCCAGGCTGCCCGTGTTTAACTCAGTGGTGATCTTTGGATTATCAGACGAAAAGCTGATCTAAAACTGCTTCCTTTTGCTTTTGTGCTGCTTTAAACCCCAGTTATGTTTGCCTTTGGTTTAAAATCCTCCACCATTATCTTTGAATTTGGATCACTGTCATCATCTCTTCCCTTCTCTGTGGTTCTGCTGCTCTCTTTCACTCTGACACCATCTGTAAACATCACGACTGTCACCACACACTGGAGCAGCACACCCTGATTGAAAGCTGGGGAGCAACAGTTCTCGCATATCAAAGCGAGAGAGACAGATGTGTACGAGTCTTTCCTAATAAACTTAAATCAGCTGTTGGATTTGGAACTATGAATCTGTTAGACGTGTCATGTTTGTCATTTTGTTTTGTATTCCAGACCATATGTTTTGTTGATGGATCTTATGTCAGTCTCAGGTTAGAGCTGATGACTTTATATTTCTGCTTATTTTAAATGAATAAACTTGCAAATTGTAATAATTGATGCTTCACTTTGGAGCTTTTTCTTCCTGAATATGAACTAGTCTAAAAAAAATCATCTGAAATGTGCAGCTTTTTTTTACAGAATTAAAGAATCTCCACTGAGGGGCCACACATTTACGGCAAGCTGTTTGTGTATTTATTCAATATCCCTGATATCAAGTTTCATTTTATCTCACTAGTCTTAGTTTGTCATTTTGTCACTCTTGACATAACAAATGAATGAATATCTTGTCATTGTACAAGTACAACAAAATTTAATACACAATCCTTACAGTGCATAAAATGAAACAATAAAATACTAAAAGCTACTAAAAAATACTAAAAATAATAATATACTAAAAACACTAAAATCTAGTAAAAAATACTAAAAAAGCATTTGTTAAAAGTTGCCAACTAAATAAATAAATAGTATAAAATAAATAGGTTGAACATCCAGAACATTCCTAATTCACATTCTGCAGGACTAGCACCACTCTCTTCTCCAAATTTACTCAGAGTTTAGTGCAATTATCGCTCTGGCATAAAAACAGTTTTTCAGCCTGTTTGTTTTACTTTTATTGCCCTGAAACGTCTTCCAACAGTTCAAAGAGTGAGTGATCTGGATGGGATGGGTCTCTGAGAATATTGTGTGCCTTCCTGAGACAGCGGGATCTGTTAACTAACCACTAGTTAACTAAAAATTGTAACTAGTCATGCCTAGTGTGCATACACACTTTGACCCATCTGCAGAATTTTGTTGGGAGACTGAAAAGAAACCAAGGCTGCCTTTCTTTGTGGTTGATATATCTGTATTGGTCCTGTTGCCTGACAGAAACCCCGCCATTTAGATGTATCAATGAAGAAAAGTGGCGCTGTTGTTTTAGAACATAATGCCGTTTGGAGAGTTTTTCCCAGAACATCTACCTTGCTGCTTCAGTCTGTGTTTAGAGTCTGTTGGTGTTTTGGGGAGAGTCACCAACACAGACTTTTACAAATAAACGCCCCATCAAGTCACAGAGGTCATAGTGATTTACCCATGATCAACAAAAAACAGTCTGTTGGAGGTGTGTGTGTGTTTGTGTGACTGAGAGATTGCTTTGTGTTTGTAGGTTTCCTCTAATTTTGCTCTCACATTATTTACCAACATCCATAAAAGTGGAGATAATATAATAATATCTGCTATCGTGATGCTGTGCAGAGTTCTGGAGCAGAGAAAATTAACGTTGGACCGACTGCTGAGAAACACTCCATCCTCAAGAGGAGCTGGACACTTCCTGCTCCTTCTGTGAAAATCAGCATCAGAAGTAGATCAAATGCAGCCTTTCCAGTGAGTTCAGGGGTCAAGCTCTTTAGGAATCTTTTATGGATTCTGCCAAAATCACCATGTAATATGAAAACAAAGGTTTGAGAGAAAATGTTTGCTGTAAATTTATGGGACTGAAGTTGTTTTACAAACAACAAAAATACACTTTGACCTTCTGAGTCTGCACCAGCTACTGCATCAAATGTAGTCGTCTGACTGAAGCCAAAGCCAAACAGCCGTCCCCCTAGTGGCTGGTTCCAATAGGAGTTTTAAGTCCCACCCCCTTCATGTAAACAAATGGGACATTTTTCAGTTTAAAAAAATATTAGTTCTAGATATTTTTTTCATATGTTGATTATACATGCTTATAGTTGTAATATGCAATTTGATGCTTGAAAAACACCATGATGGTGTGCAGGTAAGGAGACAGGACTTTTGGAGCTCCAATAAGATGTCATGGTAGTGTCTGTAAACTTGGCTTCACTTGGAAAAAGTGGACATTTGGTCTGTTTTATGTTTGTAATGCCCATTAGCTCATCAGCACTATTAGCTTCAAACTGTTTTTTCCAAATAGAAGTTTCAGGAATCTATCTATGACAGGTAAAAATAACAAAAACACACTTCAAAAACATCTCAAATACACCTTAAATAATGGCTGTTATCCACCCTGATGCTGTATTTCAAAGCAAAGGGGAGGGACATGATCAACATACAATCCTAACCTCAGAACACAAGTGTGTATTATTGCAGTTCTCTTAAATGTCATTGGACAAAACAAGGTGGTCTGACTAAACCCAGCTGCACGGAGCTTTAAATGTATCCCATTTCTGTTTGTACCTGAGGGAAAAACATCATGATAAATGTGCTGCTGGCAGCAGGGAATCAAAAGTGGATCATGTGAAAGTTCAGCTCCGAATGACTGAATACCCTCGTTTGCAGAGAGGCGCATACCTTATGTATCAGCTTATTTTCTTGTTGCTTCCCAAAAGACATATTCTCTTGACGTGTGGGTCTGCAGAAAAAAAATCATTTAATATACTGAGTCTGAGCCCTGCAGGGGCCCAAACACACACCTGTGCTCTCAGAGAACATGTTGGTTCTTTATATATAATGTGAGGTAAAAAAATGTTCTGCCTATATTAGCCACAGGCACATTACTTTGTAGTAATTATGATAAATCTCCAATCTAACGTATCAGCTTGTTTGTGCTGCTGATGAATGAGTTGGCTTTAATTACTTATTGAAATAGCGGTAGTGAGTTGTAATACTGCAGAGAGCCACGATACGAGGTATGCAGCACAGGAGAGGACTGCTTTTCATTTATATTACCTGTCCAAACTAAATTGAGTCTCAACTTTGTGTATATTTCACTTTAATAAAATGATGTCAGATTTCTGAGCATATTTCACAGACTGGCAGCACGAATGGTGCTCTTATCTCCACTTCCTCCTCCAAGACAGCAAAAACATCAATTTCTGCAGAGCGAGCTTGAAGGCTAAATCTCTAGTAATGTGTTTACAATAGCTGGCAAAAAAAGCACAAGGCCACAATTCAAACACATCAAGGCGGGCCTGCGGTGGGGTTGATTGCAATACATGGAAATCAAACTGCGCTTTTATCCGTTTCAGGCTGTTATTATGGAAAACATCTGAAGCAACAATTTACCATATAAAGAAAACAACAACAAAAAACAGTACTTTGGGAAAAGTGCACATTTTAGAGATGGTAGCTTTTATTCTAAGAAATTCAATTTCGGTTTGTTGCGCACATGATTGAAAACAGTCATAAAATGTGAACTATTGATTTATGTCTTCAGACATGGTTTCTGATTTTCTTTTGTGTGTTTATTGGCAAGACTAGGGCTGCAGCAAGTTTATATTTTAGTTAATTAAATCTTTATCAAATAGTCCAATAATTAATTACATTTGTGGATGCATTACACTCCCTAAAATACTGGTGAGGTATTTAGGACCCAGGCGTGCAGGTATGATGCTAAATTGGTTTAATGGTTAATTGAAAAATAGACAAGACTGGGAGATTAAAAATGTTAAAAATTCACCAGAGATGAAGCAGGTGGAATAGGAACAGAATCAGGGCTGACAGGAACCAAACAACAGGGACAGAAGTAGTAAAACTGAGAGACAGAGTGATGATTACTAAAGGACTAGGTGTGTCTAGGATTTTTATTTTTGGGGCAAAGACTATAGAAGGGTGGCACACTATAATGTCAAATTTATTTATGGCCTGCAGTCTTAGCCTGGCAAGCCATGTGAATATATAATCTGGCCATGAGCCATTGAAACGACTCATTCACAGGGGTGGGATCAATGGTTGTTTTTTAAACTGCCTTCACATGCTATTGGATAAAGCTGGGACCTGTCATGTCCTGGGTGCCTGCAGGCAGTCTGTTTTTTCCCTCAGGGCGTGGCAGGCAGATCCTCTCCAGCTGCAGCTCCCAGCTGCAGCTCATCAGCTTCATCAGAGGAGGACCTTCATAAGGAGCAGATCCACAGAGGGACGACGCCAGTCTTTTCCACCTCACTAGTGGTAAACTCAGGTCTCCTTTATATTTTGTATCCTTGAACCTTGTAAACATTTTCCTCTCTTCTCTCCAGCCAACCTGCTAGGCGGCGTCCACCTCAAGATCCTCCAGAGTCCTCCTCAACCTCATGTCCACCTGGTCTGCCTGTCCCCCTGCCAGCCAGCTGCCTCCACTCCATTCATCCTCCATCAACTTCTTACCACCGCTCCAACCAGTCTCACCCAGGACAGACAAAAACCTCCCCAAGAACCCTATCTTCATCCTACCAGTAAGACCTCCATTCAAACCTCATATCAGCACGTTATCCTCACCTCCATATACTCACTCTCCTCTCTCAGAAGTCTCCTGTACCCGGATCCCACGGATCCTCCTGGATCCACCTTCACCAAACCTTATAATAAAAACATTATTTTACTTCCTGTTTTCCTCCGACTGTTGTGTTGCTCCAGGATCCTCACAAAACCTCAGATTATGACAGGACCAAACGGAACTGTTTAGAAACAACTGAATGACTGATGTGTTGTACAGCGCTTTGGGGAGTGACACTCCAGAAAGTACTGTATAAATAAAGACCATTCACCATTTAACGTCATCACATACGCTCATTAAAGTTGAATCTTTAGCAGCTTGCATCCTGTATGTTGTTGTATATTTTTGGACTGTGAGAAGGTGAAACCACTACTGGATTTAACAAAAATAGAGATGAAAGAGTCTGAGTTCCTCATTTCTCATCGGTTTTTCAAACATAGGTGTGCTGTCCATGGTGCTGAAAAACAGTGTGGACAGCATCTCTCTACCTATACCGGTGTTCTGATACCAGCCTGTGGTTCGTACTGCATTAAAACTTGTATTGACATCAGGGGCTCTACAGCTATCTGTAGAAAAACACATTTTCTACACTGAGGAAAGTGTATTCTCAAAGATGCACAATGCTGCAAAGGCGCAAAGCAAACCTGGCTTTTGAAAAGGAAGATTTAAAGTTGAGTAGAAAAATCTCCTGAGGAAATTGAACTCATCAGCCATGAGAAAACAGCAGCTCTACTGAATAAAGGTAGGGTGGGTCAAAATTAAATATATAAGTTGATTTAAGGACTATTGTGATCTTTTGATTGCAGACTTTTAGTATGATGCAAGTAAAAATGGCTAAGTTAAGACAAATAACTGAAGTACTGGTCCATGGGTCTTTTGGTACTGGGCCGTCTGTACGTCAGAATAAAATAAAATTTTCGTTGATGTATTAATCGCGTCTGAAAGATCCGGCCTGGACACGGGTGTGTTACGTCATAGTATGAAGCCTGCAGCCTGTGATCAGATGAGAAGCTGTTGAGTGAGCTGAGCTGCTCTCCCCACCTCCCGCTGTGTTTCACGTTCATTCAGCGATAAGTGTGTGGGGTACGCTTTGCTTCATGGGCCAGGGTGGAGACCCCCTCCCCCCCAAACTCCGACCAGTCTGTAGACATTCCGTGGCTGCGTTTAGCCAATACATAGTGTAATGTCTTTGATCAAAGTAACACCCCCCATTATATGTCACAGACCTTCCTGTTCCTATAAGTCTTGCTGTATTTTTGATTTTGTTCTGTTTTATTATAATTCCAAACTTTAACACATTTTCACCTTGTAACTTTCTCCTATCCTCCATCACAGACAAGCATAAACATGTTGTGTAATAACTCTCTGTGAACATGGGCACTGAGCTTTACTCAGCCATGTGGATCAAATAAAGTATTGAGTCCAAATATTTTGTCTCAAATATTTTTTTCTGTAATCAAGTTATCTGAGTTACTCTTATCAATTCAATAACCACGGCTTTAAACATGGTCATTGCTTTGTTGTTAGGTTTATAAAAGTACAGCTGCAGCACAGGGTAGACGCATCAAACAGGCACAGCCAAGGAAACTCCCTCAGCCAAATTACAGATATGTCTAAAAAATGTGAATATTATGGAAATAAAAGAAGAAGAAAAGACAAGGCATCAGTTAATGACAACGTTTAGGTTAAACAGTTGTTGAATCAGTTGTAAAAATCTGTAGATTTGTTTAGATGAATAAACATCACATTCTAAAGGTCTAACAAGCTTTAGACTTCCACTGTAAATGGCCTCAGAGGTGAACAACATAGTTTTATAGTTGTAGCCATAAGCTAATATTATTACACGATCATTTCTGCTTTTTCCTTTGAGACAATAGATGGTTGAACACAGTTCTCTGCCTTGAACTAATGAGGTCCCACAAGAGTCACTCAGATCAACATGAAGACATTAAACAGCGGCATTATAAAGCTCTCAGAGGAAGAATAAGCTCTCTTCTGTTCTCACTTTTTTCCTTTTCTCACTTCAGCTTTCCCCCCCTCCTTTTCTTCCTGTCTTCCTTTTTGTGATTAGCTCTTCACGAGCAAGCCCTGCTTAGCTCCTCTTGTCACTGGTGCTGTGTCTTTGTCGTGGGCTACATTAGGAACAATGAGATTTCGCTACATTTGGGTCAATTTTCTGTCTCAGGATTAATTTTACATGAACCTATGTCTAGCGCTCCCCGATGCACTCGTATTCGCACCTAAGCTTATGTGAAGGCACGGGAAACTGAATACACACCTTTTAAACATGCAACTAATAATACCATCCCCCATAAAGGACACACACACACACACACAAAGAGGGCATCCTTGTTTTGCTGTTTTATTATGCGTGCAAGGAAAGAGACGAAAGGCATCATGGTTATGATCCTCGAGGAGCAGAATAATTTGCTGAGAAGGGGGAAGTGGATGATTTGGATGTGTAGATAATTAAATCCTGGCCTGTGAGAGGACTAATGATGAGATTCTCAGAGCTGGTCGACCCTATCGCTTCATCTGAGCTATGAAAATAGCTCTGACTGCGAATCAAGCTGGCACATTTATTCATCACTCAGCAGTTCGCACCCAGTGAGGAACGTCTTCTGGGACCAGCAGAAGTCGACATGTAACCTAGTTTGAACCTGATGCCCTGTTCCAGAGCCATGAAGATGGTCTGACGGTGTTCTTTTGATTATTTATGGCTTCTCTATAGCAGACACTTCTTGCTTTGAGTGAAAAAACAAGTTTTTGATCAAGAAAAACAACAAAAAACACAACTGACAAGTAAAAAGAAGGAAATACACCATGAAATCTGTGTAAAAAATAAAAGGCAGCTGAATTTTTCATGGCAATAAGAGTGAAAGCATTGCATCATGGTTAATGTCAAATCCACCTGTTAAGTAAGAAAGGAAATGGATTAATAGGACATCCTTCAGTCAGTGATGAACCTGTTGCTCCTCAAATAAATTACATTTGCATAAGTTTCAATAGGTTTTTGTTGCCATTCTGTTGTTTAGCCAGAGGAGGGGACTCTGTTTGCACCACCTTGATTCTGAAAACATTCCACGTGTCATGGACGAGACGTTTTGCAGATTGCAACTCCTTGAGTGTGCTGTCTACAGACTGGAGTGCCCATGTGAATGCCTTTATACGAAAACAAAGAGGAGATTGAAAGATCAAGCTGCTGAGTATGAGAATGTCATTTGGACAAAGAACGTGGACGAGGCAATGCCATTACATTATGCACACGTGACTTGGCAGTTCAAATACTCTGAAAAGAGGAGGCGATTGTCTAAAAACAGAGGAATGTTCAGCTGAGAGCAAAACATCCTGGACCACTAATGGAAATGACTTTTCACTGATTTTTTGAGAAAACGTTACTCTTTAGTCAACTGACTTCCTTGTTTGAACTTTGTTCATCACACATAGAACATGTCAAATGGGAACGATCTAATCTGTTGCTGTTCTTTATCAAAAGAAGAGAAAGATTTCCTGTTCAGATATTGGGGAGGGATTATTAGAGATAAAAATATTCATAAATTAGAGGACTGGTGATCTGATTCTCGACACATGGTGATGATACCCTTTGGGGTTTTTTCTATCCTCTAAAGAAATTGGTTGCATTTGCTGCAGTTGGTTTATATATTTATGAAGATTACCTGTTGATTTCTGTAAGAAAACATTTATTTTTAAAATCAGTTTTAATAAACCAGATGAATTAAGCATGATGCCAGCGCTGCCTGGCTTTTCTTTTAGGAACAGATCTTGTTGTTTCACACAAATATTTCTAGATATATTTTATGGAAAAGGTTAAGATTCACTTTTCCTTTTGTTTGTTCCATGAGGAATGTCCTACTTTCTCATCCTCTAAACATTTAAACATCTATGGGATGTTTTTATCCACTCCCTTGAATTTTAAAAGTTTAGATAAGTGTAATCAGGGACCCTGATTGAAACCACCAAATCTCAGGAAGTTTGGAAACATCCTTTGGATTACCATTGTCTGCTTCCCTCACCTTTCCAACCATCAGTATAAAGGTCACTTTTGGAGTTTTTCACATTTAAATTTTCTTGCATTTTGATGGATCTGAAGATGAAGTTTGATGCAGCTGTAACTTTCTACAACAGCTTGTTTTAGATGAAAGTTTCACACAAATAACTAAGAATGATCCTGAGATGGATTTAGAATTTTACATCACTAATTGATTTGAGGGAAACTATTATAAAAGCTTATTATCTAGCTCAAAAATATCTCACTGAAGACATTAAATGAGAAATAAAAAGTTGACACTTTAAACCTATGACGATCTTCTGAAAAACACATGAGTACAAATGTCATATTTAATATTTCAACCTTTATGTTAGCAGGTAAAAAGTTTGAGAACAGGTTCTCATATACATACATGACCTGGTCTATGAACATGTTAAATCATCTGTGCTGATTCATCAGATCAAACACAAAATCCTAGCAGGATTAACTGCACAGCTTTTACAAAAACTGGAAAGACTTGTAAAGTGCTGTGACATAAACATCACTGTGGAGAGAAAAACAGTTAAAATAATGTATTCCTGTCTTCATGACTATATTTTCTATGGGTTGGTGTTTGGTTCTTTGCTGTGAAAAGCATGCTCCCTGTGCTCCTGGTGAAACGCTCACTGTGGTGACGACTGACCTCAAATGTCCAGAGATAATGCCTTTACTAATGGGAGCAATTCTTCATGAAAACAATAATCCAGTTCTGTTTAACACTGCTCAACTTAAAAGGCATCATGTTGTTGTTCATTCATGACAGGCCTACTGAAGCTTGGCACCAGCATGATGAATAGCTGTAGCAGTGCCTCACACAGAAGTAGCACCACACAATGATTTAACCCTCCTGTTGTTCTTTACTTGTGAACTAGTTTTATTTGTCTCCCATCAAAAGGGAACAGCCCAAAGTATCTGATTATAAATAGTTTTGAGGATTACACAAATAATAATAAAAACTAACAAATGGTGTTGCTGTTCCTATATATGAATATTCAAAATACATTAGTAAATAAAACTGAAGAAATGTTAACATTTGTCCATGAGACCATGAGATTAATATTACAATATAAATGTTGACATGAAAAAGTGAAAAGCTTTGCACAACCAACATTTGAAATGAGCTTATTTTCTTATAATTTTGTATTTTCAAACAGTTGTCAACACTTGCAGCCCAGTAAAATCCTGAACTAAAGCCTAGCTCACTGACTTTGCAAGAAATTAAAAACAGCATTCACAAGGAAGTTTCCAACTGAATGAAATGTTTCCTCATGTGAATCACAAGACCTTGCTTTCATTTCTCAGGAAGTTTAAACATGTTCAAAAAAATGCACACTCTTCAGAAATGTTGTAGAGTCATCATGGGCAACTGGGAACCAGTTTACAAGTCAAAAGAAATGTGAAACCACTCTGTGAGAGGATGGAGGGTCATTTGTAAATAAAATGAGAGTAAATTGCTAACAAATTGAACATAATTCAGGCACTTTGTGACTAAATTACTCGAAGATGATTGGCCTAAAAGTTGATGCTGTCCTGTGCTCCACATGATCAGGTCATACATAAAACAAGTACCACATCAGTGCGCTTATAAAATGGTATATTTTTATAAAATAGTCAGAGCTCAGTGAGATTCTGACTTTAGGGAAAGATTTTAAGGATTGCCATGGAAACCAAAAAGGGGAAACTGCGTCCATACAAAATCAATGTGGATTAATTATGTCAATCAAAGTATGTCAATGTGCAGAGGTGAGTTACACACACCTCATTGATCACACATTCACTTGTAAGAATCAACCATTTTTGACTAATTTTTTTAACCAAATTTAATCAAAATGAATAAATCTGATCAGATGTATTGTGTATGCAAAGTATAATTAATCTCATGTCAGTCAGACAAAAGGAACATTATTTATATTGAAGAGAAAAATTCAAATTTGTAACCAGAACACAGAGCCAGAGCCAAAAATTGAGGAAAGCTGGAAACGAGTGGCTGTCCAGTTTTCAGTGTGACAAAGTTATCTCACTTTTGGAAAATTATGGGACTATAGAACCCTACGACTGGAAAAAATTAGTCTTCATAACAAGTTTGATTTAGTTAACGCTGATTTGGAGTCTGAATGTGTGTGCTTTAGGAACAAATCCACAGCAATTATGTTGATCAAATAATTGTTCTGAGGAAAATTCTACAACAGAAGTGAATGAACCAGCTCTGCACTGGACATAAGCAGATTACATTCAAACATATTAATATTAAAGGCTGCAGAGTAAAACTCACTAAAAGATGTTCATGAAAGATGTAAAGTCACGTTTTTTTGTCCGTCACTGGAAAATATAAATAAAGCCACAAATATTTTCTGACTGTGACTTCCTGATGGGTGTTTTGGGTTTGATTAACATGTGCATGAGGTCATGACATTAATAATTACTGTCTAAACTATCAGTTTGATCATTGAGAAAACAAAACATTTTATATCTGTAGCATAAAGGAAAACAAATCCATACTTTGTTTATCCACTGGAGCTGAAGGTGATGCCACTTGCTCTGGGTTTATAGAAGTGTGACATGAGACGATATTGCAGCAACGTTATGAGAAGTATTAAATTATACCTCTATGTATTTATTCTTATTCTACGATGAAATGAGAATCAGTTTGGAGCAAAGAGGGTGGAGAGAACACTGAGTGGGAGAGGCTGGTGAAAAGAGGAGGTGAAGAATGTGTGGGAGGTTGGGTAAATAAGAAAGGGACACAATGTCTGGGAGAGATGATAAAAAGGAGATAAATGAGAATAATGTTTGCGCTCTGCAACCATTTATCCTTTTTTCAGAAGGTGTAGAAGGATGAAAAGAAAATCAGTAGAGATTAGAAACGAACTGGGTGAATAATTTGTTTAAGCTACACCTGACTGATCCGTTACAGCAAATAAAGATGTAATCAGACACGTTTAGCCAGTGTGCAGCGTTCTGTCTCTCTATACCTTCACACATTTTATGTCTACTCAGTGTTATCATGTGCAGCAGTCTCTGCATCCATGGAAGTTTCCAACTCAAGTTCAGTAACAACCCAGGATCTCAATTAGAGCCACGGTTTTCTTACAGGTGCTGAGAAAAAAACAGGTTGAAAGTAACACCACTGGGATCACAAGAGGTTCCTATAGGCTAGATAGAACATGCTTGTTTGATGTTGTGGACCTGTTCCTAGCCCACCTTTCAGTATAAAAATATTCCAGGGGTCGGTGTCCTGAACCACATCAGCTGACTTCTTTGATGAGAAAGAGCAGCATCTCTACTCCAAGTTCTCCACAGGTGATGGAGCTCCTCACCTCATATCTGAGGGTATCTAACACCCAACAGCAGGGGGCTCTAGCTTGTTTTCTAGATCTCATTAGTCCCAATCCAAATTTTATGACCATAGACCGACTGGTGCAAGGCCTCATCGCTGCAGATGAAGCCTTGATCCATCAGATCCATTCGTTCATCATCACTCTCTTGAACAAGATGCTAAGATACTTGAGCTTCTGCTTGAGGAAAAGACTCCCTCCCAACCAGAGGGGAGTGTCCCACGTATTAACATATTTATCACAACATAACATTTTGTTTCACTTTCAACTTCTATGTGACATGTATGTGTCTAGTTCTAACATGATCAGTGGTTTTTAGCTTTTCAGACATGCAGTAAGTTACAGATTTAGTCCTTTTGTGACACTATTTTCATTTCATGTTTTTTTTCTTTTGTGCATACACAAAACAGTTCCAAGATGAATCCCCTATAGCAGTTTATATTCAAAATACATCTTGCTCTTGCCTTTATAAAGCATTGTGCTTGCAAAAAAAAAACCTTTTTCTTCAACATTATTGACACCAGATATCGGCCTGTCATAATGTCTAAACCATGGACTCTTGAATCAAGAAACTGAAAAGGGTAAGTTAAAAGTTCATTGCTAAATAAGACTAGTGTACTGCAGCTGAAGATAACGAGGAGCTCAGGAAATTGAGAGCAGAGTTACCCAACTTTCTATCTCTGTCATTTTGGAGAAGGAGGTGGGAATCCAAGGAAGTCGGGGGACAAGCCAGAGTAGGAAGGAGCAACCAGCAGGTGAGTCCAGAAGGTTTGTAGGCAGGTGGAGCAGAGCAGACAGACAGTCTCAGAGAAAGCTGTGAATGCAGTAGTGATGTGTTGTTCACCAACGAACCGGCTCTGTGCCTCGACTCATACAGAGGATCAATGAGAGTCAATCCTCCTTGGAAATCATTGATTTCTTTTTCTTCTTTTTCATGCAGCCAATTAGGTCGGGCAAAATACAAGTGATATACTATCAGGTTATAAAACTGGACAGCAGTAGTACAATCTGTTGAGAAACTTCCAGCTGTATCAGTAGACACCCTAGTTTTAAAACCTGATGGTCTAGTCTCAGATATTGAAAAACGACTCAGATGGAAGTTTTCTCGTCTTGCAACTCAACGCTGTATCACTTGTGAATGATACTTCAATAGGGCTAAATGAGCAGCTGTTTGAAAGCCAAATGAGCCAACTATTATGGGTCAGCTGGAAGAAAACATTCAGTGAGCCACATGAGACATAATTCATATCACGAGCATGCTTTGAGGAACAATTCCACAGAGAGCATCACAGGTAGGTTTCACTAAAAGAGTAATTACCAGGTTTATGTCAAACTCAATGTGGTATGGGGGCAATTAAGACATTTATTTCAGGTGTGCTGGAGCAGGAAACATTATATTTGCAGCATAGTAGCCCTCAAGGATTGGAGTTGGTGACTTCTGATGTAGAGAGATTGGGAGAAACCACTGAACGACCTGCAAAAAATGAGGGAAGGATGAAGAAATGAAAGAAAGCTCCTGCAACCCTGGAACTTAAACATCTGCCTTTTTGAAGATTTATTATTATGGTGTTTTTGATTGTTATAATTTAAGGACCTATGTGCATTTAAGAACCCTAAAACCAAAAGCTCTGGCAAGATAGCTAACTTCTAAAGAGTCCAAACTATGAATCCTAACAAGAGGCAACATAATGACATGACTAGGAGCAAGAAAAGATCCCACCAACCTTCCAAAGTAAAGCAGGAAATGGGTCAAACACAAACTCATCATGAAGGAGGATCTTCAGGAAAGCACCTGAATAAAAGAACACTGACTCTAAACAAATCACCCACAAGTGATGACAAGCAACATAAATCATTGTCTCTGAAATCGCACGGTCAATGAAGAGCAACGGACTGAGTGTTGGACGGTGGCCCAACAGGAAATATTTAAGAAAAGCTGTTGTGGAGCTGCGTTTATTCTCAATCATTTTGTCAGCTTAATTGGAGCCACTTTCAGGAGATTTATTGTGCCGCTGGTCAGCGATGGAAATGCTTTTAGCAGCCATTATTTGCTCATTTACAGTAAGTTATGTTTTTGTGTTCAGACGATTGTGGGCGAGAACTAAAACCACTGCGTTTGCTCTCTGTGACTGTTGGAATTTTATTTTTTTAATTATGCAAATACATGTAGTCTGACAAACTGCAGGATGCTTTTTGACTTTGATGCTTAGCTTAGCCAAAAGCTTTGACTTGATGTTCGGAGCATTGTGTTTAATTTCAGACAATCCACTTTAGAAATTCACACATTGTTAGCACAAAGTGCACACAGAACACTAGTTAAAGTCCAATTACAGGAAGATTTCAAATTAAACACTGCAAATGTTTTATCGTGAGAAATTAGCTTAACTTAGCATGAGAGGTATAGCTTGATTAGCTTAGAGATGATGAGCCACTTTACTTTATGACAGGAAATGTTTCTTCTCCTGCTTTCAGTTTTTGTCAAGCTGAACTGCTGTTTGTAGCTTTTAGACATGCTTTGCATTTAGCTTATTGATTTACCTTCACAATCAGGAAGGCTGCAGCTATTCGCAGACTCCAAAATGTCAAACTCTCCCCATTAAAATAAAACACAATGCTGTTGAGATGTTTTATAGCTTAATGCCCGATGCTGAATTATTCCTGCCTGTCAAATCTCACCTTTGTCTTTCATCACGTTCCATAACTCATCTTCTTTTCCTCACCGTCTCCTTCCTATTGCGTATAGCTCTGTGGATCCATGTGGGACTGCTCTGGAGAGGCTGTTGATGGACAGAGACGTGATGAAGGTCACCTGAGGGTGGCTTTAGGTGCAGAGATCAGGCTCAGACTGACAGACACAGATTTGCTCATGTGACACGTTTAATAATACCCAATAAGCTGCCCAGAACAGGCACACAGCAAAGTGTTTTCTCAGAATCCTCGACATGACATCAAATTCATCAGCTTCTCTTTCAGTGTAGTGAGGAGAGGGTTTAAAGACGGATGTCTAAAAGCCAGTGGATGATACAGACCTCGGTGATGTATTGGGTTAAGGTAATACATTTTCTGTTTGGTCTCCAGTGTTAGCAGCTGTGTGCACCTCAGCATTTCAGAGATAAGAGTAAAAAAACAAAAGAACATGGAAGATTGATGTTGTATGCAGGTGATGAGCAAACAACATTTATCTAACACACAATCCTGCCCAGGACCAGAATTCACTCATTGAAGCCACCTTTCCAAAGAGTCTATGGGGATTCCAAGTTGGATTTTATTTGATGCAATTTTGATTTATCATCCAGAATAAAACATCAAGCAGCCTGGAGGTTTTCATCCTCTGGCATCCGTGCTGCTGTTTCTGCCAGCAACCATGTCTTCAAGTCATCTTTGAAAGTCCCAGTAGATCTCATAGTCAGTTTGCTAATGGACGTCAGCGTCTGAGACAGCTCTGCTTTCTCAGTAAATCTGATAATAAATTCATTTGTGTCTTTTTAGCTAAATAATCTGAATCAAAGAACAAAATTTGATTTGAGTAATGTCATTTCAATTTGCACCTCCCTCCGCAGAGCACTGGTATGCAGCGTGGATACCCGATGACACATGCGCCTCACAAGTACACGTCACATGAAAATCCACGGATGTGTCCGTGGGGCGAATAAAGAGATTGGGAGTGGGGGGCTGAGACAAACTTGCAGGTTCATTAATGACAGAAGGAAACTTCAGGGCAGCAGCTCTTCAGCCTGTAATGATGGGAAAAGCAGGGTGAGACGTGCAGGTCCAGCATGAGGGTCAGAAACATGTGGCTGACCCGTCAGTACCCCTGGTATAAAGTATGAGACCCAAAGGTTTTCCCACATTTTTCTAGATATCAGATCATATCAGCTTTCTTTCCTTCTTTTCTCTCCTTTCACTTTTTAAAGGTTGCCATAATATTCTGTGTTGTGCTGTTTATTCATGTGGTGAATAGAATAGAATAGAATAGAATAGAATAGAATAGAATAGAATAGAATAGAATAGAATAGAATAGAATAGAATAGAATAGAATAGAATAGAATAGAATAAATCTTTATCGTACCTCAGTGGGGAAATTCAGGTGCACCAGCAGCAAAGTGACGGCAAGTCAAGAACAAACAGATTCACACAAGAATATATAAAAATAAGAATAGAGACTGTAAAATTAATGTAGAGCACACAATTATAATAATGCGTCAAAATAATAATACTGCACAATCATAAATGTCATACTCAGATACTGATTTACAGAAGTGTGAAACTAAATAGTGCAAATATTTGTGCGTGAAAACTACAGTGTCAATAACAGCAGGGACTAAATGTGTTTGTTGGGAGCAGTGATGGTTCTAGAGTCTAACAGCTGGTGGGAGGAAGGTTCTAAAATAATGTTCCTTCCTGCATCAAAGATGCAGCAGCCTGTCACTGAAGGAGCTCCAGTTCTCCAACAGCATCATGGGATGGGAGGCGTTGTCCAACAGGGACACTAACATATTTGTCTGGGTTGTACTTCAACCATGGATGAGGTCATGGCTTTTAGGTTATTTTCATTTCAATGACATTCCTTGTTACATGTTCATTGCTGGATTTATGAAAAAACATCAACCAATATTGCATTATCTGTAATTATTATAATGGGTAATTAAATAATACTTACACTATAACGTAAATTAGAAGTGTAATGCAGAAAAACTGGCTTTTTACACCCATTTTGAATTTTACTTGAATACAAATACAATTACCAATACTTTTCCCCCTCAACAAATACAAATACTGACTGCTTTGCACATCCCTAGTTCATACATACCCCAAAAGGGAAAAGGGAAAGGTACAAAAGGGCATAACAGCACAGTTTTAGCAGGCTGTCCTCAAAGCGTTCAGTGTGTGTGGTGTTACATAAAATAGTTGTCTTGTGAAGATGCAAAGATTGAGTTTGAAAGCAGAACCTTGGCTTTGTTTACCACACTTTGCTGGAAGCTTTAGACGGTGGGCACAAATCCCCCACCTAATGGTGAAATCATCAAAAGTAGACCTAAATTTATGTTTTGAAGCCTTCAAAAAGTGCAGCCTTGTTAAATAATTGACAACCACTGGGGGAAAGACCAAGGACACTGTCCATAACTTGATACCAACTCTAGCATCTCCATGACAACTAAGCAAGTTCCAACTGCTCAGGAAGTCACAAGGCTGTCTCAGAAAGGGGCATCAAAACTGATCTGACTTTGATGTGAACATATTAATGTGAAACTGCTTCTTCCAAGGTCCAGACATGGACGCTGCCATCATGACGTCCCTCGCTGGTTTGTGGACTTGCATTCCAAAGATTAAAAAGGTGGATTTATCTGAAAACTACAAAACAAGACACAGAGTTGCAGCTGTTCAAGCATTTTTCAAGCATAATTGAAAAACGACTATTATAAAAGATGTAAAACTGGCCATCAGGATCATGAATGAGTTTAAAGTACAAGTCAACTGACAAATGCCTCATGTCCTTTTTCTTTTCAATACACTTCAAGGATTCATTATTGGTATCAGAACTTATTCAGGCAGAACTTCAAAATTTTATACAGATATCAAAATTCATGAATTTGCAACAAACTAGTTGTCACAGTCATTTGAATTCTTTGATTTACCGTTTCATAAGAGCCTTAGTGTTTTTGTTGCTGTCATATGTGCTTTGAATCTGCCACATTTACATTCTGTGCCTAGTCAAAAACACAATGGTTGTTTATTAAGATAATGTCACCAGCACTTTTTGTTTGATTTAATCACTAATGCCTGCATTTCTCTGCTCTGAGAACCAGAAATGAAACATTTTAGAGACATAGCACAAATCTTGCAAAGAGAACAAGAGGCTCAGTTTGGATCAGACTATAGCAGCTGGGATGAGGATCAGCACCTACATGTCATGGTTCTTAACAGGAAAGTTTGGGTTACCTACTCCCAACATGGGGCGGCAGTAACTGAGTAGGTAGAGTGGTCGTCTGACAACTGGAAGGTTGTCTGTTTGATCCCATCTCTGGCTCTGTTACTTTGTCGTTGTGTCCTTGAGCGAGACACTTCACCCATCTTACCTGGTGGTGGTCAGGAGGGCCCAGCAGCTCCAGCTTTTGTCAGTCTGCCCCCAACAAAGCTTACTGCCATCATGTGAATGTGTGAGAGTGGGTGAATGACTTCGAGTGTTCTTGGACTTGATAAAAGTGCTATACACTGGGTTGGGAATACACCATTGCTTCAAGTGGAGGAGTTCAACTCTCTTGGGGGTTTGCTAATGAGTGAGGGTAGATTGATGTTGGAGATTGGTGCAGCGTTTTTGATGTAGACGCTGCACCAATCTGTTGTGAACCATGAGCTAAGTCGAATGGCTGATTTACAAATCAATTGACCTTCCAGCCCTGATCTGTGGTCATGATCTGCAGGTAAAGACTGAAAGAATGAGGCTACAAATACCAGCAGCCAAAATGGACCTCCTCAGCAGAGTAGCTGGACCTTTAGGACCTTTACCTGACAGGAGTCAGCTGAGATGGTTTTAGCATCTGGGAAGAATACCTTCTGGACGTCTTCCATCAGAGGTGTTTCAAAAATGTCCCATCAGAACGAGACCATGGGGCAGAACCAGGATGTGCTGGATCTCACAGCTGGCCTGGAAATGTCTTGAAGTCCCTCCAGATGAGCTGGAAGAGCTAGAGGAGAACAGAACAGTTATAGATAAATGGCAGAAGGTGGATGGAGACTATCAAACCTATTGTCATTTCAAGGAAAACATTGGCTGAAAACATGTGTGCCTTTATTCCCATTCAAAGGTCTTTATTTGCACAAAAAACTCACAATGTGTGATTTCTTCTTTCTTTAAAGAAAATGTGTATTTTTTTCCTTTCATCTTTACTGTGCCGTGAACTTACACAAAAGCGAGCTCTCACACTTGAAAAAGATGCAACCTCAGTGAAGAAAATAAAACAGAATGTGACACCTCCATTGGTAAGTGTGATTGCTGGAGGTGCGTTGAAATGTGTCTGTGGAAAGATGAGTCACTGTGAGGAAGAGAGACGGTGGGAGCCGACGACGAGAAAAGAGAGCAAACACAGAGAGTGTGTGTTTGTCCTGACCTGAGTGGGATTAGCTGCTGCTCCATCATCTCTGGGGCTTTGACGGTGTCATTTTTAAATTACATGATGCATGCTCAGGAGGTGAAATAAACCAGGGTATCAGGAAGGATGCCAGACTCAAGTTGTAGTAACCAATTAAGCCTAGTTTATACTTCTCCATCTGCGTCACTCAGTATGGAGACACGCAACGCCATTATCCGTCGATGCAAAGGATCTCCGACAGGCCCGAAAGGACGGTCGGAGTCGAACTCACTTTTCTAACTATCAATCAAATGAGACAGAAAGTGCACATATCTGATTGGTCGGCCCAACAACCCAAGATCATTTCTGGCTTGACGCCAGTATCGACAGAGTAGTAGAAGTAATCTCGCGAAAACCGATATGGATCAGCTTATGAAAGTAGGAACATTTATACAATCCATCAATGTTCCTCAAAGGTTGAACGAGAGCTGCGTATTCGCTCATCCTCTGCCTTGGCCTGTTCACTGGATGGACAATCAACAAAAGCCTCTGACTCCTTCACTCTGTTTAATTCTTTTTAACAACATTGTTTGTTCCTCGAGATCAATCCCTTCCAGCTCAATCAAAATTTGCTCTCTGTCGGCCATTACTAAGCTGAAGTAAACTAACTTTGGTTAACCAGAAGAGTTATATGCCCTCTGCTGTTCTGGTGAAGAATTGCCTCACAACACCGACGGAGAAGTATAACGTCTCTGTCAATACGTGTGGATGTTGCTGTCAGAGAATTATAAACTAGGCTTTAGGCACAGACATTCTTTCTAGAATTTCCTCACTTGCCTGCTCTCTTTTTTTATTTTATTCATACCTAGAAGACATATTACTTGAAAATATGTTTAGGATTAGGGATTGTGTATTATACGTATTTCTGTGTATACCTGTATAAACTAAGTAATACAAACTTTTAGTACATTTTCTACCTTCAGGTTTTTTATTTTAAAGCTGGGCTACTGATTAATTTAGAAAAAGTTTGTGAGGCAACCGCCTTATTTTATTAAATCACTTCACACACTGAAGACTTAAATTCATTATAAATATGAGGCACCATGGTGCCAAGTCTGTAAATAAATAGCTGTTAGTGGAGGAATGTGGAGGAATGCTCTAGGCAGTTTTAGATGGATAGCTCGGATAGGGTTATATTTCTGTTGCCAATGCAGGCTTTTTGAAATCAGAACAACCGAGTCTGGGACGCCATCATGAAATCGCAACTGGATGGAGGATTTGTAAGTTCAGTCCACAAAGTGAACCCATCCACTCGTGTAACACAGGAGTTCAAACCACAGCAGACAATTATTCTAAACCAGTATCTAACTGGGCTGCACTGATGGAGATCCTGAGCTTCATTTGTATCAACGGTCAAAAGAAATTTCAGCTTCAACTAATCATTCCTTAGTTTCTAACAAGTAATGACATTATTGTTCAATGTTAATCTTTCAACTGTAACTTTGAATATTGAATGTTTTTTTGTATCTCATGACTATAAAAGATAGAGGGTCTGCATTGTTAAAGCTGAGCCAATAATTTATGCTGCTGAATTAAAGATAAGTCTTTTGGGGAGCACCTGTAAGTCCTCCTGTAAGAAGTTCTCTAAATTATGACAGCAGAACCGGCGGTGTGATATGAAAGCAATCCCGCGCCGCAGAGCTTCATGTAATTGGAAATCACACCAGCAGTCCAGCACGTATCAGCTCAAGTACCAGGGGAGAGGAAGACAAATCCTATCCATGCTTCAGCCTCTTGGATGGCAAATATTTGTCTCTTTTGGTATTTGTTGCATCTACAAATTGAATGCTGTGATTGTGTTTGTGAATCTGGCGTCCCTTGGATGGAAATCAATAACTAATCTCAGGCAGAGAGAGACTGGAAGAGAGAAACAATTAGATGGGATGTAAAAGTTCATCTTCACCAAAAGATGAAGATCTAATAATAAAAACTGTTTCTTTTGGCAGTGCATGCTTTTACTCCACTCTTCACTTAATTGCATTGCCCTGAAATTGATTAAATTACTAACAAATTAAAACTTAAAATAATAAATCACATTCAGTGTCACTCTCTTATTTTCCAGTCTTTATTAAGTCTCTTTCCTCTCTTTCTGTAGCTCTACAAGCTCTATATAACAAGAATTTTCTCCAGTAGCTTTGACACCCCCCACCAACACCACCGCTACACACACACACACATAATTGCCCCCCTCCCTTCCCCCGCCCCCCATCAGAGCCGTCATTACTGCAGAGAGTAAATAATACTGATGGATTCACATCTAATTCAACGTATTTAAGGGTCATTTTCTGCTGACGTCTCCATCTCACCTCCCGACTCTCAACCCTGGTCTGGGTTGCTGGATAGTCAACATTATCCAGTACAAAAATCTATTTTAAAAAATGCTGCAATACAAAAAAATGGATGGAGACACTAATCCTAAAAAGTGCTCCTGCATTTCACACCCCCCCCCCTCCCCCCAACACCTCAACCTCCAATGTGGCTGAATTAAAACAAATCCGTAAAGAAAAGTAGGACAAAATGCGTTGCCAGGGACGTGAGAGACTTAGTGATATCGCTCATTGGTTTTTGATCTGAAGTCTGAAGTTGAGTATTTCCTGTTTTTAAGAGAAATGAAATGGATCTGGTTGAGAAGCGACACACTGCTATATAATTAGCTTGTCATAATCTAATACCACGGTCAGTCACTAATCAAAGTCCTTTCAAGGTTTGTAATAAAGTAATTCTTCTTCTGTGCCACTGAGCTTCCAGAACAAGAGATAATCAGATCAGATTTTCTTTCTTCAGAAGGCTGTACTCTGCTCTAATACACTTAACACAGTATATACAGTAGATATAGAGGAGTAAGGTTGTTTTGTTTTGTTTTTTTGCTTTCCACATTAAATAAAAAGAACATTTTTCTAATCATAACTCCAGCAAGACAAAAGACATTTCCTTTAAAGGCATACTTTGCAATTATTTCATATTTTTTAATGTTTTCCTTGAGCCAGTATGTGCTAATATGACCCTTTGTAGGGTTAATGAAAAGTCACTCAGCCTCATCTGCTGCTTAGATACCACGATTGCAAGCTCTCTGTCGCCGGTCCGGTGCCCCGAAAGTCTCACAAAGCCACGTATCTCGTGAAGGTTAGGATAACCTAAAGTGGCTAGTTGGAGTGTTTTTAGCTCATAATTCCTGCTTTTTTTCAATCTCTCCCTGCTTGAACACAGCTGATTTCTATGAAGGAGTAAATAACAGCTCTTGTAGAAAGCAATGAAGGCTGAGGAGACATTTCAACAGTTAGATTTAGGCATGTCTGAGCAATAAACAATGGTGCTAACGTTTTTACGGCAGTGATTTAAAACGGACACCAGGGGGAGCCAAAACAAGCAAAACTGCACTCTTTAAATGTATCTGCAAAATATTTAAAGACTATAGAAATGACTAAAGCTCAAACTTTTTCTTTCACTCAAGATGAGTTGTGGTATATCCAACCTGATTTTGACCTGCACAAAAGAAAGCTTTCCAAAAACCGAAACTTTTTAGGTTTATCTTGTTCACCTCAAGAGGCTTAAAAACCATTCTTACTGCTCGACTCAAAGGCAGCAGCCCGGTGACCCCAGAGAGTAAGAGTCATTCACACTCCTGCTCTCAACTGAAAGGATGTCTCTTGAGACGGAGCCTGTGTCCAGACTTAAACACAAAGTGCTCTCATTTTGAACAACAGAGGGAAGATTTAAACACACGTGGATGTTTCTAACAGCTCACAAAACAGCAAAAAGCACAGATGGAATAAATATTCTGAAATGTGTTGGTGGGTAATGTATTTGTGTGTGTGTGTGTGTTTGTGCCTGTGTGTAGTTTTAGCAACATTTGAGCAACACTTCATTGGAACACAGAAAAAGGTCATGACCTGACCACATTAAATTCTCCACAATCTTCTCAAACCCAGTCTGTTGACCTAATCATTATTATTCACCATCCTGTATGAACGACGTCTGCAAACATCATTTTAATCCAACAAACAAATCTATTGGGATTATTTTTTTGTTGTTGTTTTTTTTTTACACCAGGCTCAGTCCTCATAAATAAGACGTCCCACACTAAAAGATGATATAGGCGCATTTTCCCCTCGTTTTCTATTTATTTACTGTTTCATCTGTCCTGCTGTTTAGTGAGGCCTCATGAAAAATTCATGTTGTGTGGCTGCTGCTGGAGGGGAAACTACGAGTAGCATCTGAAACATTGTATGCTTGCGTGAGTGTTGTAACTAGAAAGTGCTTTAGAGATTGTATTATCCTCTGACAAAATGCTATTGCTTAAAAAGTTAACATATTCAAATGTTATTTAGTTTATCCACAGCAGAACATCATGAATAATACCATACCTTTTTATTAGATTGTGATAAAGCTCTATGTTGGTTTAAATTGCTTTTTCACCGAGTGAATGCTTCAATTCACCATTGATCTAAGCCTGTAAGCAGGTTTAGGGCTGTAGGAATCAGAGCCAACATTACAGAAAAATGAAATAATTAAAATTAAACATGTTTTTACAACTCTGAGTGGGGATATTTGGCACCTCATTCTCCAAATGCCACAGAATTGGAGCTGTAACACAAGCTAAAAGGGATGCACTTCCCCTCTGAACCCTCTGTATCACATCGCCTCTTTTCCCAGTTACAGCTCGACTCGCTACTTCAGGCTGCAGCACGAAACCCAGTGTTTATTTGTAAGCATCTTCAGCCGATTAGCATGCTGGGTATTAAGGGGACACAAGGCGTATGTGGGTCCTGGTATTTGCTGGAGGAGTGAACACTGTGTCTGTTGGACTGTGATTTTATGGGTCACCCATAATTGTTTCATATTAGTCAAACTCATAGTCATTAACTGGCTCAGTGGCTCATGAAACATTGATATCAATTTAAAAATGGCTTACAAAAATATAATGCATTTGGTTTGGACTTGTCAAGTGACCATGATAAAAGCAAATCGTGCCCTTTTACATGTACTGTGTAAAGTTACTACCCCTATTGTTAATGCCTTAGGTTCCAATCTATTTTATGCCATAATGACAAATATAATAGTTATTGGTCAGACATGATAGTTTTAGGAATATGAGTTTAAGAGAGGAGTGGGAAAGTGCAGCTTGATTTTGTTGGATAATTTAAAACATGGACTCAGTGATGACAGTTTTCCAGGATAATATATTGAAACACACTGAAGAGCTTTGGACAGTCTTCCAACCTTGAGGCCTTATCATGGAGGCTGAAATAGACTATTCCTGTATTTCTGATGACAGTTAAGCAAGTTTCACATGGACATGCATGGAAAATTCAACATGTGGACATCTCTTTTGATCTTATTTGGGTCAACGTGACCTTGAAAAAAATATTTTACAATATTGGGTGTTTACAATAACCTTAAAGCGTCCAAGTTAGCTCCAAACATCTGGTCTTATTGCAGTTATTTTTGACAAAAACAATTGTTTTCTCAGGAAACAGTTCTGAGGTAAACAAAAACACAATAATTTATCATGTTCATATTCATTTTCTGCTTTGTCTAAAACATCTCTATTCACAAGCTCCAATATATTGTATTGTCCTTCATAGTTCTAATGTGACACTGATAACAGAATGTAATTCCTTAGGTGGTATTTTTCAAATAGCCTATATAAATATATAATACCAATATAATACTCCTGAAATGCTGTTGTACCTTTGAGGTTTGTTGTGCCACCCCTAGAAAATCATTGCCCCCTTTAAAAAACATTCTGGAGGTGTCCCTGTTTAAAACAGTAAAGCATTGATCAATATGGATGTCCCTTAGCGTGTCTTTTCCCTTCTGAATCAGTTGACAACAGGACTGTCCTGATTTCTAATGAGTTAGTCTTTTAGTATAGTTTTCTTTATAGTTTCTATCACAAAAAAGCAAGTTTTTCTATGTAAAAATAAAGGCCAAAAGCACCCTTATCTCAAGATATTAAAGTAAACAATTCATTATCCTAAGAAGACCTCACGCATTTTCTCTCTCAACTTCAATACTTAACCATGGACGTAATTATGGGGAGGGACAGGAAGGACATGTCCCCTCCACCTTTTTAAAAGGCAGTTTTAAACTCTGCAGTTTTTACAAAAATAATGTTATTCTGTATTAAATGGTTACTGGATGTTGTTTTCATGTGTTGGGTAGATTTCATTGCCCTATTT
Organism: Callopanchax toddi; assembly: GCA_006937965.1. Lineage (NCBI taxonomy): Eukaryota > Metazoa > Chordata > Actinopteri > Cyprinodontiformes > Nothobranchiidae > Callopanchax > Callopanchax toddi. Next base: position 44,449 of record SSNR01000013.1, read on the forward strand.
AATTCAAGCCCCCCTTCCTCCACCCCACCGTACTCAAGCCAGTTGTGTCTCCCCCACCTTTGAAGTCAAAATGTCATCCTTTTAATTCTCTGTAACTAAACCTGAACAGGAATAGTCTTTTTCAGGTTTTACATTCACCCTTCTGACAACCAGCAAAGATAAGTAGAAAGAAGTAAATTGGATGATATTATGGCACAAAAACACTTGCCGGAACGTCATCCAGTGTTTCAAACTGGGACCATTATCTGATAAGATTCTGATGAGGTGTGAAGCAGACGGAGGACCGAATTCTGAGCCAGTGCCCAAACGTTTGAGGAGACTGCTGAGATATTTGATCTTCCTCTTGTTTTTAATCCTTTTTTCTCCTCCGTCTTTGCTCTAGTTCCTACACACTTCCCTGCTTTCTGTGATATGCAGAGCTATGACAGGTATCAAAGCAGAGCACCTTGTCTCAACATGACTATATAGAAGACTTGTCTGATTCAAGTCTTTAAGTGGGTTCGGGATTTGCTGATCTGTCACTCTTGTCTGAATTTGGCTCGTACCTTTTCCTGACAGGGCACTTCTGTAATCTACTATTTTAAGTGGCAGCCCTCCCATAGCCAGGTTTACGATGTTGCATTGTGGGATGCGGACACACACATGTGTCAGTAGCTACCAAGTAGCTTCTAGCTAGCTGAAAATGAACTGATTTGGACCAGAGGAGCCAAACTGTGTGGCTTGGTAGTTGAGAATTTGAAGCAGGACCTGCCTTGTGCTGAGACATCAACCCCATCACTCCTACACCTTGTTGGCAGTGCACCAGGTGAGTTATTGCAAAGCTTCCAAATAATCCATTCTCCCCATGTAGCATTAAATACTGCTCCATGCTTGGCTGACCTTCATTCACCTAGATTGTCCACTCACCTTTTGGATGCAAAGTAAAATTCCTCTCCTTTTTGGCACGGACTCTGAGGATAGCAACATAGTGATTGCCTTCACACCAACATATGCCAAAATCCAGCCACAAAAGGTCATGCAGGTTGCAGAGAGAGTATCAGGGTTGTGATTCAGTGAATGAACTAAACATAATAATTGAGAGATTTGGAACTGGGTCCCTGCGGTACTCTAAAGTTTCACTAGTTTAGGAAACCGCTCTTTTGCCTCATTCAGTTTTACTCTCTTGATTTTATGCATTTTTCTACCACACAGACTAAATGAGGCTGAGATCAGGTTTGAATCTGAGCTTTGGCTGGTTGGAGCATAACACGGATGATTGGAAATCTTCTGGAAGTCATCCCAGCATTGTCCAGTCTTAAAGTGATTTATATCCATTCTTTTCCTTCAGTGTTCTCTTCATCCCCACCAGCTTTCTAGTCCCTGCTGATCAGAACAAATCTTGCTTTCCTCACCACTTCCTCCACGCTGTGATGTGAAAGTATCTGCTTTACAGCGGGTCGCATAATTGGTGGCATAAGTCACAAAACATTTTCTCTTTTTTTTTTTGCTTCTATCTGACAGAAGTGGAAGTGTCTTTATTTGACAGTAAAAGTAGAAATGTGAGGTGAAAATGAAGTGGTTGAGAGCAGCAGCAAAGTTGTCAACATTACGGTTATGTGGCGCACACCTTAATCTTAGAGCTGACAGGGCATCAACAAATAAAATTTGTGTTGCATTTCAGTGCATAACACCATTCTCCAGCTCTGAGTAGCACTTGCACTCTTTATATGGACTCTCAGATCTCTTTTTTTATTATGCATGTCTATCATTTTAGTTTTGACAGTTTACGATGCAGACTTGAGTTCTGCAGACTTTACTGTCCTTTTTTTAGAGGCTCTGCCAAACTCTGCAGAGCAACTCTGTATCACAGGAAACTGTATTTGAGTGACAAGTGGGCGCTCTTTTTCCCCTCAGTGACCAAAGTGATTCGATACAGATAGAGCAGTCTGTAACATGTTCTCAAATGTTGTTTTTTTTTTTTCTTTGGATAAAAATCTCAAAACATCAAATGATGCCTTTTATTTCTGAGGCCCTTCTTTCCACAGGATGAAGACCCTGCTACATTCTCATGACCTACATGACCTGTTAATAGGGCTGGATCACAGCTAATTTGGGGGAAAAAAATTCTATGTGAAGTATTCCCCAGTTAGAAAATGATCTAAAGAAATAAAATTTACTTTCAAATGGACCCTCAACAGAATAGAACAAACTTTAATTATAATAATGCATCAGGGTGCAATTTGTTGGAATTTACCCCCTCCATTTTTGATGTGCCCCCTCTCTGGCCACCCATCTTCCATCCTATGGGGGAATAGGCTCCCCTGCACCCCCACCCTATGTGATTTGTAAAAAAACCTAGTCCATGAGTTTATGGACCCAGAGCCTGCTCCATCCAGGGTGTGCGATGTATCTATGTGTTTGCACTGCACCCCAAAAGTTGAGAAGATACAATTTTAAGGCTTATTTGTGGGTCAAAAGCAGAAAAGTTTTTGAACCACTACTGAATGTCAGCAGCACATTCTTACAGCATTCTTATATTGTCATCGTACCATGCCCTCTGGCCCTGTCCTGGTGTGCATCTCTTGGCTCACATCAGGGTGCAGCTATGTATTATAATAAACCACGCTAGCACACACTAATGGTGGGATGGGGCTGTATAGACATGAGGCCAGCATTGCCAATTTTTCTCTCTTACCAAGCTACACCAGCACACAGGTCCTGGACAGGCTGACCGTGCTTCACCAATGACTTTTAAATACACTACCACAAAAAAAAAAAAAAACCACTATGATCTTGCAACATTATGTGCAAACAATCTTTAATTTATCAGACCATGCATCTTCCCCTGTGATGCTCAGCGTGTCTAGCAGTTGATTTGATGACAAGCTTTGCTTTTTTAAAAATTAGACTCACTGACTTAAAATCAATTCATCGCAAATGTTGTCCAGTAAACCACAAGAAGTCAAATGTTAAGGAGCTCATCTGTTCCTTATAGACGTATTCACCTCTTAGTGACTCATAGCAACTTTTAAATTTATCGGCATTATAGGAGCAGCTTTAAAGAGATGATGAAATTTACTGCTTTAAATTATAAAATTCTAGACTCCAGCTCTGTTGAATTCTTCATGATCTGACCCTGAGAGTTAAAGGAAATAAATGTAAAAAAAAAGTACAAATGAAGGTCGATCTCTTTAGCCCTGCTGTTCTGGAAATAGCACGTTAATTTGTCTCAAAAAAGGCGCCTCAAGCAAAAGAAATCAGGTATTAAACATCTTGTTAATGGGTGATAAGAACCCTAATGGGGAACTTATTCTCATTGACCGGTTTTTGGGGTGTGTTCAGAATAAAACACCGTATCATAGTACAGTGAAAGAGGAGTGTTTGGTGACTATGAAGAGAAATCCTCCAAGGAAGCACTAGTTGCTGCTTCTTGGTCTTCAAACATGTCAGACTTATCTTTGATGCTTTTTATTTAGGTCAGTTGCATGTTGGGAAGAAGATGTCTCTACCTCACATTTTTAAGGCACACATATTTTTCAAGAACATTTTTTGCAATGAGTTGAACCTGTGCTGATCCAAAAGCTAATATATATTTAATCCGTGCTATATTTTCTGTTTCAAGCCCAGTTCATTCAAAATGTATCTCTCACTTATGTGTCAGTATGTGAGAGATTTATAGGGGTATGAAAATTCATCGTTAACACATTGAACACAAAGATGAAAAGAAAGCAATTTTAATGCTTAGTTTGCACATCAACTTGATGTCAAACCACCAACAGAATGATATGAAAAGCAACATATGGAGTTCAAAATTCTATTGTGGAGTACAAATAGATTTTAATTCACCAATCCCTCTGTGAAGCTTCCATAATTTATACTTTTATGATCAGTTTTGGTCTAGACTAGGGTCAGATGTTGTTCTTTGGTTTTCTAGGGATATGGGTTTATTAAAGGCACACTATGTAACTTTTTCATATTTTTAAGTCTTTTTTATTGAGCCAGTCTGTGCTAATATGACCACTTACAGGGTTAATGAAAAGTCACTCAGCCCCATCTGCTGCTTGTGTCCAGAATACCACGTTTGCAACTTCTGAGTCTCTGGTCCAGTGCCCTGAAGTCTCACAAAGTCATGTATTTTGTAAGGGTTAGGCTCACCCAATGTTATTGCATGATTCCTGCATTTTTTTCAATCTCTCCCTGCTTGAACACAGCTCATTTCTTTGAATTGAATTGAATTACTTTATTTATCCCACAATGGGGAAATTCACTTTTTACAGCAGCATACATACATACAAGGATAGAAGCAAGTAAATGACACAGACAAAAGATAATGAATGCGTAATGAACCGCTCTAATAGCAAGCAATGAAGGCTGAGGAGACATTTCAACAGTTAGATTTAGGTGTGTCTGAGCAACAACAAAGCTAAAGTTTTTACAACAGTAATGTTAAATAACACTAGGGGGTGCTAAAAACAAGCCAAAACTACATAATGTGCGTTTAAGGCATCATTCCAAAGAGATGTTCATTATCAATATTACAATTTTCTTAGATGGAAATTATATTTAAAAATGTTCTATTGTTTGCCAAGTTCATTTACCATGCCTAACCACCTATTGATATGTATATTAACGATTACACCTTTAGAGTAATCTGATGAATAAATAATTAGTTATTGAGATATAATCACGTTTCTATGGGCATTTCATATTGGAGAATTTGTCACAGAAACAGGCAGAAATAGGTCTAGGGATAAGGTGCATCCCAAGTGCCAGGGTGTTTTGCCCTTATTCTGGCATCTGCACTGAAGTTTTCAAACACTGATGGGATTTTAGGTGAATGGTGAAGAAGAGCGTGTCATGCGTAAGGCTAGATAAAATAAGAGCATGCTTTTAAACTAAAACAGGTAAAAATGATCTAATTGCTTTTTGTCCATGACATTGTTTTTTAGATTGTTTGGAACTGAAATAGAAGAACAAATTTGATTAATTGCACAGTCCCGCATCACCTTGAGCCTTGTAAAAGGCTGACTCAGGTATCCTGTATGAAGAGAGGACAAAGCTATTTTGACTGGGCTTTGGAGCTGATTTGCATGCACTGTGAGGAGCTGATGAAATTAGAAAGTAGCACAAGCTCAGTGGAAAAGAATAGAAGAAGGTGAGAATACAGATGTGCTTTCCTTTGGTTGAAAAGATGGCAGTCTGACGTGTTCTGCAACAGGATGAAATCTGACTGCAAAAAGGTTCACATTACTTCAATAGATAGGCATGCATATAACACATTATCTACTATAATCATGCAATTATAGATGATAAGTAGAACACATGTGCACATGTCAGCCTTGGTATATATGAATTGCTATTAAATATCTGTGACGTGTAACATTACCATTTCAGTCTTATATATTGAGCTCAGGCTGGTGCAACAGCCCGCTTTCCCTTAGCGTTGGGATTAGTCTAGTGCTGCCAACTTTAAGGAGCAAGTTAGATCTGATAGAATTTAAACAATTTAAAGGCAAGCATACAAAATTATTCCTATGTGAACTCCAGATCATCATAGAATGTGGGAAAGAAAATCTTGAATAAATTCTCTCAAGTCCACTTCTGACATTTCCTTGAACAGCATATTGATTTTAACTGATCAAAGATGGGAGGTAAAATTGGGATTAAATGCCAGAATATGTTTAAAAATGAGAATAGAAGAACATAAAGTCTATACCAGCTGAGGTGTATGAGAATAAAAAATAATGAAATACCTCCCTCCATCAAAATGGTCCATGATGTCATGGTAACCTTATAACTTTTCCTTCCTCTCACTATCCTCCCCCTGCTGTTCAATTCCACCAGGGATGTTTGAAATTTACACAAGAAAGAGTTGTGTAATCAAAGGACGGGCAGAGAACAAATAACTTGAAAATATCCCAGGGACTTCTCACTTGTTCTCTATCTGAAAAGGCACTAGCAGGCAGTGGAAATGTGTCTTTTTTTAGATGTCTGAGGGTAGCATTGAACCTTTAAGGTGAGCCTATCAGCACCTTGGAACACTCCTCCTAACAGACTGGCTCCCCTGGGGGGCTCCTGCTCCTCAGTCTATGAGTCATGCTCTTACTGAGATTTCACTGGAGCGACACCCAGAAGACTGACTCTACCAGAATGGGACCGGGAACATTTTCAGATAGATGAATAAAGCTAACAACAAAAACAAACTTGGGAGGTGCACTGGAGGTGTTTCTGCCTCTCATTCCTCCATTACTCTAATCTCTATTTTTCTACTAAAGATACGGCAAAAAGGATATGATTTAATTACCCAGCAGCAGAATTCCTGCTATTGTTATGGTTGCCACTGCATCAGCATTGAAGCACAAGCACCCTTATTACTGGTATTACTGCCTTCATTATTTTTCTGATTCTGTTTCAAGCGTCTCCCACAGCTTTGGGGAAACCCATAAATAAAAAACACAACAAAGCATGCAGATGCATCATACAGCGTAGATAAAATTAGCAAAACATGAAAAAGTTCCCACATAAACAATAATGGGATTTTGGCAAAACAATTGGGGCTCTACAGCTCAGACAGACTTCACAACAGAGACGTTGTTTGAAATTTGACTGGGTCAAAAACTCTGGACTTTTTGTGTCTAAGCAGACATTTTGTTAACTTTTATGGTTTATACACAATCAAATTTTTAAGATTTTTGTAGGTTTCACAGTGATATGTTTACCTGAGTGTGATGATGTCATGCATTCTAAGATCTAAGCTGTCTAAATCCTCAAAGTTTTTGCAAACAAACTCTTCTTACTACCAAAATCTTACAGTTTATGCATCAAAATTTATGCATTTTGATCTGCTTTAGCCAAGTGTGCCTCCCTTTGCCTTTGCTATAGATTGTTTGGTTTTCCATCAAATTCCCCCAGAGTGCAGAGTGTGCAACAGTAAGCTCCAATAGGCTCTTGTTATGTTGCTTTTTTCCCTCTTCTCTTGAGTGAAGGGTCTTTCTAACTTGTTATATGTTTTATATGAAACACTGTAGACACATGAAAATTGAGATACATTGACACATGGCTTGGGCCCTCATGGCAGGCATTAACCCCTAGTTATTTATTTTATCTGTTTCAGCAACAGATTGAGTCACTAGCCTCCAGTTGCTGGTTAAACAAGAGTATAAAGTGCAGTTTTGTTAGTGTTGTTGATTTGAAATCAAATGTTGGCACATCATAGTTTGTTTTCTTTAAAAAAAAACTTGTGTCTCTTGAGATATCTTTTCTCTTTTAGTAATTAAAGCCTGTTGGGTTACTGCAGTTCCTGTTTTAAAAAGAGGGCTAAAATATTGGAGGGCCACTACAGTGGAGCAGAACTCTGGTCCAACAAAGATGGAGAGGAGACTGAATGAGCAGAGCCTGGCACCAACATGGTGAGACAGATGGCTGCGAGGGTCCATATGGGTTGGAGAGCGTGTCCAAGCACTTCACTGGCATTGTGTGTCTGCATGAACTCATACACGTGTGTGCATGTGGAAATCTACATGATTTAATGTGCCATATGTGCACCTTTCTGCAGTGGTTCACACAGATAAATCTTTGATTTTGCGTGAAGCAATTTTCTTTCTTAGTAGGAAAAAAGGTCCTTCTTTAAGCACCTCTGTCAACCCTAATGCATTATCACCGTGGGGCAAACTGACCCTCAGCATGGGCCGCTTGGCAGCGGTGACAGGGCCAAGAACACGACATTACTAACGTCAATCAGTCCATCTTCACACGCGGTCCACCAAGATGGCACAGCAGCGCCACAAAACGAGCGTCACCCAGTGGGGGCAGCCTGCTGCTGCTGCTGCAGTCGATTTATAGAGGGAAGCCAGGGACTGAAGCAGAACTGGATTTTCTCTCGAGATGAAGAATCGATCTTGAATGAAAAAACAGGAGAAAATCAAACAACGCTCATATAAAACACAATCTGCTTGCGTCAGGTTTGTGCATCAACTTGACTGGCAGCTACAATTTTATATAATCATGCCTTTGGTGTGTGCTTCCAACACACTTACAAACAGCTATTTGTCAAGTCTAATCCCAGGTGCCGAATCGGGATGGAGAATCCCGTGAACTTTACAGGAATAAGGTCTGGAACATGACTAATCACCGTGGACAGTCGGGGCTCCCAGATGCTCCTGATCATGTCTGATGCAGTCATTTAGGATAAACAGAAGCTCAGGGACAAATGAGCGTAATCCCCTTCCTGAAAGGAGCTTTGAAATGAGCGCATAATGAAATGTATAATTTATTTATTCTCAGATGCTGGAGGGCCCCATGAAATAAACATGAGGGGGGGGGGGGGTGAGGAAAGGAGAATTAGAGTGAGACAGATAGATGGAGAGGGGAGAAGATGAAGGAGAAGGGAGGGGAACGTGTGATAGTGCTGGAGAAAGAGTGAAAGAAAATAAGAAACAAAACAAATGATAGAGCAAACTCAACCTGTGACAACAAGGATTGATTTAGTTTTCTGCTTCGGTAATATCAGAACGGTGCGACTCTGTGGGTCTCTTCACAGTTTGAGGTCCTTTAATTATGAAAAACATGAATAATGTACAGAAAGTTGATAAATCTGTAAAATGCAAATGTGCATTTCAGTGATATATCATTTTATTCATAACTTTTGGGAAAGTAAAAAAGTAAAATAATGCAATTTGTCCTACAAGACTATTTATTTATTATTAAAGCATATGTTTTCTTTGATGTCTTTAAAATTATTAAACTGTGTTTTAAGGTAAACCAACAACAATCCACTGCTTTTTAGTTATCACACATCTTTTAAAATCAAGGAGTAGACTATGATGTTTTTGCTTGTGTGTGTGTTCATTTTCCTGTAGTGTTGGCAAAACAAATGAACTACTGTATGGATTTAAATTAAAGAAAGTAATCTGACTGTGAGTTTACAACTGATAAACATTTGGTGTCAACCCCAATAAAACTCTGATCACTAGGTCTCTGTAATTTATCAAATGTGATTTAGACTCTAGCAAAAACAATGTAATTGATGAAAGATACAGATATTTTGTCACATTCTGCTTTATGCATGCTTTCTGAGACAGGCAACCTTCTGTGTCTTATTGTGATGTTTTAAAATGGAGGAGAAAGGAGAGGAATTGCTGTCATCCCCTTAAAACGTGACCTCTGCATATTTTAGGATATTTACCTCACATCGCCATGCTTTCTTCTGCTCATCCTGATTGGGGTCATGGGGAGCAGTTTCCCAAGTAGGGATACCCAGACTGTCCTCTCCCTGGCCACCTCCAGCTCCTCTGGTGGGACCCCGAGGAGTTCCCAGTCTAGCGTGTCCTGAGTCGACCTGGGGGCCTCCTGCTTGAACCACCTCCCCAGCCCCCTTTTCCAGTCAAGAACCACAGTCTCCGATGTGGAGGTGATGAAGATGCAACTTTCAAAATATAAAACTGTATAAGGATGGAAAGCTTTGGTAAAGTGATCACAGCTCATCTTTCTGTGTGTTAGTCACCTGATGCTCTTATTTTGACGAGCCACACCACAGTGCCCAGCACATTTTCAGTTGAACAGCAGAAATAAACGCAATGTGCTTTGCAACTAAATCAGTAATTGTTTTATGTTGATCCAAATAATGATGATTATGATTTTTTTCATAATTAAGCAGCCCTGGTGCTAACAGATTGATTGTAATCTTGCAGTATTGTTTGAGATTATGCATAAAACTGTTTCAAGATTAGACCAAAATAGCTACACCTCCATCAACCTTAAAATAATCTTAGTTTAAATATCTGGCATGTAAGGTGGTGGTTGATATGCATTCCTGGAATGCTAAACCATAAATCTGACTATATTGAATATTCCTGATAATCCTGTCACAGCTCAGATGAATGAAGAGGTAATGGACACCGTGTGTCACAGACAGCCAGAGGTGAATATTGCTGTCATGTGGATAAGTTAAGCTACTATTATTCATAGAGCCTTGGCCCAGGCCCATTGCAGATTATCTAGAGAACAGGGTTTCCTAACAGAAGAGTACAGCATGCAGGTGGACAATTAGCCTCCTGTTTGTCTGTTTCTCACTGCCTGTTCACTGTCTGTTTGTGTGTTTAAAACCCAATTTACCAGACTCTCAGCATTACTAATATTATAACCAGTAACATATCTGACAGATCTGCTTTCACAAGCTTTGTGTTGTTCTTGTTGCTGCTGTTGTGATCATTTCAGTCGGACATGCCACATCTTCTATTTTCTGTATGCTGTCGTGGTAAAAGAAGATTTGGTGACACGTCCTCACTGGATGCAGCAGAACTGTCATGTCTGAACATACATGTCAGATCGAACTGCCCTTTCCACTGATGGCTCTCCAGCTCTGACATGTGCTGTCATCATTGTGTTTCTGATAAGAATGTGTTATAAAAGCTTCCTCTCGTTATCTGAAGGAAGACGTATGCTGCTGTTTGACAATGCCCCAGTCCCTGAGATTTCTGCTCGACAATTCTTTATAGTCAATTGATTTTTTTTTTATCAACAACTTGTGCCGTTATTATTTCTGCCTTGACATGAAATAGGTAGAAGATGTCAGCCTGTATGATTGGTGGTCTGAAAGACAGTAAAAACAGTGTCATTTTTAAGGATGTGATTTTTTTGTAACTGGAAGTAATAAGTGCTGTAAAACCACACAAACACTCGTCGTATCATTGAGAAAAAAACACCCAAGGACTAAAAACAAAATAAAAGTAGCTGAACAATCTGCTAATATTGGTAAGGAATGCCAACAAGCTCAATGATATCCTAAGATTACAGTCACTGTTTTAATTAAGAGATTTATGGCCATTTTAAGTGGTTTTATGTGTAAAAGTTATGAATATTGTTCTATGTAAAAAAAAAATTATGGAAAAGTATTTGCTTTTTGTAGGAATTAATCTGAAAAACTTTACCATTAAAAAAATAGAAACATGGTTACTAAAAGGCAAATACTTTGTAAAGTACTCAGTGGAGATTCTACCAACATCGGGGGGGGGGGGGGGGGGGGGGG
>SSNR01000013.1:55463-118691 GCA_006937965.1 Callopanchax toddi
GGGGGGGGGGGGGGGGGGGGGGGGGGGGGGGGGGGGGGGGGGGGGGCAGTCTAGGGCCATCTCTTTTTAGAAGGGGTACATTCTAAAACAAAAAACTACAAACATTGTGTTTACTTATGTCAAATTTTAGTGTATAATTGCAGCAATATATTAACAGCAATTCAGTTGCAGCTGCTTTGGTCACAATAACTTCAATACGTTTCAAAATAAAACTATTTTGCAAAAATACTTTGATCTCTCAATTGACAACATGAAACAGTATTTGTCTCTAATGTCTGAGACTCGGCACGGGGGCCAAGCTTGGTGTCAGAGGGAGCAATGTGCCTGCCCAGAACCGCCCTGATTGTTCTAAACTTTTTCCATTTTAAAAATACTTCAATATGTCAGCTTTTTTTTTGGTTCTGCCCCATTCAGAAGGCTATTTGCATTCAGTAAGATAAAAAGTATTGCTAACTCTCACCAGAAACATACTGCAGCTACGACTACAGTAAAGGTTTACACCAACACCTGGTTCCCTCATGGCTCTGTGTGTGAATCAACCTGCACTACGTTCACTTTTATTAGCATATCAGGGATTCTTGATTTAATGTTCAGTCCAGATGTCCCTTAATTAGGTTTAAAACTAAAAAAGTGACCACACAGAGCAGCAGATGGTTGGGAAACAAATGACTTTTTATTCCAACACTGTTTGTTTGTGTCAGCAAGCAAAGTCATTAAAATCCAGTTAATAAACGACTTAACCAATTAGCTTCATGTTGAATTTATGTAAATTGGTCAAATGTAAACTGCTTGTCTTTGAACAAACTGAACACAGTGTTTGTCTTTACACCTTTTTTAAATAACAAAAAACAGGCTCCATGAATTTCCTCTACTTCACTTTATGTTTTTGTGAACAGTTGGTCCCATTTTTAGTTTGCTAATGCATAATGTACTATTTCCATGACACGAGATGTTTTAAAACTTTTTTCTTTGAAAAGCTTCTCCTCCATAGCTGAGTGAACTTCCATCCATCCATGAAGAAATGCATTTCCTTGTGATAAACTCTCATCTGCAAACACAGTTGTGTGGATCTGAGGTATTAAGCTGTGGCTGCATCAAAAACGTCACTCAGGCAAACGGCAGCTGGGAGGCTGGATATGAGTAGGTAAAAGTGTGTGTGGTTTTAGAGTGTCTATCAAGACCAAAGTGTCTAAAATCCTGAGTCACGAAACAATCCCAAAGAGAAAACTCACCATCTTGTTCTTGTCTTCTTGTAGCTGCTCCCACTCACTACCACTGGATTTGTAACCAGTACCGCCCGCTCCCACCCACACCAGCTCACACTGAATATTAACACAATGTTCTCCTCTCTGTCAGTAGTTCTGTTTGATGTGCTAAACATGTTCACAGCAAAGACATTTCTTCTAAATAGGAAACTTTTTCTTCACTTAATTTCAGACTAAAATTAGTGTCAGGAGTAGAATCCCAACCATAACACGATGTTCCAACTCCTACCACTCAATAAGTAAGTAAGTAAAGTTTATTTAAATAGCACCTTTCACAGAAAAAAATCACAAAGTGCTTCACAAAAAAAAATAACATGGAGGTTGGGCTGTGAATATTAGTGAAACATCCCCAAAATATACACATTTTTGGTTGAAATGACAGTGAAACAGCACATGTGACACAGGTTTTATAAGTCATGCTGGGTTGAGTGGAGCATAGGACCTCATAGAAAACTTTATTTGTGACAATTTGCAGTTTTGTCACAAAGTTGTCCCTCATTTCTTTTACTCTCTGACTCATGGAAACTAAATTGAGAAGACAGGTCCCAGGTGTCAGTGAGAACTTTGTCTTGCAAATTTAATCAAGTGTGTTTAAGTTCAAAGTCTAAGCAAGGCCCTGCGACCCAGTCAAGGACATTGAGGTCCTGTCTAGACTACCCAGGATATTTTCATGATGGATATCTTTTTATGTGGAAATATCTCCATTCTTATTATTGAAACAAACTGAAATACCTGCACTACGCTTCAAGAGAACATATCAAAATACAGAGAAAGAACATTATTGTGTATAGATTCTCCCAAGAGAATGTGTAGAGGTGTGCAATATATATCTTTTTTTGTTAATATCAAAATTCTTATTTTGACCATGAAGCATCAGGCATTGTCCATCTTGCAGCAGAGTACCTAAAATGCTATGAAACATATTCTTCACATGAATGTGAATGTGCTGCTCCAAGTCAAAGCAGCTTGATGTCAGGAGAAAGCATGTCAGACGAACTTACTAACAATTTATCAGCTTTGCAGCCATTCTCATCATCTTCCTCATTAGAACTTGTGACAAGACTATGACGCGGTATTTGGGCCAAAATAAGGACTATTGTACACCCAGCTACAGTATGTGCTTGTACAGGAGACTATGTCCATTCCAAAGCCAGCTACTGATCTGATTATTGATAGGCCGGCACCATAGGCTGGCGCTGGCAAATGAGAAGGAGACTACTCACTTGTGTTAGCATTGGAGAGGCTAGTAACTAGCATGTTTAGGCTTGTCACCCACTGGAATGCCTACCTCTGCTGCACATTAGCCCAAATAGGCTGGCACTGGAGAGGCTGGAGACTATTTGAGCCAGTAGTGGTTACAGAGAAAGACGGAGCAACAAAAAATCAGTTTCCCCATCTCCGGAATAACCACTGACCGTATTACTGTGCACAGTTTCCTCTCTGTTCTTACTCATTTCATCACGCACTAGTTTAATGCTATAGGATTCAAATAAAGCGAGACAAAGTATATGCAGGGAAATAGAACAGCTCCATTGCAGTTTCTGTTTTGAAACAACAACATAAAAGGAATGTGTGAAATAAGATGCTATAGGTCATTGTTTTGGAGAATATCAGTACATTCAGTTCACTACTAGAAATCTCTACTTGGAAAGGATTTTCAAAAAAATATGTTTTGTTTTTTTTTTTTTTTACCAAAAACTTAGTTTTCATGTGCACATGAGGTGCAAGTAGTAGTGTGAACCAAGTGTGAAGCAATCACCTACATGTCAAAAGACAAGAATAGTAAAAAGCACCGTGTGTAGGCTTAGATAATTAAATATTGAGAGGTGCTTCTAGTTGCAACACCTATATAGGCATTAAAAAAATCTCTTTCCCAAAATCCAAAATCATCCTAATACATTTAATTTAGCCAGTATTCAAAACAAGCCTGCAATTTGTTGCACCAACAAAATAACATTTAAATTGAGTATTAGGGTAAATATCAGACTACCAGAGGATGTGGGAGGATGGATTGGCTCTGACTGTGCTTTAATATCTGCTTTGCCAACTGATTTTTAGTGTGAGTGAAAAAATACTGACAGAGTTAGCACAAGCATAAACCTGTAAACTTATGTAAATATGATGTAAAGGAGGACAAATCAAAGTGACGAAAACAGAGAGTAAAGACGAGGAACAGGGTGCAGTTTGTCTTCTAATCAGCTTTTTTGTAAACACTCCCTTGTTCCTTTTACAGAAGGAAGATGTGCCACTGGTTCCAATATGAGTTCTTAATTAAAAGCAGCACATTCAAATTAACACTTAATAATAAAAAGAACAGTTACTCAATGAAAAGGATGAGAGATAAACAAAACAGACCCATGACTGGCAATTATCCTGCTACTGTAGGAAGCAGAATTAACACACACACACACACACACACACACACTGATTGCATGAAATATGTGTGTGTGCATTTGCCTATTGGATCCATGTTTCAGACAAAGCTTGATCACTGACTGATGGACCTGATGTGACCTGTCACTATGATGTCTGTCCACGCTGAGCGTGAGGGGGAGGGGTCACAGACACAGAACAGAGGGAGAGGAGGAGGTGGGACGAAGACACGAGAGAGAACTACCGCTGTAGAGCCTACATGCATCGCTGCTCAGCTCTGTCATCTGGAGTAGAGAGGCTGCTCCTTCTCACCTAAAGAAATCAGCTGAGGTAGTTTAGATATCCTAAAAGGATTTCTCCTGATTACCTAACTGTGGAGGACTTCCAAATTTGTCAGGAGATACAGAACTTGTTGGAGGTATATCCTCTCCTCTCTGGCCTTATGATCCCTCAGGAGAAGCCAGACTGTTACTTTGAAGAGGAGTGTCTGGTTTCCCCTCCTGGATCTCATCCTGTATCCTTATAATCTCAGATAAGCCCAGCAAATGAATAGATGGAGGGGAAAATGGAGTGGAGAAAAAGTCAGCTGTAGCAGAATGGTCTCAAGAAAATGTGTGAAAAGCCTTAAATCTGTCAATAATATATAAGATAAAGAATCTATGTGACATGTTAAAAGGACTCAGAATCACAAAAAGGACAAACTCTCTCCAGAAGGGCGGTTCCTTAAATTATCCACCATTAAAGCATGGCTATAAAAAAACAGCCTAAAAGCAATAAAAACAGAATACTGCTTCTGAACAGCAGTAACTGTTTGTCTTCACACCACTGCAGTTAAGCTATTTATTCTTCATCCACAACAAAACTGACTATATTTTGTTCCCTGATTTTGTTTCCATGGCGCCGCTTTCACAGACATCACGTTTCGCCGCCACTTGATGCAAATATTAAAGACTCATAGGAGGTTGTTTGTGGGACTGTGTCAGAACTGGGGTGTCATGACTGTGCATATTAATTATTATAAGGACACAAACCATATAAATCATGCTGGTTAGTGTCTGAAGGGAGGATGTGTTATTTAGAAGTACTGGTGAAGAGGTATTAGTAAAGCAAATCCTGCACAATCTCATCATAAAACACTAAATTAGTATGTAATAAAATCTGTTTTAGTACTATATGGGCCTGCATTTATGTCATGGTATAAAATGTGATTTTTTAAAAAGGTAATTTATACCAAAGACTAAGAAAGGAGACAAATAAAGGTAAACAAGTCAGGCAGGTAATTGTTATTTTAGGTTGATTCATCAAATGTTTCAGCTCTTAGGTCAATCAGTTATCTGGTTTATTTGTCATTTAAAAGACAAAAAATATATATATTTTCATTCTAAATTTAAGTTTGAATCTCAAAACTGTGTGCTGATTGTTTTTGCCAAAAAGCGTGTTCTCACTCCTGGAAAAGAGTGATAAAAAATCAGTTTGCCAGAACTCATTTTGGAGTCCAATCTCTGATTTAGCAACATCATCCCTGAGAAACCATCACTTCTTGTTGGGTTTTCTTCCGTTCCTTTTATTGTGGCTTCATAAACACCCATTTTCTTTTTCACTCCCTCCATCCTCTCACCATAAACTCACAAGTGAAAAAAAAAACGGTGACAACTTATGGAACATTTTCTAAGTATAAATAAGTGAGATCTGAAGTGAGAACAGTTTGGTGTCCCTGCAGCACATTTTAGCCTCTTGAGTTTTTTTTTTTTTTTAAACAACCACATCTTCTCAGACAATATTACAAACTCTACAACTGCTTTGAAACAAAAATGATATTTAAAATAAGCACCCACACTTCCATTTCTTCTGGTTGTTGCTCAAAATAATATTCTATGACCTGATTTCTTTTTCCTCCTCAGTGGAAGGAATGTTAAACACATCTACGTCTACGTCGGTGATGTGGATTACCTAACGTGGTTGCAGAGCAGCTGTGTGCCAGCTAAAAACCACACTCCACATATTAGTGCCTCAAGGTAATGCATTTTCTATGTTCATGCAATAAAAAATTCTGGAGGGTTTTTTTTTATATTTTTCCTCAGATATGCTCAGCGCTGCCCTAAAGAGACATTCCCAGCTCACAAAATATTCTTTCAGTGATGCTGCTTTAAAATCACCAGGCTGCATCTCTTTATTGCTATAAGATTTATGATTGCACCTCTGAGACAACAAAGCCTTTTATCGTATCTGCTTTTCCTGTTAATGGTCTGGGACTTGTGTTTTTAGTTTTGACTTACAGGCAGCAGCATCTATTCGATCTATAAATATTAAAGGAATATAACATGCTTTAAAGTTCTTATAGAGGGAAAAACATCCTCCAGGAATTAAATCTTCAGATTAAAATGCAGGAACACAAAAACAATCTGCTGCAGTCACAGTTGATTTGATCAAATTAGAGCTTTATCTAATATGATCCTGAAACTAAAGGGTAAGTTTAAACAGGCATGTTTGTTCTGAAGGTATTACGTTTGATGTTTAGACTAATACATGCCATCATACAGCTTTTATTACTGACTTGAGTGGTTTTCATAGAAAAAAAACTCTGCATTTATATTTGATGTACTGACTGCACATCAACAAGCCTCGACATGTCAGCCACCGTCAACACAGACTCGTGATTTCGCATGAAAGTCCAAAAAAAATGGAGGCTATTTGCTGCTGTGAAACAAATAGAAAACACCAGGAAGAATGATCAAGGGAGGGAGGGAGGGAGTGAGAGGAGAGATCACACAACCTTTTTCCAAAAATGGCACCAGCATGCATTGCCAGTTTGGCAGTTTGGAAAGCAGTTGTCAGAGCTGCCAAAAGTGTGCCTTCAGCTCTCTGCAAGAGTCCATCCTCTCCCTCCACAGAGCTAGAGAGACGTGTGGAGGAATTGTGTAATCTTTCCATCCATCTACTCATTTTCTACACCTGCTTGTTTCTGTTTGGAGTCATGGGTGCTCTTCCCAGCAGTCAACAGGCAAGATTATTATAATTTATTTATTACAAATATACATAAAAAGAAAAAAATATTATTTTTTCTTTTGAGTTTTCAAAGTGGGTTTCTTTGGAAATGTTTTGCATTATAATCACTTTGCCTATTGTAGCTCTTTGAACTAAAAAGCTAATAAACATAATTCTTCATGGCTAACATCAAAATGCTAATCTCAAAAACATTATAGCAGCTCATAAAAATGCTCTCCTTAATCTTTTACACAGCTGTCATTTCCACATCACATAGAGTTATTATTATTTAGAACTATGTGGCTAAAACTAGCAGCAGCTAGCTGTAGCACTTCCAGTTGGAATTTTAACATATTGCTGTTGGAATTATAAAGGGAACATGATGAGTGATTAAAATCATATTTGAATGCACTGCTATGAAACCTTTGAGATTACAGCTGATTTAGGATGACAGTAATCTACTTTGGAACTGGCCTAGGGTCGGGGTTAGCCGTTAGCTCCTCACTCTGGTCAAAATTAGGCCATTTCTCCAAAGTGAGGTTGATCAAAGGGCTGTCTCGAGTGATAAAAGTTTAATTTAGCATAAACTTTTCACAGAAATCCACTTCAAAGACTCCTTGACTCATTTAAAAACAGCTGAAGACTTTATTGTGCTCTTATTTAGGATTCTTTTAAGATGTTTTTCATTTGTATGGTTTCCGTCTTTTTGATTATGTTTTAATGTTGACATTTTTGTGAAGCACTTTGTGATTTTCATCTGCCAAAGGTGCCATAAATAAACCATGTACTATCAGATCTTCTGCTTCAATGAATGAATATTATGGGTTGTAACTCCACACATTAGACTTTCTTCTTCATGGTCCTGAAATAAATACTATTTCTAAGTATTGATGAATGAAGTCATTGGTTTCTGAGCCCTGTTCTTTCTTATTAGCTAAATTGACATGTCCATCATTCCTCCCATCCACTCACCTTTCTTCACCCGCCTCTCTAAGGAGGGTCATGCACATTCCCTCCTCCCCTGTACCTTCAAGCACCAGGAGATATCTAAACAGTGCTGAAGGATTTCTGCTCATCCCCCCTCAGTCTGTTCGTGTCTTCTTTCATCAGTCCTCTTGACCGAACACCAGAAAAGTTACACAAAATTATATATTTTCCCAGTTTTAACCTTAGCTTCTAATAAGAGATACAATGTAATGCATTTCATCAATAATCAATTATTTTGAGATTTAACTAGGACTGTCAAGACAGTAAATTCTGATTAAATACCTTAGATAAAACATTGGTATTTATTTGTAATCAAATCCTGTAAAGAACAACAACAAAATTTTTATTAAAAAACTACAAACTCAGGCTGCATGGTGGCGCAGTTGGTTAGCACTGTTGCCTCGCAGCAAGGAGGTCGTGGGTTCGCGTCCCGGCTCTGCGGCCTCTCTGCGTGGAGTTTGCATGTTCTCCCCGTGCGTGCGTGGGTTTCCTCCGGGTACTCCGGTTTCCTCCCACGGTCCAAAGACATGACTGTCAGGCTAATTGGGCTGGTAAATTGTCCTTAGGTGTGAGTGGGTGTGTGGTTGTTTGTCTCGTTCGTCTCTGTGTGGCCCTGCGATGGACTGGCGACCCGTCCAGGGTGTCCCCCGCCTCTCGCCCCTTGACCGCTGGAGATAGGCACCAGCTGCCCCGCGACCCTCTGTGGAGGAATAAGCGGCTACAGAAAATGGATGGATGGACTACAAACTCATTACTTAAGTTTGACATTTCTTTCTGAGTAGTGTGTGAAGTGGAGCTCTCTGTGTGTCTCTGGTTCTGTGAGTCAGTGGAGTTTGACCAGTAGCTCTGGGGTCTGTTGTTAGAAATAAAACCTGTTTCAACTCAGTGGGCCAGCAAAAAATAATGTCTGAACTCATCTGAGTTACCCGTCTCCGTCGCGTCATTCTGTGAGGTTTCATTTAAAAGTCTGAGGCAACTTTCAGAAGGCAATACTGTATCTGTCTCATTCAAAGCATCAATCTCAGGTGATCAAATTTATAATTTGACTTTAGAGAGTATACAGGGAAAACTGCATGCAGTATGTTGCTGCCTCATACTGACAGTGTTTGTGTGATACTGACTGACTTTGGTGTACTTTTTATCCTATTAAGGAGCATTATTGTTTTTTCAAGTGATGTTTCTGATTTATCAAGAACTTAAAAGACTGCTTTCATCAAAACAGTAAAGCTATGTATTCAATCAAGTACATATTACAGTTTTGATGTCAAATGATTACAAAAACAAAGTATGACGCTCACTTCTGGAGACCAAACTCAGGTGTGTTCTGTTGTGTTTTCAAAAATAAGAGTGAGTAAAGAAGGCAGAATGAAGGCAAAACACACCGATTCTGATTGATGCTCGTTAAAAATATGACCTCCACATACTCTGTGTTCCACACATTGATAATAAAATACAGCATCCATAAAATGTGAACTCTGGATATTTTAGGCTTTACAGATTCAGAAAACATCTAATAAATTGTGCTTTCCATACAGATCCTACATACATGAAAATATACAACTATGGAAAGCTTCGTGAACATTGATCAGAATGTCATGCAGAGTGAAGCTTTGAGTTCATTCGAGGCATAACTTGATGCTTTTATTTTGATAAGCCACACTGCATCAAGTGTGTTTGTTTCCCAACTCACTGAGTAATCATGACTGTAATAATGAACAAAGGAATCACAATTATGATTTCTCATTTCCATCATCGTATAGTTTTACTTGGCAGTTTAAAACGTTGACAACTTTTTACAACTTTGATCATCAGAATCAGTTGTTGACAGCTGCTTTTTGCTCTGTGTTTCTCACCAAAGAGGTCATTTTAACCTGACATGTTTTTGCACTTTTCTTGCATTTTTTTACTTGGTTTCTTTTTTCAGTTTTCCGAAGCAGGCTGCTGTGTGTTCACCTTCTGCTCACCCCTTCAAAAGCTTGCTACACATTCCAACCTGACCTCACACATTTATTCCTCCTCTATAATAAATATTTAAGCCCCTAATAAGCCCGAGCGCACGTAAAAAGAAAATATCTTGCATTTGAATTTGTGCACGCAATGGTTATAAATCTGATAGGGAACAAACAGAGTTCAAGCTCTGAAGGGTGTTTTCATGGAACAAAAGAGCAAAACAAAACCAGAATTGACATTCTTTGTGGATTAAAGTGACATTGATGATATGGATCACAAGATGTTTACGAATTGAAAGCTCACCAACAACAAAGTAATGTGAAAAATAGCTGACAAACAGCAGAAAATGGCACCAGCAATAGTAATACAATTTCTATTTAGCTAGATGGAGCACCTCTGCAGAGGAAGCAGTGCTGATTGCGTTTACCCAGAACACCGTGAAAACCAATTTCAAACATTATGATGCAAATCTGCAAATCTCATCTCAGCAAACCCGGAGCAGATGCAGCATGCTCCATGCTGTTGATACACACTTACAAAGCAGACCTCCATGAGATAATTTAGTTTCACTCTGCAAAAATAGATCTGCCTGCATGACAAGGAAACAAAAGTGTTGCGGTAGTGAGCTGAATAAGATGACTCCCCACGGCTTCATTTTTCACTTCAAGATATGCTGATAAGTCCTGCTGAGCAAACATCTTTCTGTGAAGCTGCATATAAAAAAGACTCCACTTTCAGATGTTCTGATCAGAATTATGTTAATAAGATAAAAAAGGTAAGTTGGGCTTTGAGGTGTCAAAGAAAATGACAGCACAGATAATGACTACTAAAATACGCATTTTTTATTGTTCTTTTTTAGATAAAAAAAAGCTTATTATTGTCCTGAAGAAACTTAATAATTAACTTGTAATATTTAGGTGATGCTTTCAAAAATAGAATATGTGAACAAGTCCATAAAACACACAACTTTTAGAGGATGACCTGGCGTCACGAGGGGCAGCAAAGAAGTCACTTGTTTTCAAGAAAATAATCAGAAACCTGTCTCGAACGAAGCAAGAAGGACCCAAAAGCACGAGGACAAGACGGTGGAGTAGGTAAATAAGGGTTTTTTATTCCTAAATAAACATGACTGGATACAAGGACTAGGGACTGGACTGGATGACGTGGACAAAACAGGATGTGGTGTACAAGATCCCTCACTTGGGGAAGAGACAGGAGGGTTTAGGTACAAGAGGAACAATCAGGGGCAAACAATGGAGCAGGTGTGAGTAATGACAAGACAAGAGACACCTGGACATGATTAACTAAAACATGAACCCAAAACATGGGCAGACAAAGACATGGAGGATCAAAAAACAGGAAGGACACCTAACACACACACACAGGGAATGGGATCATAACAAAACCAACTAATATTCTGCTGAAGGTCCAGGGATTGGACTGCTGAGGACTGGATGAAACTAATTTTCTCTGATGGATCTTCTTTCTGATTGTTTGGGGCATCTGGAGATAGAAGTGTTTTACAGTTTAGCCATCAATAAAGAATGGTACCTAAACATCCTCCAAGTGGAACCCCTTCAAACCATTGGAGAACAGTTTGGTGAAGCAGTGGGATAAAGTCAGAACTAAGTGACTTGGGGATTGAAAGGCGGGTACAAAAACTAAATAAAAAGCCTTTGAAACAGATTAAAGGCTTTTGACTGTACTTCAGTAAAAACAAAGATATATAACAACTCTGTGTGAAATCCAAAACCATCTTTTAAATTGACGAAAAGCAAAGTTCTATCATCTGCAAAGAGAAGACGTTTTCTTAAGACTGGAATCCTTTCATCACTGGACGGTGCGCTCCTGTTAAACGCTGATGTTTCACCTCTGTGTTTGTTTCATTTCCAGACCTCTTTTCCTCTCTGTCTCCTGGGTGGGTTTTCTGTACATCTCAGCATATGCACAGTTTATAACATAATACAGTCCTAGATAAATTAGTAGAAAATACACACACAGTCCATGTGAGAATATGTAGAGAAGAAATGGCCGTCTAATCGTGTGCTGCATTAAGTATTCCATCAGAAGCTGCTTTAGCTGCACACTGCAGGGAGCAGCTAGACGAACAGATCGTCTGTAACATTCTGTTCAGTTTACAGCCCCACTGTGGACAAACAGAGCCTTCTGTTGAATTAAGACTATCATTTTCTATGAATAGAGTTTTATTAGACTGTTAAGATGGTCAAATGTGTTTTGCTTGATGAAAGGAAGCCCATAGGAATAAAACTGGTTTCTCAGTTTCATTGTGTACAGTGACTTTTGTGTTTGTTATTTTACAATCTTTGAGTTTTGTCCAAATTTACAGTTTGTTCTCAACATTTCTGTTTAATACATTTTTAAAAAATCAGGAGATGGAGAACTCCATAGAGCCTACTTTCTGTAGCAGAACCTGAATAAATGTATTTGTTTTGTTTGAATTTGACAAGTTGAAGCAATAATACAGTGAATAAAGTAGTCATGATTTAAGTTCTGTATTAAGACACCTAAGAATCTCCTTGTAATTCATTAAATCTAAAATATTAGTCGTTTTATAAAAATATTACAGTTTTTATCAAGTAAACTATGGTGTAACACTATGCATGTTTAAAATGGTGCTTTTTGACTTATGATGGTGTTCAGGATGCTGTCCTGCATGTGTAGCTTTAACCCTTTATAAAACAAGTGACTATATTTGATCATAAATCATGTTTTACTTTTTAATTTACAACATAAAACTGACATTTTTACAAAAGTATTAAAAAGTAAAACAGTGAGAAGAAAAAGAAAAGTAACATTTAAACATTTGAAGGGGAAAAAACACATAAATAAGATAAATAATGTAAATAAATAACTGAAAAGAATATTGTATTGTCCCCAATAAGATTCAATGATTGAAACTTAAATTTCCATGTGTTTTTAGTGTCCTTTAAAGGGTTAAGGAGCAATACAAAGTTTATATTTTGTATGTATATCTCATTTAACACATACATTGAAAGTCATTAAGAAATCCACTTCTCTCTTCTGTAGAACTGGTCAAAGCTAAAGCTAATGCTAGCTCACTTCCTCTGTTTCTGACTTAATAAATGTTCAATAAATTCTTGTGGTTTAAGTCTACTCTATCATGCTCCAACAAAACAAATCACAGACTCTTTTGAATATTGTTCTGTTATAAACATTAAAGGCACACTATGTAACTTTTTCATATGTTTAAATCTTTTTCTTGAGCCAGTATGTGCTATAATGACCCTTTAGGGTTAATGAAAAGTCAGTCAGCCCCATCTGCTGCTAGTGTCCAGAATACCATACTTGCAACTTCAGAGTCACGGGTCCAGTGCCCTGAAGTCTCACAAAGTCACGTATCTCACGAGAAGAAGTTACGCTTTACGGCAATCCATGTTAGATAACATCCACATAATAATTATAGCAAATTTATTTGACACTGAATTCCTTTTTTATTGTCTAATTCCCCAATTCAGTCTCCATGTTCCACAATATGGAAATGATAAAACCCTAAATATGTAATCAAACATGTTCCTATGGTTATAGGGTTATAGGGATTGATTTTTGATTACCTTGCAGTTTTCTCTGTCTGAAAGGAAACAACCACAGGGAAAAGTTAGAAGTTAAACTCATAAACTGTATTTTTTCTCCTCCTCCTCTGCGTGCCTCTCTTTTAGTATTTTTGTCCTGATACTTGCCTTGTCCAAACAAAATACTAATTTAAAAAAAACAACAATATTATGTAACTGTGTGGCTAACATAAGCATGAACAGACTGTGGATAATAAAACGGAGGAAATGTGCTGTATTCCTGCAGCCACATACCTCAGTTTTACCTCTAAAACAGCGAGAGAAGGAATGTGGGTCAGGATCAGCTCCGTAGCGCTGAGTTTCTCCAGGAGAGAAATCACAAACCTCTTCTCTGCTGCTGGAGAAGTGGAAACGAGGACAACTCTGAGGAGATAATGAGCATCACAGTGTTTGTATGTGTGCTCTCTGCAGCTAATGACCCAACATGAAATCTGCACCACCGATCACAAAAAATTCATCATGGACTAACTAGTTTATTATCCCAGGCTCCTCTATGAGAAACACAGCGTACACTGTGCACTGACATGACAACAGAAATGGCTGCAACAACAAGCAGCTGCTGTTGCAATAAGATGACAATCATTGGAAATGTCACAGCTATCAGCCGTGTAATCCTTTGTGTATCTCATTTGTACCAATTCCAGTCTGGGATGCTGTGCGCCAACAGTAAGGTGAATGCACAGGAGCCAGTTAGCTTGTGAGAGTGTGAACCCTCTCATTTGGATTCTGTCAGCCTATCGCTGTGGTATATAGAGACGCTCTGATCCATTAGAGCAACGCAGCCAAGAGTCGAAGGCTATAATTACACACTAATTTAGCCTCCTATCCAGAATAGGACGAGTGGAGGGAACAGGAGGAATGAGACTAGGAGCATAAAAGGGAAGATTAGAAGGAGTGATGGGCGTAAGGAGACGTAACACACAGAGCGTTTCGGTAAACAACGACAGAATCAGGATGACGGAGATCAAATTACAGCTCATAGCATCACGAAAGGCATAAAGACAAAGCTAATATGGAGAAATATGCTTGTTCACACCTTTTCTGTGCAGGCAATCCAACTCTGAACATCACTGGAACTGTACAAAACACACAACGAGTTCTAAAATGAAAAGTCGAAGGATCTAAAACAGCCCGTTTCCCAATGTCAAAGCCAACAAGCCTTTACTTCTGTTAGTTAACCTAACAGCTACATTCACAATGTGAATATCTGTCAAACTGCCAGGAAACGTAACCTATTGATTTGTGGTTTGGGCTGAAACTTTTGCCTCTTTCATGAAACCAAACTTTGTCTCCAATGCAAACATTCTAAAGTTCTGTGTTGTTTTACTGTTTACATTTATATTAAGTCAGACACTTTTAGTAGCCAAAAACTGATCTGATTATGATCTGATCATTAAGTTATGTCAGAAGAAGAAGAAAGCGAGATAAATGACATTATTCCTCAACAAAAGCTATGCTAAACTCCTAAAACCATCTGTGTGAACTAAGCAGAGCAACTTGTTCTCTATGACTTCAAGCAATCTTCTGCATGACGTTATGCAGAGAATATTTAGCCTACTTTTTCAGTTTCTTTGTAGATGCACGGTGGAAAATACAGTTAGTGCTGCTGCCTTGCAGCAAGACGCTGCTTTGAAACTCTGCTGGAGCCTTTGTGTGTGGAGTTTACATGTTTTCCCAATGCATGTTTGGGGTTTCTGTTGTTAGCTTGTTGTCCTCCCAGATAACATATCTCCTAGGTTAACTGGAGATTCTAGACTGGTCCTAGGTGTGAGTATGTGACTGTGCATAGCTTGTTAATCCCTATGTGTCCCTGTAAAGGACTAAAGACTTGCCAGGGTCTCACCCTGTTGAGTGGATGGATGAATAAGACGGATGGATGGATGTTTATGCTCAGCTTTGCTTAAAGAAAAAGCAACAAGCTGTGCACTTTGAGCCTTTGGAACACCTTGATTCTTGATCAGTCATTCAGGTAGATCTCTGATGCTCTGCTTTGGATCATTGCTCTTTTGCTTGGCCATTCTTGACAGCTGGTACGAGG
The DNA here is from genome assembly GCA_006937965.1 of Callopanchax toddi. Classification (NCBI taxonomy): domain Eukaryota; kingdom Metazoa; phylum Chordata; class Actinopteri; order Cyprinodontiformes; family Nothobranchiidae; genus Callopanchax; species Callopanchax toddi. The sequence goes on from SSNR01000013.1 coordinate 70,673, forward strand.
TGTCTGTGTCGATATGATGTTTGCATCTTATCAAACTTGGCAGAGGAAATTGTTCCGCAGGTCTTGTGGTTTTTTTTTCATGTAACTTTAAGCTGTACTGCCATTTTTCTTTGTGAAGAATAGATTTCCTTCCGAGACAGCCATGTTTTTCCTGTTTTGAGATCTTGTAATGCAGTTGTGTCCAATCCTGGCCCTTGGGGGCTTCTATCCTGTATGTTTTAGATGTTAGTTGATCAACTAACTGGAGACAAAAAAGGTTTCCTTATTTATTTGTTTATTTACTTACATTGGAAAAATGTCATGATTTGTTTGCAGTTTTGACTCATAAAAGTGATATGCCAACTGAAAATGCATGTATTCTATCACAATGCTGTGTGAGATGCTTGATTTATCCATCCATCCATTTTCTGTAGCCGCTTATTCCTCCACAGAGGGTCGCGGGGCAGCTGGTGCCTATCTCCAGCGGTCAAGGGGCGAGAGGCGGGGGACACCCTGGACAGGTCGCCAGTCCATCGCAGGGCCACACAGAGACGAACGAGACAAACAACCACACACCCACTCACACCTAAGGACAATTTACCAGCCCAATTAGCCTGACAGTCATGTCTTTGGACCGTGGGAGGAAACCGGAGTACCCGGAGGAAACCCACGCACGCACGGGGAGAACATGCAAACTCCACGCAGAGAGGCCGCAGAGCCGGGACGCGAACCCACGACCTCCTTGCTGCGAGGCAACAGTGCTAACCAACTGCGCCACCATGCAGCCTATGCTTGATTTATGATTTTTTAATCCATTCTGATTCATAAAACATTCAAACCAAGAGCATTTACCAGCTGTTAACCATGACTGTATTAAACCTGTAGCAGCATTCCTATCTGACTTTAGCTCCTTTCCATTAGAAATGGTTGGCAACCCTCCTTGTCGCTAAGACTGTCAAACTCTTACATATATAGCTGTCAATCACCTGTAACCAGCTCATACCAGTCAAAACATAACATGCAGTGTGACGTCCATGTATCCCTCAGTAATGACCATCCTGGATATTTCCACCCAGTAGGAGTGAGGTTTGTCAGATGGGACGATGATGATATAACCTGGATAACAATTTACATCACATACAGACATGTTTGAGCTGATAAAGGCTGTTAAAATGATGACAGTCCCTTACCTTTAAGTGTTCAGACTTTAGGATCCCAATTACAATTTGACACTTAGCTTTCTTTACGCCATATTAGCTCTGGCTGTATCTCTGCTTCATGCTAACAGCTGATAGCCATGGGTAACTGGCCACAGAAACATTTATTCATCACTGCAGTGCAGAAGAGGAGCTGAACAAACAGAACAAATGGCATCCTTTAATAAGACATTTTCTCCTCAGTAGCCGTCTCATCCTCTGCCACTGATTTCTATCAGGAGACTTATCGTAAACAAAACAACAGCTGAGGGCTGAAGCCTTTGATAACCATCACAGCAGCATAATAGCTCATAAGACCTTCAAGTTTTATGTGTGCAAAGATTCACATAAAAAATGAATGCAGGTTAAAGCAGCGAGGGGCACCTGCACAATGTCATCTGCTATAAGGCGAAACGGCTGATCGGGGAGCGCTGTGGGTCCTTCAGCTGGGTGTGTGTGTCACACAACCAGGAAGTTTCAGGCTAATTATTGGACAGATCTACTCGACTCAGCAGCAGCGCTGGGGCTTACCTTGACCGCGGTTTCTTCTTTGACAGGAGGTGCCCGTTGAGGTTAACTAGATTCAGATCTACAGCTGCTCCAGGACCTGTCCCCGCTCGCTTCATTCAGTCTCACATAGCTCGGAAAATCTCAAAGACTCTTCCATCCCTTCCTCAGTTCCCAAAGTGCGTTAGTAATCTCTTCTCCATTTCATTGTTGGCAAACTGTTATCTCTGGGTGGTGATCGAGGCTGCTCGGTTCTTTTGGTTTTCTTTCGTTCAAGCAGCCATGCTCCAGGGAAACGGTTCTTTTTCAAATGTGCACACAGTTTTCATTCCTGCTGCATGTCGGGCACTGGATGGAGTTTCGTTTCATCTCTGTCTCTACAGGGTTCAGATGGAGGATGGACTCCTGGGTGTCTGCTGTTATTATTTGGGGGCTGCTAATAGCCGGCTGTATGAATGTGGTAATTAAAACTAGTCAGCTATGATGTCATTTTTGGAGTTTGGACAGTGTTTCTTTATACTGTTTATTCCTGTTTTGTGTGGTAGACTTTTATAGTAAACATCATGGCATCATTAAAATGTCTTTTTGTCAAAAATGTAATTTATTTAAATGCCAAAAAGACAATGTCAGATTGTGCCTGGAGGATGACGTTAGCAATCACAGAGGTTAAGGAATATACTCAGCCACGCAGAACTAAGGTTAGTTAAGAAGATCATATCAGTCCAAGTTGTTCAGCCTAGTGGGTAAATATATAAACTGTATTTCTTCAAAGTTTCATTAGTTTTTCCTCTAAAGGTCTTCTAGTGCTGGACCAGTTCTGGTGTCAGAGCCTGTTCTTAACTGGTTCTTTTAAAAAGAAGCATTTAGAAACTGGTTCTAAAGACAGAGAGCAAACTCAGAGCCACTACATTTCTATACATCACCTAAATATCTTTTCTAGTAAATGTATGATACTTCCTAGTTTGTGTTCTGAGTATCTGCTGAGGATCACAGAGCAGGGAGACAGTTTATCTACACAGATCACAGGGTTTGCCTTGTTGTTCCTCCAAACAGATGTTGTAAAAACAGCTGTTTATTTTAACAGTGTGATTGTGACTGCTCTTTAGTAATCTTTGATTTATTTTCTCTTGTTCCCATTTTTTTCCACACTTTTTCTTTCTATTTTATACATTTCCCCCCCTCCTTTTTTCCATTATTATTTGTCTAAGTCAGAGTTCAGCTATTTTTTTTTTATCATTCATTATTTTTTTCTTCAAACTAGAGTTTTCCATGGTATTTAAAACTGGGTCTTTAAACACCAGCTGGTGATATTAAGAGCAGTTTGTAAGTGGCATTGTAAACAGGGCTGATTTATTCAGTTTAAAAAACAATTCAATAACACACACACACACACACACACACACACACACACACTGCAGGAAGATAAGAAACAATGAGCCCATGTTATTACAACTCTAATTTGATATGTTATTCATGTTAAAGTGGAGTATTAGGCAGAGTGAAAAAGGAAGAAGCTGACAATTTGTGTAGTTGTTTTGCAGTGTTGCCAGTAACGCGCTACTTTGTAACGCGTTACTCTAAAATTACGTCATTTTTCAATAACGAGTAATCTAACGCCTTACTATTTCCAATCCAGTAATCTGATTAAAGTTATTTTTTTCGAGCCACTGTGCGTTACTTTGCGTTACTATCTTTGTCCATTTCCTTAAAATATTTATTTTCTTCCAGCATTTCTGTGAGCGGCGTTGTGTCACGTTCCCAGCATGAGGTGGAGTCACGTTTTCAACACGTGCACAGCTGAGGAGTCGCTCCAGCTGGAGGAGGAGTCACTGACCTGTGATAAAGTAGCCTATTTACCTGAATATCCGGGCATTATTTTTGTAAACTCCTCTGATAAAACAGCTTTGTTTTATCTTCGGGGTCTAGACTTTATTAAGGAGTGTGAGACTGAGAACAAACGGAGAACCGACGAGCAGACTGGCACTAGCAGCCTGAATGTAGCCGTAGCTCCAAACAGCTGGACTGAAGCAGCGCCAGCAACTAAAGAGACGTTTTGATGGAGCATCCTTCAGACAAACGCAGCAGTCGGTAAACAAAGCAGCAGCAGAAACAAGAGCTGATGTTAGCTCCTCATGGTCCTAAAACCCTCCGGTTTTAAGGAACTAACAGGTGAGTCTAAAGAACAGCTGATGACAGGAGCTAGATTATTAATTTTAGTCATAGTTGTGAATTTTACTTTACTTTAAATTCAATTTTTTTTTTGTTAAAATAATTAAATAAATCTTTCTAAAAGATGAGATTTAGTTGTCAAACAAAACTTTTTCCAAAAAGTATATTTAGAAAAGAGGGTCATGTAGGGTTAGGGCTGACCTGGATTTCAGGTAAATCCTGTAAAAACCAGCTGCAGCAACACAAACAACTATGGAGGAGAGAGATGATCGTTTTCTATCTGGAATAAATACAGTCAGGATTTAGAGTTGGTGTCAGATAAAGATGAGAACATTAAAGTTTGTTCTAATGTTCAATCAAATGTTCTGATGTTAATAAAACATGTTAAAAGTAATTTAATAGTTACAGTAATAAACAAGTTACTTTATAAAAGGTAGTTTTGCCATAAAAGTGTTAAATGTAAGGTCAAGAAAGACTCTTTAATTTATATTTCATAAAACCAAGTATTTTTTTCAGGAAATAGTTTGGAAGTTCAACTTTAATATCAGGAGATCCATTTTGTTGACTTGCTGTTAAAATTCTCTTCTGTGTTTTAGTAAAACTGGAGGTTATTTTAATGTCGAGGCAGGGGAGGAGTCATCGGCAGCTGAATGTCACTAATAAAGTAACTTAAAAAGTTACTAGTAATCTAACTTAGTTACTTTTAAAGTCAAGTAGTCTGTAAAGTAACTAAGTTACTTTTTAAGGGAGTAATCAGTAATCAGTAGTCTGATTACTTTTTCAAAGTAACTGTGGCAACACTGTTGTTTTGTGACACAAAGGTTGTCATGTATGTGAATCTGTCCCACTGCACCTGCAGCTCAGACATTTGCAACTATACCAGTTAAAGCTACCTCTTATAGAAAAAGACACACCAGACAAAGCAACACACATGTACAGTACATGTATATGCTTCCTTAAGGAATAGCAAATAGAAATCATAAGTCTGATTAAATGCATGACCAAATCAGTTAATAAGAGGAAATTAAATGTATCCATTGATGGAGTGACAAATACTATCAAAGATACAATAACCATTTTAAAAGCTAGATTTATAAAATGTATAGATTTATTCATACATTTTAAATGTAAGTAAAGCTTAATTGTATTTAATGGAAAAAAGTATTGAGAAGTGAAGCACAATTCCAAAGGAAAGTGGTTTAGTTTGTGCTGAAATCCGGGCTCCACACTGACTTGCCTTCCTTTTAGCTTTTCTCTTTGCAGCCTGGAGATCTGCCATAACTAATTTATAGCACTGAATGAAATCATTCCTCAACTACAAATAAAATGTGTGAGTGGAAGTATGCCTCGCAGTGAAAAGAGACCAAATAAAGAGGGAAATCTTGACATCTATGATACTCGTAACCATCTCAGAGGACTTTACACCACAGGCACCGTGTGCATTTAATTAGAGAATTAGAAACAAAACTCTAATGGATGAATTCCTAAATATGTGAGCAGGAAGAAGAACATATTTTTAAACTAGAGACGCCTTATATAAACTCATAAGTCTTTAGATTTTTCTGCACTAATACAGTATATTCATGTGGGAAAGGAGAACATCTGTAGAGTTTAATCATGTGTTGTGATTTGTTGTTTTCCAAGCCTCTGCTCTCTTCCTGACCTACATAAAGAAGACTTGTGCTGCAGCTCTGACAATCAGCAGCACAGTTTGTTGCAGCACAATCTCAGTCACATGATGCTAATGTTCTTCTCAGTCTTTTCAATGATTGCATTCACACGGCACAGAAACTGGCTACGCAAAAGCACATGTGTGTAAAAGTGTGCTTGACCCATTTAGTGTTGCATTTACTGGATTCGCAATTTACAATTTTCTCAAAACATTTTAAAAAGTAATTAGCAAAATGCATCTAGTAAGCTGAAAGTTCAGTTGGATGCATTTGTGGTTTTCTCTTGTGGCTAATTTATTTTTGAACTAAATGTGCCTCAGTCAGAAATGAAAGCTGAACAATGACTTAAAGGAAAATGTTAAAACTTCTACGGTAAAACAGCTCTGCAAGGGTTAGGCAAAGTGCATATCTGAGTTAAATCAGTCTGTAGTTGCCATGGTTGCAATAGCCTCATAAATACAAATTTAAAAGTTATAAGAAAGTTCAGCAGTTTGTTGTAAAGAAACAAGCTTCCTTGTTAAAATCCAGAGTTTTATTGGCTAACCTGTGTGCATTCCCAGCACTGTAACAACCAGTGAATCAACCTGATTTCAAAGAAATGCAGAATGTAAAATATACTCTGTGTTGGAAGTGCTGTGAGATTTTCTTACTAAATACTTCATTGAACCACTCAGTGAGAGCAGAGTTTTGTTTAGGGGATTATTTTTCTTGATTTTTTGGATTAAAGACATTGTTTTTTGATGATTTTGTTCATCTGGTTTGAATGTTGTGCTGCTTCGAGGATTTTTGTTGCAACATTTTTATTTGTTGCCATTTCTCATGATGCAAAACCACAGCAATGAGAGACATGTTTACCAGAGGGAGCAGCTAATTGATATTTCAAAAGCTAAAATATTATCCAACCTGTGACCCAAAGTCCCAGATGAGTTAAAGAGGAGACATGAAGCAAGAGAAAAGTGGAGAGAGAGGAAGAGGTCATTTACTATCGCTTCCATCAACCGTAATGGGAAATGTGAGATCTCTCACTAAACGGATGAACGGTGTTGAAGTGCTGATGAGCATCAGCCACAAAATATCAGGAATATAGAATACACTGAGTGCACATTGTTTCACTATCTGTCATTGGTCTCAAACAATGTAAACAAAGAGTGGTGATTGGCTGGTACCCTAAGCAAGCAAAAAGAGGAAGAATGGATACGATGACATCAACACAGAACCAATGATATAAAAGTAAAAATAATCCGTTTGATTTCAAACGTGAAATATTTCTTTTTTTTAGCATGGATACAATGCAAAAAGAGAAAATGTGTTGGTTTGTTAGCAAAATGTATCATAAACTGGATGATCATACAAATTATTACCTTTTAAAGTCAATTCAATTCAAGATAGCAACCTGAGCTAATTGATCTTAGAAAACACAAAACTTGTTAAAACTCCTTCACAACACACGTGTTGAGTGCTAACAGGTCATCAAGGCTGCAGTCTGAATAACATTAATATGAAGATTTGACCAAAACTGTTATGAATCCAACATTTATTTTGGTTTGCAGTGTTTTATTTAAAATACCATGAAAACTGATTTACTGGTTCAGGTTGTGATGAACACTTGGAAATGTAAAAGATTTAAAAAACAGTAAGAAAATCACAAGTTAGATGTCATTTCAGCTCTCTTTTAAATGGATGAGTCTCTTTTCACACATGAACTTGCGACATCTTCACCGGCTGTTACCGGTCTTGTCACCATGGTAACCAAACAGACTGTTCTGACAGGCGAATGTGAAATGACTTTTTAATCCTGTTTGATCAACAGACGACCAGCTATGTGTCTTTATCAGCCATTTATAAAGTAATTCATCTGTTGAAAATACAATTTAATTGTTCAAGTTTGTTTTGCCCAAACCAAATTTCAGTCTCATCTCTGAAAAAAAATGTATTTTAATAGTTTACCACCAAAACCTCAAATTGATAAGTAACAGCTAAAGTTGGTGAAAACCTGATTTCTCTCCTCGGTGAGTCTTTTCTTTAAGTTTTTGCACGCCTTCCTCCCCAGAGTCATTTCATTTATTGTTTTCTGCACTTGGAGAGAAATAGATATATATTTCCACCCAAACAGGAAACATTTGATCTGACAGTCATTTACCTCACATTCCTGCAGTGGTAACAGCACCAGAATTTAAACGTGTTTCCTTTTTAGAAATAAATTGAACATTTCACATGAGATTACAAGGTACTTGTGGGTGTTTTTTTCTCAAGAATCATCATCCTGACATAAAAAGGCTGTGACCTGGTCGCGTTCTGTGTCTTACAGAACTTGTAACTTGTTTTTTTAAATTAAAAAATCAGTCTAATGTGGAATTTATAGCTCAACTCTGACATGGACAAAAAGTTTGCAGCTTAAATACCAATCTATCAAACTGAAATGAAACAAACAACCATATTATTCACCAGTAAACACTGCACTTGCAGCCTGGCAGGTATGAAATTCACCACCTCTTATTTAGTTGTGTTTACCAGATCCTGAGAGACATGCAGACTAAGTTAGCAGTTTGGTGCCGAGTTGATAGTGTAGTGTGTATAAAAGCTATGTTTTATTACTCACCTTCCGCTTATTCATTACAGTTACCGAGGGTTTAAAACCGAGAGTCTGTGTGTTCTGGAGACCTGGGTTTGAACAACTGTTTGTGATAAAAGCAGGATGATCTAGATTCTATTTAGTTGCAGGGAGCATTTATGTACCTGTTATTTGACGAATGGAAGCTGAGTCAGGAATAAATATATTCAATATTTATTATAAAAGCTGACGAACATTTGTAAACAGATTAGCATTTGAGGTAGCAAGTTGGTTAGCATTCACTAAATGGTAGATGTTCTAAAATTGATTTTCTGAGTTTAGAACCTGAGTCTCGTGATATCAAGACTAGGGAGTTAGCTTAAGGGTCTAGTTATTAGGGATTAAGTGGAGAGGTTACTTTGATGAGCAGCCTAGTGGTATAGGGTTAGCTTTATCAAAGTAGCCTGCTTTACCAGGTCATGGGTCGTTACTGCACCTCGCTCCTGGATCACGTCCGGCTGGTGGAGTTCGACGAGGAAGCGGAGATTCCCCCTCGGTCGATCTGGGGGCCTGACAGGTCGATCGACCCGCCCGGGCGGCGGAGAGCGTCCGTGGATGCGACGTCAGTGGGACCCATGGCTGGTCAGTTGATAGCTGGCTGTCTTACCCATTCTGGTTGAGACAGAGAGGCAGGTGGATGTTTCCTGCTCTCAGGGGTAAGAAGCTTCTTCGACTGCTACGGGGCTTGACCCGTCACGGGAGCAGTCGGCATCAATAACCCACGGTGTAGCAGTTGACAGCAGGCTTGTCGTCTCCTCCGAGGCTGGCGGAGAACTGGTTCTTCCGTGTGGAGCAGACAGCTGAGAGCTGTCAGTGAAACGTGGGCCAATCAGGAGACTCTAAACAAGACACGTGACTCAGGCTCTAAAGTCCTACGTCACCCCGTGTGAGGGGTGTGGAAGGTTTACTTATTTATCCTTAGCAAGGTGGAAATAAGTAATAATACTGATTTAACCTTTTAGCAAAGTAACAATAATACTGAAGCTGGATCAAACATTCACAATGCTGTAAGAGAAAGTGCATTAATCATTTAAGACATTTCTGTAACAGATTAAGGTGTTATTTTAGGAAGAGACACCTAAAGTCTTTATTATTATTATTATATAAAGTCCGATGGATTCTTCCGATATGACCGTGACCTTGGAGGAATGTTGATTCAGGTTAAAACATAATAAAAGAGTCATTATAATCCGAGTTATTGGGAAGAAGATGGATTATTATTTTAGATGATCACGTAGGTCAGAGGTCAAGAGCGTATATTGATCACGCTACAATAGCGTGCTGTGGGATGTTATTTTCTCGCTGAAAACAGCTGGAGCTGACAAAGTGAAAGTCGGACAGCGAAGTAAAGTTCCAGGTTGAACAGCTTAAAAGTTGAGCTAAAACTTTAAAGCTTCTTAAGGTCAAAGGTGGTCATTAAGTTGACTGCAAAGGACATTTCATGCTATGAGCCTTAACTGTGGAAGTATATCTCAGGTTTTAGGTCATTTAAACACTAACCCAGCCTCCTTAGAAAGTCAATTTCATACACATTTTTCTTGTGATATTAACAGTATTAACAGAATACATAAATAAAAACAAACTGAGATCATTAAAAACTGGATGCTAGTCTCTCAGAATGAGGACAAGTTGATTAGAACAAAATAAGGAAGACATATGAGGACACAATGTCCCAGGAGGCTAAGTGAGTCAAACAAGTGGGAATTATGATTGACTTTTTATTTTAGAAAAATGCTTCTTCAATTTTTATATAGATTTATTACATTGCAATTAAAAAGTTGTTGAAAATTCCTGCAAAATTCTCATTCTGATTATTGATTCTTGTTGTTGGCAGCTGGAAAAACACTAAAAAAACTTATAGAGACTGATCAAAGAAATAAACTAGAATAAACTGTGTGCTGATGATGATGATGCCCAGGCCTGGATAATTTGCTCACAACATAAGATAAAGCTTTAAGAAATCTCTTGTGTTCTTAGTTTCTTGTTTGCAACTTCTTTAGCTGAAACAGACGAGAACAAGTTAAAGTTTGAGAAACTAAGAAGCTTTTAGTGATGTCTCCTCATAGAGACTGCGCTACAAGGCTGCACCTGCATGTCATCCAAATAAAGCTTTTGATGCATTTTTATCAAAATATTTCACAAAATAAAATAAAAGAAATGCATGAAACCTGTAAGGAAATCCTTAAATAAAAGAAGTGATTTACTGTAAAGTTCTTGTCAAGTACTATCTGACCAAATGAGCACCAAAACATCTGGACCACACTCTCTAAAACCATCGGGTCAAGGGGACATTTAGCCTTTTAAATAAATATTCACATGATTAATTTTGTTGTAGGCTTGCCTGTTTGCAGGTCGTGAGAAATATCAAGAAACTGAACCCTGGTTTGAAGAAAGGAGATGATGAAGGTCAAGGACACAGATGGAGTTAAGAAGATTTACAGGATTCATCAGGAAAGGAGGAGATAAAGCTCCTGTACTAAACTTTATCTGGATCAGTTAATCCAGTCTGATGAGTTACTGGGATGGATTTAGTTAATGAAGGATATCATTAGAGAATCAATACGTGTCAAATTAACACAATCTCACACATTTCGTATAGGCCAGTTTAAAACAACGTTCCTTCTTTTCCTGAGTTTTGTTGAAGTTTCTGTCTATCAGTCAGCTCATGTTCTGTTTATGATGCAGAAATGTGAGCTGACATCTGAACGATCCACTGAATAAAAAGAATAACTTTGTTTTAGCTTGTGGAAAATTCTAATATGTATTTCTTCCAAAAGGTAAACTTACATGATTTGTTTAAAAGCCAACAATGTAAAACATTGGGTCTAAAAGGAGATATCTAAATTTGCTTCAGAGCCAGAATCACTGAGCCAGCCTCTCATTAGCTGTATTGATGATAATTATGGCTTTATTTCATGTTCTGCTGTCACAAATAGATGCTTTGTCCAGTGCTCTTTTGTTTTTCAAAGGTTTTTGTCTTTTAACTTTTGTTGCTGTGATTTTCTTTGTGAATAGAAGGCAAGTATGAAAAAAACAAACAAAATGAAATTACTATAGCTTGTAAAAAAGAAGAAAAGTTATAATAACTTGAATTAAAGTGGCACAGAAGAGTTTTGAGTGAAACAGAAATGCTTGAAGGTTTTAATGAAGTCAGCAGTAGCTGCATCTGCAGTGAACTGATGCTTAATTGTGAAACAACTTCACAGAAAATGAACTTTACTGCTGCTAATCACTGCTCCGCTCATTCCTGCTATCACAGTTAGCTCCAGGATACTCATTTAAAGCTGCACCAGTTGAGTCCAAGCTACGTTAAGAGATGTTTCATTATTTACTTATGGCAAAAGTATAAACGTGACAGTCAGACGGGGATCCGTGAGCATTACTGTGCTGAAAAGGTGTCTAAACAACATCTAAATGTTCTTTTACACTTTTAATGACCTATAGGACTCTGACATTTAGGCACTCCTCATACCCTGATTTTAGCGTGTGATGTTGGACAAGACACTCATGAGGTCTTTGTGTGGCACCGCGTAACCATAACATTAAATTGTTGGAGGTGCAAACACACCGGTTGCAGTCAACAGGTCTGACTACATATCTATCCATAGGTGTAGATTTGCCATGGACGTATTGTCCCCAGCAATACCCAGCAATCACCAAATTGTCCCCACTAATAATTCAATCCAAGGATGCAGAAATAGCGCTGCAACCCCACCAATAATACTAGCAGCCCAGTGGACCAGGTGCTGTGCTGCTGTGTGCAGAGTCCCTGGATGGACCTGTGTCCAGGGTAAGGGACATACGTGTCTGGATCGACCGGCGTGAGCCCCACGCGGTCCGCGCAGAGCCACTTACTCCACCCTGGGTCTGATGAGGACTGGCCATCTGGCATTTTACAGGTGATGGTTACTTTGTGCTGGTCTCCGGACCGGGACCAGAGCTGAATGTCAAGAGCAAATCTACACCACTGTATCTATCCTTCCAGATAAAGATTTGGAAACATGCAAAGGACAGTATATTGACCTTGAAGATTGTCCTGCAAAAAAAAAAAAAAACACCAAGATTTTACAACATTTTTTTAGCTGTTCTTCACTTTATCCATGTGTCACTTTTTCAAGTAATAAAGTGTGTTTGTTAGAGGTCACAACTCAAAACTAAAACTCAGTTTAGGTTTACCAGCCTTTCATTTCAAGACATGTAACTGATACAAACATTTTACAGCTCATTTCAAATCTGCCCAATTAGGTGACATTTAATTAAATTAGACATTTAGTAAAATTTTGATTTATTAGTGAGCTGAAATAACTTATTGTATCATACAAATATTATGTATTAATGTCATTATAATTAATTTACCACTATATTTTATATCCAACTTATCAAAGAATCCTTTAATAACCACATTTCAGCACTCTTCTCAGACAAGCAATATGCTTTATTTACACCTTTAAGCAAAGAAGTGAATATTGTCATAATGCATTGTGGGTAAGCGTGTAAGCTTATCTTAAAAATGTGCAACTTAACAGTAACTTTACACAAGCAGCAAAAAAACCACATTTTTTTCCTATAAGCACCGTTACAGAAAAGAACAGAAATAAAAACAACCAAATCTTTACTTCTTCCTGCTAATGTACATGCTAGCAGTAGTTTTGTAGCACAGCTAACTGCTACAGCTGTTTTCTCCCATTATGCATTGCTTCAAAAGAAAGGCATGAAGAGGGAAAAATACTCACAGTGCTGTTTGGCATCATGGTGAACCACACTGAATACAAACCACTGAAAACTGAGCAGAACGTTGTCTCAGGAGACCAGAAAGGCAAAGAGCCAAGAAAAACTTCCAGAGACTAGAGGTCAACTCCAAGGTCATGGAACATCAGTGTAAGATCACACCATGCATTGCTGTTTGAGCCAAAGTGGACTTAATACACGAGGACTGAGGAGGACAACACAATTAAAAGCAAATCATAAAATGAGGAACTGGAATTTGACCAAATGCATGGTTGACAAGCTTCAAAGCTTCTGAGAGAATTTTGTTTAGACAGATGAGACAAAAATGGGGCTTTTTGACAAAATGCATCATCTTTATGTCCACAGACATAAAAATGAAACACGGAAAACAAAAACACTAAACGTAAAACAGGGTTCTGTTCTGGAGCTGCTTTGATGCATCTGGTTCAGGGTGTCCTGCCTCTGGATCAGGGACCAACGAGGCACCGTCACCATTAACTCATTGTTCTCTGAGCTAAAACTGTATCGTATAGGAGTTATGTATAATTTATTTATAACTTAATATGCTGTGGGCTTGATTGGACGAATTAATGGGCCAACATGCCTACATGACCATTAGTAGAACACAAACCAGTTAAACCTGAACATGTTTATACTTGTGTGTGTGTGTGTGTGTGTGTGTGTGTGTGTGTGTGTGTGTGTGTGTGTGTGTGTGTGTGTGTGTGTGTTATAGTGGCCAAAGTGTCATACCTGGGGTAAAATGAAAGCTCTAAAACGAGACAAGTAATGAACATCTTGGTAACACAGTGACCTGCTGATACAGTAAAAACTCCCTCACACACTGACACACTTGCATACACACAATGCTACAATGGTCACCCTTAGACAAATGGGTAAGTAGATGTGGTGTGACAGACCATTGAGCCCTCCACAGCATTAATGAGGCCTGCAGCCAGTGGGGACTGACTGGAGTGGCTGCACCAGTATGTTTCCATTACCACAGTTCAGCAGCAACAACTGGAGATGGTGTGGAGGTGACAGGACACTCGAGGCTGAATCTGAGCTCTTGAATGAAGAAGCACCAGAATATCAGAACGAAAAACAAAAAAACTGCAGAAACAGAAAGCGAGGATGAGGAAATCCTATCAGTTTTCTTTCTACGAGATGCACACAACAGGGAAATGATCCATAAAGCTTCCTAGAAAATGAAATTACAAGCAGCATTAGAGCTATTTTTAACCTGCAGAAAGGCAATCTGTTCTCCCAGAGGTGTAGGGAATGAGTCTGGGAAATTACATTTTTTTAATGCTCTTTTATCGTGTTGTGTGCCCTGAATTGTGCAGATTTAAAGATGAAAAACGAATGCAACATGCAGAATTTAGATAAAACTACAATGTAGGATGTGATTTGATGTTACATTTTGTATAAATCATGTGTGCAGAGCATTCAGTGTTCTGGTTGGCTGCTGCTAAACTTTGCTATGAGACAATGTGATTACACAAATTAATAAACCAAAAAACCCTTCAAATAATCCTGTTTAAAACCCTTTTTTGGATTATCATGACCTGGATGACTGAGAACCTTCACCAGCACAAATTAATAAAATGTCAAAACAAAAGGAATGTTATTATACTGTTTTGTCAAATTTATGCCCCATTGTCTGCTTGACCGTTAAGCCTGTGACCAAAACTTTGTCACCTGTGCCAATTTTTCAATCTGGATTTACAAGAACTGCCTCAAACTCCTCATTAGTCTTTAATTGGACAGTTGACATTATCGCCACCTGTTGGGCTGGAGTGTGAAGCTATCAAGTCAAACAGGTGAACCAAAAACAGTCATGAATATGATGAGTGGGTCTGTCAGCATAGGTCTATTGATTTTGTGCACATAAGTATTAAAACTACTGCAATAAAGTGCATGTCAGCCAAGTACCTCAGTCACCAAAAAGTTAAAGATAAAAACCATCAGCTAATCAAAAATGGTTCTAAATGTACACGAAGGAACAATTCATACTAAAAGTTCAACAAGCAACTAAAGGATCAACTGATTAAATATTGTGCAATGTCAATTAAATTGATTATTCAAAGAAAAACTGCAAAATGCAAAAGATAGTATTAAGATAATTTGAATGTGTATACCAACTTTGTAAAAAAAATCTTTGCATGACAAATCAAACTCATACACCAAATATCTTGTTAAAGGTCTAATCTACCAAGAAGAAATGCCACTTTAAAATCAAGATCACCTTATACTGAGAGATGATGGAGTTGAACTTGAATCCATCGCAAGATCTTGATCAATCTGTTTGCTCTCAGGATGAGTTTTGAATGACTCGTCTTCTAGCTCAAAATCTGTAACACTGACTGAGTTATAGCCATGTTTGTGTTGCTGAGGTCAATTAGATGTGGCAGCCATCTTGAATCAGGTAGACTTAAACATCCAATGATTTTTATCTGAAAGTTTCATTCAAATCAGTCCAGGGGTAAATGAGATATTTTAACAACAAACATGCACAGAGGCATACAGCATAAATTAACAATAGATTCTAAAGCATCAGTGTTAAAATGTTGAGTCAGCATTGCTTTATCTGAGTTTTATAAATGGAAAAACAGACAAATCTAAGAGATCATCCAACGATTAACTAGAGAAAAAGAAACAAAAAATCCTGTTGGTTTTGCTTTTAGCGACTCACTAATCTGACTTGTGACTCAACATTGTTTTCCCAGTGCAGCTGCACTACATCACAGCCAAATAATACCCCGACTGGCTTTGTCATACTGAACAAATGTGACTAATAGTTTTTCAGTGAATGCCTTCAAATAGCAATTTTATGGAGGCATTGGAGGCTGTGAGGATCCTCTACCAGCTGTTCCTCACATCAAATCATCTCTGTAATTGTTTTCACTGGAATCTCAGAGCGGCAACAACTTTGACCCCTGATCCCTGTGGTGTTTAGCACACATCAGATTTATCCTGGACAAACAGTGGGCTAGTGAAGGCTTAAAGGCCAAATACTGTCCAACCATAGAGACATATGGTTAGAGTTATGTCCACATGTTACAGTTAGGATAAAACCCAACACATAGCAACATTTGCAGATATTTTTCACTTCACATCACAGTGGATGGATTCCTAAAGTGGTGGCGGTGACGCTGTCAGCCTGAAGGTCTGCAGGACATCAGAGAGCTGACGGGGAACGAGAGACAAAAAGGAAATGCAAATTATAGATCGACAGGAATGAGTTAAAGAGAAGTTGCAGGCAAAAGTGAAAGTGTGAGCGATGTGTTTGTGCCAGAGGGAGGTGGAGAAATAGCTTGTGTGTGTGTGTGTGTGTGTGTGTGTGTGTGTGTGTGTGTGTGTGTGTGTGTGTGTGTGTGTGTGTGTGTGTGTGTGTGTGTGTGTGTGTGTGTGTGTGTGTGTGTGTGTGTACTTTAACATTTTCTCAGCTCCAGTTTTTAATCCATATCATGTAGCAGGCAGTGATTATCTCTTTACTATTTTACTTTAGTAATAGATTGAAATTTGTTAAAAATTTATTATTTTTTCTTCCAGTTTTAACTTTAAAACTTGTTAATTTTCCTCATCTGAGCTTGAGCAAACAACTCTCCACATATAGGCCAAAAAAAGATCATGTGGCCTGAGGATGTTTCATCAACTATAGCTAATCTAAATATAAAAACAAAAATTATTTTTATGTCAGAGAGGGTGTTGGTTCCTTTTTACATTTGTAGCACCATTTCATGAAGCTGTGGTTCAGAAACAGATTATTTCCTCTGTCTGCCTCCTCCAGTCGGTGCATCTTGGCAGCTCTGTGTCAGTGGAAACTGACAATTTGCTGGTGGAATTGTTGAAATCCACTGTCCTCTACAGTTTTAAGCATCACAATCAGGACACAGGGCTCTACCTGTCCACTGTGTCATTTTTCTTTTCCTCCCAACTTCACCTGGATTTCTGCTCCCAAACTAAATTCAGTAATCAGAAGTCAAGAAGCATCCTTTACCTTATAGATCAACCAAATTTAAAAGGGAAAAAATCTGATTTATGATGCTATTCAGCTTTAAATGGACCCAACTCTGGGTCTTCTCACAGATAAAAGGTCTATGTAAAGGTTGCTTCCTGCTTCCCTTTTGAGCTAAGGATGCTAGACAACCAAGTGCTTATTGATGAGCACCACCCCCTCTTCCAGGAAGTCTCTCTGATCTCCCTTTTCAGGGTAAAGTACCTCGTTTGCTGTAATCTCCTTCATCAAGGCCTTTGAATCACTCTTAGTCTGAACCCCTTGCTGAGGCCAGTTTGTCATGGAAGACTACTGGGGGCTGATGCGCAAGATGGCACAGCCTCCAGGATCATGGGGTGGTACTCAGTCTTTTTCTCAAGCACTTAGAGTGTTTGTTGAGTGATAGGATGGAGCAAGAGATGAACCAATGAGGGCGTTACTCCTCTATAGGAGCTTAGCCAAAAGGCAAAGCTGATTCATAATCCAACATTCCAAAGATTTGGTTATTGACCAAAATATCCAGATACCACTAGGAACTCATGACTTAGAGAATAATATCTAGTAAAAGTAGTTGAAAGAAGCTTCCTGTGTTACACTGTTACTGGAGAATGTAACTGGGGAGAGGGATGTCTGGGTTCCTGGGACGGTTTCCTCTGTGATCTGACTTAGGAAAAGGGGATGGATGGATGGATGACGGACACTATGGAGAACCATAAGTTTTATAAATACAAAGAAATAAATGTAAATTAAAGAGGAAATTATTTAACAACACAGAAAATGACAAATGTCCTATTTGTGTTAAAGCCAGTACTGTTTCAGACCGATTGTTTTTATCTAAAAGCAAGTTCACTCTCCTGGAAAATAATTATTTTGATAAAAATCAGATATTCACAGCTTGGATAAGACCTGACCTTGGATAAAAAGCAAAAAGAGGATGGATGGATTAAAGGGGAAAAAAACAGAACCATAGGAATATAGGCAGAACAGAAGGCTGACAGGAGATGTAGATCCTCAGGTCATGGAGATTATCATGTTTGCTATTGTGAAGATTTAATGACTAATCCTCTCAGAACAGACTTAAATCCAGGTTCTGATCTGAGCTTTTTGCTGTCAGGCAAAGTTGTGTTTCTGATGGTGGGGAGAGCTCAGATACAGACATGGCCACATCTGAATTTAATCTAAAATATAATAAAACAATTGCACAAGCAGTGAATAAGGAAAAATGATTAGAACTTGATAAAACAACTGAAAGTCAGGTACAATAAAAGTGCTTATTGGTAAAATTAAACCTGATGGGTGTAAAAACCCAGCGTGAAACAGCAAACAAAACAAGGAACCACTAAATGCATTTATGCTGTATAAACACTTTTAAAAAGTTAAACTGGAGCTTTTAATTTTTACCAAAAATAAGCTGTAAAATCAAACATCCTCTATGCTGAAAGTGCACATTTACTAGTAGACATCCCATAATGACCCACACATTTAAAATATATTTGTTCCAGTTGTTCATTCTGATTACGGTGTTTTTTATACAGTCGCTCCTTTGACTCATTTTCCAAACAATCAAAGCTTGATACAGCATGAACTCCATGTGGAGAGACGAGAACCACAACAAGACAGTGGACAGGTGTCATAACAGCAACCTGTGTCTATTTACATTAATTATATTTAAACAAGAAAAAGTCATTGGGCAAAGACAGTAGGCATGATAAATTTAGTCAGAGGGGACATTTTTGATTATACGACATGAGCAGGGAGCCGGACCCGATGGTGCAGAGGAGGATGGAAGCAGGAGGCGAAGGGTAAAATAAAAAAACTGAGGTTTATTAGAAAAAGAACTAAGGACAGACTTGACTAGATATAACTATACACTAAGACACAGGATGAAGGTAACAGGACTAGCAGGACCAACAGAACAGACTAAGCAGAAAAAACAGAACCAACAGGGAGACATGGGACAGAAGGGCTTAAATACATGAGGAGGTAAACAGGAGAACAAGGAACAGGTGAGAACAATGACTAATTAACAGGTGAGGGAGGGGCAGAGAGAGCAGGAGCATGGAAACACAGGGGAAACTAACCCGACATGAACAAGAACCAAAAACCTGAACCATAACATGAATAAGAATAAACTAATACATGAACCAGAAAACTAAACAATGTATACACACACACACACACACACAGGAATAGAAACATGAAAACAAGACCTGATAAACTAAACTAAACACAGAAGACTAAATGCAGGAAACAAACTGTGAACATGGAAAACTAAACAGAAGGAACAAAACACCAGAACTGACAAAGAAAACAGACTAAGAAACCTGACTAAACGACGACTAGAGAAGTAAATAAACACCAGAAGAACTAGATGAACAGAATAACTAAACAATGAGCAAAGACAGAAATAAACCATGTCTAGACAGACAGGAATTCATGACAATATATTAGATTTATTTTTTTTTTACTTTTAAACATATAAAACAGGTCATAGAGTTCTGAGACAAGTAAAAGAGCAGCAGAGGTTTAATAAGCTGGGTTTAAAGTGGTTTGATGGTCTGTGTTCTTCCTCCTGTGTCCTGTACTAATCCTCCACAGGTGTGTCTCATCTCCTTGATTAGCTCCCTCTCTATAGTATATGCTGTTTAGTTCAGTCACTCCCTGTCAGTTCCTTGTGTTGTATCCCCAGCCGTGTGTGTGTGTGTGTGTGTGTGTGTGTGTGTGTGTGTGTGTGTGTGTGTGTGTGTGTGTGTGTGTGTGTGTGTGTGTCCTGTCTCTCCTGAGTTAATCCAGCAATAAAACTTTTTGGATTCACCTCACCTGTTCCTGCCTCCATCCTCTACAGTTGGGTCCTGCACTACCCCACATCATGATATTAGGAGATGATTTTTATTGTTCATTTACCAGATATAAAACAAATAAAAAAAACAAATATTTTATATTCAAACATTTTAGCCTTCTAAGAATTTATATGAGCTCTATTTTTTAATTAAAAACAAAATCAGCTGTTGCAACAGGTTCTGTGTAATATTTGGTCAAAATCCAAAGTGGCATTCCTGTTAAGCTGCCTTTAAGTGTGTATAATTTAACAGGAAACTCATTCTATTCACCTAACTGTTTGGTATTCAGCACTCAGAAACAGACATGTTCAAGTGTTTCAATAGCCTCATCTACACTTGACTTCTTCCACCAGCTGTGAAGAACCACAACACTCAATGGGGCTGGAGTGACGATAAACGTTAAAAAAAGGTCAAACAATTCATTAAATCATTTATTATGAACTGTCTGCACAGGTTAAAGGAGCTGGAGGTGACACCATCTGCAACTCAGCCGTTATGCACATTTGTGAGCTGCCCCTGCATTTTACTAAAATACATTTAAAAAAAAAACCTAAAGGCTGAAAATAAAAGTTCTTTTTTCTCCCAGAGAAATATTAGTTCATGTTTTTTTGTCTTTATTGTTACTTTCTGCATTTTAGCGATACTGTATAATGTTTATTCTATGAATGATTTTATTCTAGAAAATTAAAACAAATAAAATGTTAACTTTCCTTTCTGCAATGTAAATAGACATGAGGGTGATTAAACGCTCATAATAAATTAAAATGTCAACATCAAAATCTAAAGTAGAGCAAAGAATATGTGATGAAGTAAAATATTTGTTTTTTTTTTTAGATATCTAAGGTGTTCAGATGTTACAAATCAGCTCTACACATGCTTTTTGTCCTGGAACAATTTTTATGTCAAACTCTTTCTGCAGCTAATGACTTATTCATTAGATCTGCTTAGTTTTGGGGTTTTTTTCTTATTCATACCATAACTTTTCCTCCTTCAGTAAGCTTTGAAAAAAGACCAACACTATTTCAGCTGTT
This sequence comes from Callopanchax toddi, assembly GCA_006937965.1. Lineage (NCBI taxonomy): Eukaryota > Metazoa > Chordata > Actinopteri > Cyprinodontiformes > Nothobranchiidae > Callopanchax > Callopanchax toddi. The sequence goes on from SSNR01000013.1 coordinate 91,401, forward strand.
CTTTCTCAATAGGGCTGGAACAATAAAAGCACATCTTCTGGGCAGAAAAGTGGTGAGAGTTATTATTGAAATAAGACTTATCGTTGTTCATTCCTCATTCCATTCTCACCATCAGAACTGAATAGCTTCTGCAGCCCCTAAAATAAAAGTAAAATAAAACTTTTACAACCTTCCAACAGAATATGTAATGGCTACAGACAAGCAAGGCAAAAGCATACAAAAAATTGAGGTGAGGCCATGTTTATTATGTAAAAATAGTTTCTATATGTTAGTGCATGATGAGGTTAATACACAGTTAACTTGGCCAAAATATGACAGAAAGAAAAAAATGATGATTGTTTGTTTTGGAAGTCTATGCAGGTGATCCATTGCATGCTGCTTTTTCCTTTAATTCTCTGATACCTACAAACAGTTGGATCAGGAACTTTATTTGAATATACCGTATATAAGTCTAATTAGCATTTTCCTGCAGGTTGTCTGTGTGATTTTTAATCACAAGTTGCCTACCCTTATGGGAAAACCACATGAACTGAACATGTGGAAAAGTCTGTGGCCACATGTTTCACATGTTAATTTATATACATACATATGAAAACATGTTATTTTCCCCCCATGTGAAGTTCCCATGTTTTTGTTCCAAATTCACTGAAGTATGTTTTTTTACATTAAGTTATGTGTTAATTTCACATGAACTTCACATGTGATTTCTACAAAAACACTGTCAGCTCTTTTAATATCACCAGGCAGTGTTCTTTGGATCTTGGTGATCATTCATAATGACTGTTGTTAAAAAGCAGCATTTCAAAATTGACTAGACATCTGTTGGTAGGAATAACATGGTCAACATTAAGATCACTGTCTCCCTGCACCGTGATCCTCTACAGAAACTAGCTGATTTAAAAACCTCTAATGTGTTTTTAGACTGTAGTCTGCAGGTCTGTACTGCCAGAAAATGTAAAGTAATGCCAGTATCAGACAGAGACTTGGTTTTGGCAGGTACTTGACGTGGATTAATATCAGGGACAACATATCTTCCAGCCAGGTTCTCATTTTTGGCTTCAATCAGTCACAACTTAGTTTTCATAAATTAGCAGCCTCTCCCAAAGTTTTGTTGTGGCCTCGCCTCCTTGCCTCACCTTCCTCCGCTTATCCTGGTCTGGGTCGCGGGAGCAGCATCCCAACTAAGGAGTCCCAGACCGTCCTCTCCCGGCCACCTCCACCAGCATTTCCTGCAGGACCCCAAGGCGTCCCCAAGTCAGATTGAACATGTAATTTCTCCAATGTATCCTGAGTTGACCTGAGGGCCTCTTGTCAGCAGGACATGCCCTAAACACCTCCCTGAGGAGGCGTCCAGGAGGCATCCTAACAAGAAGCCCAAATCACCTCAACTATCTCCTCTCAATATGGTAGAGCAGAGTTCTAGTCTGAGTCACTCCCAAACATCTGAGGTCCTCATCCCATCTCTAAGGCTTAGCCCAGCCACCCTGCAGAGGAAACTCATTTCGGCCGCTTGTATCCGCGATCTTGTTCTTTCAATCTCATGACCATCGATGAAGATTGGGAGGTAAATCTTCATGGAGGTTAGATCAAAGAGCCAGAGTACCCAGCCTGGAGGGTTACAGGGGTCCCACCCTGGAGCCAGGCCTGGGGTTGGGGCCCATGAGTGAGCGCCTGGTGGCCGGGCCCAGCCTGCTGAATACATGGGCTCATCCGGATCCACCACCTGCAGGAGGAACATGAAGGGTCTGGTGCTTTGTGGATTGAATGGCAGACCAAGGCGGGAGTTCCAATCCCCAAACACAAAAACTGGCTACTGGAACATGGAACGTTACCTTGTGACATTCATGGAAACTCAACTTAGGTTCAAGATGCCCACAAGGACTTTTTTTGTCTTGCAATTTTAGGCTTTGAAACTTTGGGAAGGAAATTGAGAACACTTGTGGCCATTTTGAAAACTCCCACACAAGTGCCATTCACAATTAGTCACCAGCAGCTGCAGCCCAGTGAGATACAGCTTGTAGACATGTCTTCTTGTTTATTTGTTTCTAAACATGGATTGTAATATGATGTTTGGAAAATGTGGTCAAACATTCTTCTTTTATAATTTTTTTTTGTGAAAAACACTTTTTGAACAGGCCCCAGAGGTCAGCTGTGAAAACATTTAGTTGTTTTTGTCAAGTTGAACACTTTTCTGTCTTCATTTCATTGCTTCAAGGTTTATGCTTTTATAAAACAGGTACATTTTTGAGGTGTTTCTAAAACAAAATGAAACATTCTGATATTCAAAAACATCAGACTGGTGGTATTTTCATTTGCAATTTACGTGTTAATTTGAAGAAGCCTTGCAGATTGTTCCCTGTGTTAAAGTCCTGACACCTGTTGCCTCCCATAATTTACCTGCTCTCCCTTTTACCTAGAGTTTATGACTTCATTTCACTTTTTCCACAGGTTAAGTATTCTCAGGAGACGTTCTGCTCTGCTAAAATAAATTACCCCCCTTTTACACAAATAAGTTGTCAGGCACACATCCGCTGAGGACCTAAGTGTGCTTGGAAGTGTGGCTGCAGTCGACCACACAGAAACCTCGGCATGTGGCCGGCGTCCAGCTTCAGCAGCATCCTGTCAACAGAAATGAATAAGCCATTAGTTCAGTTCAACTTCCTCACCTCCCATATGCCGCTGCTACTACAAAAAGTCTCTAGCAACAAATCCCAAATCACCTGAGGTATGCGGGCCTCCAGGCATGCCGAGAAACTCTAAGCCTCTCGCAGCTGAAGGCAGTGCTCTGCCTTAAGTCCCAGAAGATGAACATCACATCCAAGCTGCAGGTTGCACAACTGCAAGAGAGAAGACTGAATTCACAGGGAACATGCAAGGAATACCAAAGAGGTTGTCTCTTTGTTTGCTTCGTATGTTGATCATCGCAGCGTGCGTCAGATCAAACAATTTCCAATTTCATTATGTCATATCAAAATTATCAGGCAGGATTCTTCTTACACGTTACAGCACAACACCAGCTCAAGCACAAGGCTAAACAAACAAAGAATAAAGATTTAATATAAATAAATAATCTATCTCATTAATATTCCGTAACTGTCATCCCCACTAGTCAAAAATTCAAGGCATTTTTTTTTAACCCCGTGTCCTGTCCGGCTGTGGAGCAAACAGAATGATGTCTGAGTGCCAAAAACAAGCCCAACAGTGTTGCTGTTTCAGGTGAGAGGTTACAGCCACTGCTATAAAACTCCTCCTGATTTTTGTTTAAATATAACCCCCAAAATCTTTATTAGAATGTTTTTATGGTTGATTGGACACGGAGCCTGAAAGTGAAGGGAAGGGTACAGAAAGAGGGATGGGGGAGAAAGTAAACAGAAAAAGAAGAGAACAAGAGATGTGAAGAGTCCACTTCTAGACCTGTAAATAAAGCACAAACAAACAAGCAAACAAAACAGGAAGAAAAGATACAACAGCAACAAACAGCATATGAATACACAACAGTTGTGATATTCTTCAAATGTATACGTATACACCAGTTCAAGAGAGTTCAGTGTCAACCACAGCCCCAGTCAATGTGTCTGAAAACACCTGAGTCCGTCTTTATGTGAGCACCTTGTGATCACCTGTGTGTATATATACGCGCTTGTTTATGTAAGGTTTCTCTATTGAAACATTCAATAATAAGTTCGAGGAGCCACAGACCCGCCCCCAAGGCCCACGGAGGACGCGAAGGAGGTCCAGGCCCCAGACGTCCAGAGGCCACTCAGGGCACGGACACCCCAGGGAGATCGCCGTCAGGGCAGTCGCTAAACTCTCCCCCAGAGGGCGCAGAGGCTCACCCCACGTGGGCCCCCCGGCAGTCGCCGCGCTAGAGCCCCTGGGGGGTCGCGGCTAGGAGCTCACAGGCACCGCCTGCAGCCGGCCATCCAGGGTAGATCTAGCCGGAACTAGAGACCCGAGACCCAGGAGCGAACCAGCCCCAGCAGAGGCCCGACCACCCCCGGGGGCCCAGATCCCACCAGGCCGCCACAGGAAGAAGAGCAGGCAGATGCCCCCAGCACCCAGACCCAGACCCTGAGACACCCCAGCACGTCACTGGAGAAAGGCACCACCAATGCCGAGGCGCAGCCAGGGAGGATAGTCTCTGCCGAGGAGGGTCTAGCATGTCACAGAGACGGGGGGGGGGGGGGGGGGGGGGAACGAAACCTGACAGAAAAACAGTCACACACAGACACAATCACTCTCCCTCCCTCATGCGTGCACACACACATTCCTGCAAACATACCAAGACACACAATAGACGCTATACACCCACTCTCGCTCCCCATGCACACTCTATGTTCAGGACCAGGGACAGCGCCCTAAGGGTGAAGCCGGCCCTGAGATCCAGAAGATGGTCCCTCCCTTACTGAAGTGGGGATAAGCAGACCACCGCGCACCCCGCCGCAGCCGAGCAGCCCCCCACCGCAGACCCCGACCAGACGGCCCGCTCCACTCCAGGCCCCAGGCAGCGAGCAGAGAACAGGGGTGTGTGAAGACCCCAAGTCTCCCCCCACCTGCTCCAATGTGGTGTTGATGCGTGTTGTAGTAAGATGCTTTAAAAAGAGTGGGGGGCGGCCCGCCATCCCCCGCCCTGGATCCTAAGTGTCTAAATGCGTGGAGATGGGTAATGACACCGGAGGAGAGGTTAGCCGGCTAGACCTCCCTCCCCCCGGGTATTACTGGGTGTAATTTCTCCAAAGACCCTAGATGCATAATGTAAGAATGGCTGGGGTGGAAGTGTTTAAATTGTGCAATAAAATTGGGCCACAGGACTGCAGAGATGGTGTTCCACACCCATGACGTACCCGTGACCCAAAGCCCTGTGTGTTTGGTGACGTGGTGGAGCAGATGGAGGGGAAAAAAAAAATCAAAAAAAAAAAAAATTCAAGGCAGATACTGAAGCTTGGAATTAAATCGAATACACAAAAATCAAATCCTAACGGAGGCTGTAATTTTTCCTCAAGCAAACTTTTGGCACATGAATATGTTTGATCTCTTTGTAAGTCATAAATAGACTTTTTTCTTCTAACTCTGGTATCTCTCACTAACTGTAGAAGAAATGAATTTCATTCTTTGTTTTTATAGCGAAGATTTTAGAGTCGTATCAAACTATTTTCATTGCCTGGGGAGAGAAAACAGATACCAACTGAAGTTCTTATGGCTCCTGTGAAACTAAACACACCCTTATTCTCAACAAGAAGCCCTAACAGGAACTGCAAAGCCAGGAGTTACTGATTTATAGTTATGGTTTGGTCTGCAGAGAAAAATGATTAACGATAACCACCAACTTACTGTCACTGCTCTGCAGCTGCAAATGTGCCTTTTTCAACAACTAGTGAAAAAACTAAAATCCTTATGAAAATGTTTGAAAAACTCAATTGTTACTTGAGTGGATTACTTTGAGCATTAACATGCCACAGGCAGATATACAACAAATGTTGTCATTTAATTGCACAGCACAATTTGGTCCTGCCTCTCCGTTGATTAACCATCTTATAGTGGAGACGAAGGTTAAGTACCCTTATAATCAGGGGTACACATGACTGGTTCACCACTATGCATGCACACCAGATATCATGAATGGGTACCAGAACCTACTGCCTGAACACGCCTTTGCAGACAGGCGCTCTGTCCAATGGAGCAGCCCGCGATCTGACGAGCATCACATCCTGTTGCTGCTCACCGAATGAGGGCTCACATGGCCTCTGAAGCTAGTAGACACACATGTGCAGGTCCTCCGACATACACACTTGCAGCACCTCACGCAGCACCAGTGACATACACACTCACAGCACCTTCGAAACATGCGCGCAGCAATGGTGACACACACACTTGTAGCACCTCCGACATGCAAGCAGCACCAATCACACACACGCGTGCAGCACTAGCAACACACCAGCAGCTTATATCCTTACCCACGGAGATGTGGTGCATACCCTCAAGTACCTCGACGGAAAAATTGTGTGTGCCCCTGCCTATAATCCTGGGGACTGTGTTTTTCTTGGGCTTTAGACCCTGGTAGGGTCTTCTGTGGTCTGAAGTGAGGGGTCAGATAAAGAGCCAGGGGGGGGGACCTGAGGAACCTGACCTGACCTGATAGATAAACAGCCACACACAGACACAATCACATATTCCCACTCTCATGCATGACACATTTCCATTTACACAAACAAACATACCAAGGCACATAATGGACACCGCACACCCACTCACACTCCTCATTCATACTCTATAGTTCCAGGTCCAGGGACCAAAAAAAGGTCCAAGTATCTTCAATAGATGGGAAAAACATCATGAGTCACAATATAATTCTTATTTACCCTTGTTTGTTGGTTTCCCTTGAATAATTTTTCTCAACAAGACACATGCTGCAGTTTGAAACTTTTCTATTTCAATGAAACTCTTATGGAATAAAAATAAAATATGCAGATTGTTTTGTGAATTTAATGTAGCCTATAAGTCCTCAGCTCTTGTGGGATGATTCTGATCATCTTAAAACCACCTTTTTTTTTTAGCTGAAGCCTAGAGGCCCATCATGCTTGTTGAAAGGACAATGTGAACTTCTGTGGTCTAATCCTAAAGCTAAGCTTTAAAAGCTTGTTTGCAGATTAGTATGCTTTCTTTGAAAAGCAGATAAGTTAAATGCCCCACAGAAATGTCTCCTAATGGGCAGTTGAATATAAACCAATGGCATACACCGACTAGCCACAACAATTAAACAACCGCCTCAAATTGATTTTCTCTCAGTGCTGCCAAAAAGCCTTTAAAATATAAGACTAGGACTCTATAGATCTTCTGAGGGTTTCCTGTTCTGTTACGCACCAAGATGTTAGCCACAAACCTTTTATGCCCTCTGAAACACAAAGATGCATTTCCACTTGCCATTTTACATTAGTATTCAATCAGTCTGGACCATCAACATTTCCTTTAGCCCTGGTTTGTTCTGTTTTCAGATCTGAGGTACTGAGTAGATCAGACAAAGGTCATTGATAGGAAGTGTTGATTTTTGTCAGTTGCCCCAATTTTGTTAAAAGCACATTTCTAATGGGTGGTTGTTGGGAATGCTAAGGATAATCAACCAATCAGAATCCTTCGCCACCTTGAACCTTTCAAGTAGTCTTAAAGTGTTACCTACCTACCTACCAACCAGGGCGGATTGCTGGAGATAATCTATGATTTGGATGTCTTTTTCCACTAAATAATTAAATTAGCTTTTGAAAACTACATTTTATATTTACTCAGATTATCTTGAAACTTGTTTGCTGATCTGAAACATTTAAGTGTGATGAGTAAATAAAAATGTATTATTGTATTTTCAGTGTATTGAGGTCTTGGGTGGAGCCTAGGGGAAAGCGGTGGCAGCATGTTGATGACACGGGGCGTGCACACACTGACACAGCTTTTTCATTGAAAATATGAAGCAGGACTGGGTATTTGCCCTCATGTCTAGGCTAAAATCTTATCTCCTAGCATTGTGCTAGCATGGTGCAATCTTCTAGCACATAAGAAGGGGTGCACATAACTGGTCTGCCAGTGTGCATGTGCACCAGATATCATGTGAGTGTACCAGATCCTTCTGCCCAAACGCACCTTTGCAGATCAGTGCTTTTACGATCCAGATCATGCAGCCCGTGATCAGACACTGATGAACTTCACATCCTGGTGCGCTGTGTGAGCAGTTATATGGCCATGGAAGCTTGTTGATGCACCACTCAGGGAGAGGTGGTGCACACCAGGCATCAGTGCCAGGTTATCCCTCGAGTATCTTGATTAAAAGATTGTGTGCACCCCTGTCCATAAGGGTGGCTGAGGCTGAAGAAGGAAGGACAGTTATCCACTGAGCAGAAGGTGAGTGGTTTGAGATTATCTTAGGAACATGCTGCAGGTATAAAAACCGAGGACAGGGCTCAGGAAAATGTCTTGTAATATAAAAATACCTGAACCTATTTGGAGATGAGCGTATAGCTGCACTGTAATTCCCTCCACATTGAAGGCAATTTTCCAAATCTGTCTTGATCAAGTTACATCCTATTAGGTGGTGCTGGTCATGGAAAGTACAGTAACTAAGTTTGTTCTTAATGCTCAATAATAATGTATTTCGGGGTCAGACCTCATTGGCCAGCTTTCACTCACCTTGAGAACTGCTGAGCCTCTTGCACTCATGACCCCCTTGTCGCTCAACTGTCTCCCCATGAACCACTTTAGCTCGATACCTTCAGCCTCTCAGAGGAGAGACACCCCATTCAATAACAATTCAGTCCCTGCTCTATAAGGCAGCTGCTCTGATCCTGCTGCTCGCCCATTTTCTTGTTCTTTCGCTGCCTAATTTATCCCTCTCCTCAACAGGTGCCACTGTGATGAAAGAATCAATGTGAGTCAATTCACCAGAGGCTTTAACGTTTTGGCTCATCAGAGTGTTTTCCTCTGGAGTATTTAGGGGTGTTTTGGTAGGTGTAGATGTTATTGATCTGGAAAGGCTTCCTGGGAAGTTTCTACCTTCCAAATTCACCAAAAAACTGGTCCCTTTGTTTCCACCTCTCTGGGGTTGGGTCATAGTTTAGATGGATAGAAAGAAAATTGAGACATAATGAAAGAGAAAACAAGTTTAAAAAAAAAGAAGAAGCTGCTGCTAATAAATATCAACCTGATAAAGACCTTTACTGCCCCCCACTGGAGATAACATAATCATATTCAAACAAAGACAGAAAATTGGTCAAGACTTTTTAAATTCTTAGATTAAATTTTTGCCACATTAGACATGACATTTTCTTGTAATGTTTTAAAAACCACTCAAGCATTGCTGCACCATAGAAATCTGCTCTTTTACAAGTGTACATCCACTAAGCTGATCACTATTAGTCACAAGGGTCAGTAGATTGGATCGCTTACAGCATCCTCATGTATTGTCAAGATGACTGTGGCTGATAAATCAAATATTCTTTCACACTTGGATGTGTTTCTTGTTTTTGTTCACGCTTGAGCTCTAAAAGTAGGACTCTGGAATATTACACAATGTCTGAAAACCTTTAGGCACTACAGTGTTGTCTCCTAGCAACTAACAAAAAGGGTTGGCAGAGCAGAATGATGTGACATTATCCCAAACTATCCAGTGATTCGATCTGTACAGGGGAGTTGTTGTGTGATGCTTCAACGTAAGGACAGAGGAGATTGTTTTTGTGAATTTATGTACAGGAAAGGTTCTTACATGCCTCAAAAAAAGAAGTTTCTCATCAAGCTGGAGCCTACGCTCTTTGAAAAAGTCTGATTTAGAATGATTTGACACAGAAGCACCATAGGTTAGACAGGAATAAATATTTTTTTACCTGCTAAGAAGCTAAATCTGTATTTATTGCGAGCTGCGCTGCCGGTGAGCTGCTGTAAATCCGAGTAGAGTATTTGTGTTTTCGCTGCACTGGCGCTGCAAGTCACTCGTAATTCCTTCCATCTTTGTAGAAGGGTTGAGTTTGCTTTGTGCAGTAATTCAGCGAGATAAATCTGGGAACACTGCGGCTCAGCAGGAGGCTGAGAGTCCAGCTCTAAATGGAAGTTTGCTTTCACTCAGCCTGCCTCCAGAGCACCCAGAGCATATGCTATCAGTCAAGTCTCTGATCCACGGATCAGTCCAACACCTTCTCTGGAGGGCCGATGTGTTAGAAGAAGCTCTGGTTAACTGATTCCTGGCAAAAATACTAAATGGTAAATAGTCTGTACCTGTATAGCACATCTTTAAAGCTTATCAAGGAATACAAATGTGTTTTTCATTCACACATGCAGTGCTGCTTTTACCACAGCTGGCCCAAAATAATCTGTTTAAACAGATTCACAGAAATGCTGGGGACTTGTTCTCAAAAGCCCCCCTAAAACGATTACCGCGATGCTTTTATCTCAGCGTGCTCCAGTAAAAATAGAAGTCAGGAAGGCTGACCAGATTGTGTTGGAGTCTGACAACTGTTGTTATTACTGAAATTACAGCAACACGGAACATCAGGGAACGTGGTGTGCACAACGACTTGCTGTGGACAAGCAGAGCTGTGAAAAGAAGTCTATATTTGGAGAGAACTGACTTTGTGTTTGGATTATAGGAAAGTTTTCTGCATGTACATGTTTTTTTTTTTAAGTTTCCACTACTCCCTGAGCCATAATTCTGTCGGTGTAACATAATTATTATTACTATCAATAATTATTTATCTTAATAGCAAAAGGAACAGTGATGTAATCCTGGTCTTTGAGGGGCCACTATCCTGCATGTTTTAGTTGTTTTCCTGTTCCAGTAGACCCTAACCATGACTGAATGATCTCATCAACATGTCAGTAGGTAACAAATGCCTGTTAAAATGTAAAACTAAACAACATCATTAATATAATACATCATCTGTCACTTTAAGGCCAGAACTGGTTTGATGTGATTTAGCAGGAATAATCTTCAAGGAGTTAATCACCTAATGATTAAAATCAGGTGTGGAGAAGAGAAGCAGGTAAAAACTGCAGGATAGTGAACCTTAGGGGCCATGCAGGAGTGGACACCACTGAAACAGATCATGAGATCATAGGCCCAATCAGGATCCTTGACACTTTAGCAGTTAACACCACTGACATATAGAATTAAACCAGGCATCTCTGCCTCTTTCTGTTATTCTCTTTACAGAGATGCAAAGTCTGTGCCCTACAGACAAAGGGAACTCCCAGAATCTTCTTCCTTAACCGCTTCATCCTCCACAGAGGGTCGCGGGGGAGCCGGTGCCTAACTCCAGCGACCAAGGGGTGAGAGGCGGGGGACACCCTGGACGGGTAACTCCCAGAATCTGTCATAACCAATCGTCTTGCTGTTCATTGGACTATTTTTCCTGTTTTAAGTTGCTCATTCTCCCCCCTCACCACTCTATAGGTCAACAGGGTGTTTCCAGGACAATCCTATACCTACAACACACGTCCATGATCAAAGCCCTGAGCTCCATCCTGGTTAAACTCTCTCAGACCATGTCAGGATGCAGCTACATGCTAAAACGTCATGCTCAGGCCTGGAGCTATTATGCACCATCGCATGTAACGTGTAGACACTGCATAGAGCATGCATGTTCTGTGACATATAGTGGGTCTTCATCCTTTTGATGAATGGGGGTCTAACTCATAGAAATGTATTAGTGAGCTCTATTATCTTCGTAGTTCTAGAGATAATATGTGTCTACCATTTAGCTCCATAGTTTTGATTGAAGGTCTTTAAAAAGGCAGGGACATTTTTTTCTCCTCGAGTCATATTGCTCCCTTGAACTGTATTGGCAGAAAGCAAACTGGAGATGGATAAAAGTAACCACCGCTGAGTGTTTATACTCACCAAGGAACTGGAAGTTTTCCTAGGGAATAAGTTTACACCAAAACAGAGCTAAAGAGAGTCACTATTGATTTCCATCCATCGAGTAACCAGGAATACAACTCCAAATCGATGCTTTACTCCTGGGACGTTTTTAGAGATGATACTGTTCAGCTGCACTCATGAATTCTGCCTCCAATCGTTGTAGTTATTTCAATGCCTAACTCTGAGAAAATACTCCCACACCACAAGAGGAACCTTAATTTGTCAGAACCAGCTATTATTTTTTTTAAACAAAAAAATAAAAGGACATAATTGACATTATTGTAAATGTCTTAGATTTTTGTTTCAACTTGGAAAACTGAAAACTTTTCCTCTACTCTGGAGGGACATTTAGCCCCAGACAGAGGAACTATCATGTCATACTAAAGGTTTTGGTCAGGATGTTCAAAATTTGACCAGATGATGTGGTAAAAACCGGACAAGGTGAAAGGAGCTCCCCTAACTCTTGTAGGAAGTGTTCCTCCCCAGATGAGAGAAGTGGGTGTTTGTAGTCTGGGCCAGGTGATGTGTGCCCCCAGAAACTTTTACTGACTCTTATGTCATCAATCATAGTTGGAGTGTTTTTCTTAAGTCAGCTGTAATTCACCAAAACAAATTGTCTCACTTTATCCTTGTAGGCTGAGTCATTGTCTTTATTGATGAGGTCTATCGTTGTTGTACAATCCAGAAATTTGATGACTTATTTTGAGTTATACTAATGTGAACAGTGTGGGGCTCAAAACATGACCCTGGGGAACTCCTGTGTTCAAGATGATGGTCTCAGAAGTGTCTATCAATTTGGACAAGCCTTAAAAGGTCTAATTTCTTGGAGTTTTCAAAAAGCAACTGGACTAAAATTATAAACGTTTGACAAACACTGATAAATGCAGAGGTTCAAAGGTCAAACTTAAATGTTGTAGTGTTTGTAAGAGCACAATAAAACTAAAGTTGAGTTTCTGTGAGTCAGATAATGCAATGAAATGGAAGACAATGTTAAAAAGTTGGAAACCAAAATGAAAACATAAGTAAAGATACTTTGTGTAAATTACGCAGGAAATGTTGCAAATTTGTGCAAAACTAAGCAATTACGTCATATGCCCCATGTAACCAAACCATAAATAAAACTTTTTGCAAACATGTCCTGAATATTATTTCAAAGTGATTCCAAAGGAAAATTGTTTATTTTAATAAAAATATAATGATTTATCCTTTGGTCGTCCCCAGTGTAAAAATGTTCCTCTGCTTTTGACCCATCCTTGTTTTCTTTTATTGAGGAGCGGTGGGCTGCCACTTTGGGTGCCGGAGGGGCAGTTTGGGGTTCAGTCTCCTGCTCCCTGGGTCCAGTATGTTCAACACACTATGACACATTTACAATGCTGTAATGTTTGTATTACAATGTTTTTCACACATAACTATGGTTTGTTGCAGTGGTAGTTAGCTGTGCTAGCTATACAAAGCACTAAAATCATAATATTACTGCTAAAATAACCATGGAAAGCAAAATTGGCGGTAGGGTAAAGGTTTATAAAATGACATTTTTGAGACTAGAGTTGATTAAAGAAGAGGCCTCAGTGTGATTAGCCTTTAGCTCATCAATTTGATTTTTTTAAATGATCAGAATATAGTAAATACATAATAAAATAAAGGAAGCCCATTTCCTCTAATTAAGTGACAAAGTGCAATAGCAACTTTGTGCAAACAGCAGTTTTCAACTGGATTAAAATACATGAATGCATTCAATCTTTCTTTGCAAACTGCAGTGCAGAAGAAAGAGCTACCAAATTATCCACAGCCAATGAAACAGTCCAGTGGTTTAAAGTTTCCCTCTTTACCTGAAATGACTTTGGGAGGAAATGAAGGTCCCTGTTTTAAAGGTTGACACAGATGGACAACTGTGATGATAATTGATAAACCTATAAGGAGAAACATTCAAAACAACAACACATGAAGGGCTGTTGAACAATGCTGGATGAGCACGGTTTAACAGATTTGGCTGTGTGCTGTTACACAGAGACCTGTCGCTGCATACAGTATGTATGAGTAGCTTTTTCCAGCCAGGAAGAAGTCTGTAACATTTTAAACCAATTTGAAGAACATTTGTGAACAAACTCAATAACATCCCTTCCAGCATAATAGACTTTAAAATATTGCTATTTATGAACTTGCTACCAGGTCTGCTGTGTGGTGTAGCATTTTGCCCCCAAGGTGCTGAACTGCAACATTTAATAAATCAATATTCATTCTTGACATGTCTCATGGAAACCTTACACTCTGTGTGTTATTAAACATTCCGTGACTGCACAGTCTGTCACCTCTGAAGTGAAAACAGATGGTTTGTGAGAAAGAAAATAGCTGAAAATCAGGAGTGTGATTCTGCTTCTGCTATATGAATTATGATAATAGAGTTTCACAAAGTGAGAATGTAATATTTGCTTTAACATGTTTTGATAACACTAATTCATATTGAGCCTTTGGGTTTTGTGCATGCCAAATAAAAATAAATATCTGTTGCTGTTTGTTTGTTTTTTTACATTTGTATTTGAATTATGTCCACGTTATGTTTCTGCACAAAGCCTACTCACAGATTGTGAGTGCATTTTACACCACACCTCCACACCTCTCCTCCTATCGAGTAATCCCACGGCGCTGCAGCCTTTGCACAAACACACTGAGACAAACACACACACACACTGCACATTTACACCACCACTAGCCCCTAATGTGACATGCATATTTTATAGACAACCTTTCACTCCAATCACAGTCCTCAACCTGAGGGTGCATTCTGGTTAAAAGTCACATCGGCTAGACAAACATTTTCTTCCCAGCTGTCAGGAACTGCGCAGGATTACTTCCCCTCCCCGACTGTATTAAACAGGAAATAGGTGCAACATGCAGTGCTGTGAAAAACAATTTGCCCTCTTACAGATTTTGTCTGTTTTTGCTCACACTTGAACATCAACATCAGACAAAGATAACCTGAGTAAATACAAGATGCTGTTTTAAAATGATGCCATCTATTAAGGGGGAAACGCTATCCAAACCAACCTATGTGGAAAAAGTCATTGACCCTAATCATAAATCATGACTTAACTGTGATTAACTACATTGTTTAGGAAGCTAATTTCAGTTTCACCAGCCACACCCTGACCTGATTACTGCCAGACCTGTAGAGTTAAGAAATCACTTCAATAGAACCAGTCTGACAACATAAAGTAGGCTAAAAGATCTCAAAAACCAACACATCATGCCCTGTTCTATGAACAACATCTAAAGCACTGTAGGCATCACTTGGTTAAGGTCAGAGGTCAACAACAAGAAAGAGATGAAACAAGAAAACCTCTGCTGACCAATATGAACACAAAGGCCCATCTCACATTCACCATGACATCTTAGTGAGCTTCAAGACTGTTGGGAAAGTATCTTATAGACTGAGACAAAGGGGAACATTTTGGAGGGCGTGTGCCCGCTTACATAGTGTCAAACCATCACTGTATTTCAGAAAACTAACATCATCCAAACAGTTAAAGGCATACTATGCAGTTTTGGCTTGTTTTTAGCACCCCCTAGTGTCCATTTAAAATCACTGTTTTAAAAACGTTAGCATTGTCTTTACCCAGAAACACCGCAATCTAACTGTTGAAACATCTCCTCAGCCTTCATTGCTTTCTATCACTCATTCAAGGAAATCAGCTGTGTTCAAGCAGGGAGAGATTAAAGGGCCCATAGCTCCATAATTAAATCACTTTATATTAAACAGATGTAATCTTTAATGCCTCTAGATTAGCGTTGCACCATTATAACTCAAAATACGCTGTAATTATTTCCTAACGAGCAACTCAGAGATCAGAAGAAAGCGCCTTCCGGTTCTGCTGGGTTTCTCCTTATTTGGCAGCCTGGCACTTCTGCTGCAGCAGGGGGCAGTGCCGTCGCGTGAAAGTGAAACAAAACTGAAACTAAACACTACACGGTCTATGGGCAATGGTAGCAGCAGCACTGGCGTTCTCCTCGCTCCAGCTGTCATGAACGTGCATGTGGGCGGAGAATTTACCATATAAGCAAGTCCGGATCGCTATGACCTCATAGCGGGCTGGAGTGAAAAAAACAGTTTGAAACCTGGGTCTGAAATCTTGAAGAGCTTCTCACTGGCTGGACTAGGAGACAGATGGATGCCGTTTTTTGCTCTTTCTGGCAGGTTTAAGGTGAGAACTCAACGTTGCAACATGATAGATAAGTCAGAAAACACTGAAAATGATGCCATGGGCACTTTAAAAATATGCAGGAATCATGAGCTGAAAACACTCCAGTGCTAACATAACAACTAGCCATATTGGGTTAGCCTAACCCTCATGAGAAGAAAAAGATTTAAAATATGAAAAAGTTACATAATGTGCCTTTAAATGTAGTGGCAGTGTGATGTCTGGGACAGCTTTGCTTCAGGACCTGGATGACTTGCTGTATTTGATGAAATGGGGGTAAATATGTTTTCACAGCCCTGTAGTTCAATATTTTAATTCACTAACTGAATATTTAAGACTTAATGTCACACTGGCCTTTCAGAATAATTATTTTCTAAATATGACAGATAAATACAGATTGTTTTAGCGTGTATGTGTAAACACTGGTCTACAGAGGCTAGTGTTGCTACATCAGTGTTCTGATGTTTAACGAGGCTGAACCCTGTAACACTCTATGGTCTGTGGGGAAAAAGGGAAGTACGGCACACAAGATCATCTGTGCTTATAATGAGCTTAGATGTTACTGCAAAAGCCCCCAAAGGTGGGTCACAAGGAAAAATAACATAAAGGCCACATGGGAGTATTGTCCTATTAGAAGACATATGGTTATGCTTTGAATTTCACAAACACTCCCAAAGGCACAAAGTGTCAAGTGCTAAAAGCTCAGAAAATTTAAAACTGTTTTCACTTCAACAATCTCATTCTTTTAAGTGGGACAAATAGCACTCTTTTTAAATATTCATGGCTTCTCGTACCAGTTGCATTAGGCAGAGCATACATTCCTCTACTCCAAAGCAAAAACAAGCCCATATGTCCTCCTCACACAGTGCACCATTTGGAGGATGTTTGTGCAGACCAGATAAATTCAGTTTGGCTTTCTGGTGTTGGATGAAACTTACTGAAAGTCATTTTCAGTCATGCACCAGAGACTTTATATCTTTTTAATAGTTAAAAGCTTTGTGGGGAATTTGAACAGATTTTTGACATTATGTATGAATGACATCACACTCAGGGGCAATCTTGCCTGTCAGATATAATTCAACATTTATTTTGTTACGTTACAGGGTCGTGTGACATTGAATGTCCTGCATTTCAAAGGTTGATCCCTTTACACAGGCTGAAGACTTTATGACGTCCAGACCCACAAAGAACCAAGATGAACCATTGACAGTCTGATTGAAATAGCTTGTTCATTAGACTTTATGTCATTTTTTTGTAGCTCTTTGTTCACTCCATTTCACAATTACAACCAAATGATCAGTTTGAAATAGGAAAACTGCATCTGTTGTGTTTTATTAGCAGATATTCTGAGAAGGTCTATTTGTGGTATGTTGGTCATTATTCAGTCTCATTACGTAAACCTGGTGGGAAAAAATAAAAAAATAACAATTTTACTGCAAAAATGTTTTTCCTAAATGTTGTTTTAGGACTTGTTTGTGGATTATTTGTTTACCAATCAGTAATCTCAGAATTTTAGCTCATACATAGTAAAGTATTCTGCACATTTTACAGTAAAATGCAAGATATGGGGTATCAGGTTACATAGAGTGACTTACAAGGTGATTATAAGCAGATAGATAGATAGATAGATAGATAGATAGATAGATAGATAGATAGATAGATAGATAGATAGATAGATAGATAGATAGATAGATAGATAGATAGATAGATAGATAGATAGATAGATAGATAGATAGATAGATAGATAGATAGATAGATAGATAGATAGATAGATAGATAGATAGATAACTTTATTGATCCCTCTGGGAAATTTTCCTCTAGGAAATTCCATTTCCAGCAGCAGTAGCACATCAACAGAAGGCATTTTCAACAGAAATATAGGCATAAAACCTAGAGTAAAAAAGTACAATATAAACAACAGTAGAAAAGATTAAAATAAAATGGACATAATGAAATAAAGCAGCAATTTTTACAACAAATCTTATTGATGATCATATGGGAACCATTATGTATACAGATACAGTGTTGAGTACATAGCACATATACAGTATATGCATACAAGTTATACACACATATACACAAATCAGTAGTTATCAATGACTATTTGAGAAATTCTGCAGAGGTAATTGCACGTCATGAAATTATTGCACAGTACACACACAGTTATTGAACGTTGTGTTGATTATCTGGTCATGTTTTATTATTATTCCTGTTCCTCTCTGTCTTTGTCCCCCTCCATCCTCCTGTTACTCCTCCCTCTCCCCCAGTGAGGAGTTATAACGTTTGATGGCGTGTGGGATAAAGGAGTTCCTGAGTCTGTTGGTTCTGGACTTGGGGAGGAGCAACCTGTCACTGAACAGGCTCCTCTGGTTTTTGATGACAGTGTGCAGAGGGTGTCTGGTGTTCTCCTTCAGTTTACTCAGTGTCTTTTCCTCTGCCACTGTCACCAGTGTCTTTAACTTTGTGCCGACCACAGAGCCTGCTCTCCTGATCAGTTTTTCCAGTCTGGATGTGTCCTTCTTTGTTGAGCTGCTCCCCCAGCACACCACAGCATAGAAGAGGACACTGGCTATTGCAGCCTGGTAGAACATCCTCAACAGCTTCATGCGGATGTTGTACGACCGCAGCCTCCTCAGGAAGTACAGTCTGCTTTGGCCCTTCTGCTGCTGTATAGGTAACAAACTCCTAAAGGTTGAACATCTAAGAACTACTGATAACCACAAGTTATGTTAGCTGAGAATCCTCACTGAATCTCAACAGAAGGTAAAAAATGGGAAAACCGTATCTGCAATTATTTCAACCTGAGGTGAAATTATGGCATAATTTTAAAGCATTGCTGTGAGAACTGGGTGAGGTTTTTTTTTTTTTTTTCTGGGAGTCTGAAAGTTTTAGTAGATAAATCACTTCTTTGGTCATGTTCACCTGCCAGCTCCTCACTGAGGGTTTTGTCATCAGTATGAGAAAATTAATCTCATCTAGTCTGAGTCACCCCTGCCTTTTTCCATCAGCATATCAAACGATTCAGGTCTTCCTCTGCTATGAAATGGTAGATGTCAAATAGCATTACAGAGTGTCATCGCCACCTGCTGTTAAGGAATATAAATACTTTTTTTCTCAAGATTCTTGTAGCCCAGGCAAAGGCCCGTGTCTAAGGGTGGGAATTGAGAACTGGTTTTGACTTAGAACCGGTTCCAACAAACCATTTTCATCGGAATTGTACGCCTCCAACTTTATCAGTTCTTCTAAACATTTCTCTTCTTCCCAGTTTTTATGAAATGTTTTTATGAAATTAGGCCCATTCTCATAACGCTGCAGCATCTTCACAGACAAACAAGACGAACTCACAACAAACGCCAGATCCCCCACTCCACTCTGCCTTTTTCACAATTCACACACTGCACTCTTTGAGACAACTCAGGGGGCTGTATCCCCCCCTCCAACACACACACACACTCACACACTCACACAAATCACATCCTGGTTGCTCATGGTGCAGAAGACTCTGTATATCTTTTCTTTTCTTTTTTTTTTGCCACTTAACGAGCTACTCAAGAATTGATAAGGAAATTGTTAAGGAATTGGATGGACAGGCAGAATTGACAATGGGATTGATATTGATAAAAACATATCAATTCCCACCCCTACCTATGACCTACTGAAAGTAGGTCCATGACCCATTTTGGGTGGTGACCCATCAGTTTAGGAGAAGTAGAATAAGTTAATTTATAAAGGCACCTCTCTAGATCTCAATCACAAGGTGCTTTACAAACAGACAGGACACTAACAAACAATCAATACAAATTTACAGAGAGCAATGACTTTTTTATAGGTAACAGATGGAAAAGGAGGCATCAGAGCAGAAAGACAAATCACAGGAGTTTGGGAAAAGTGAGGAATTCACTGAGTCAACTGTTCTCAGGCTCAAGAGGAGGGAGTTCTAGAGTAAAAGCTTTGGTTTTCAGCCTGGTGCGCTGCACAACCAGGAGGCTGTGATCACCAGATTTCAGGGATCTGCAGGTGAAGTAAGAATGAAGGAGGTCCTTATGTGGTATGATCATCATGGAAATTTGCTACTGATGTATAGAAAGTGTGAGGGCACAGAATCTAAGAGGTGTGGAAGCAGCATGATTGTCCTCACACTGACAAAGGTTGTGATCCAGTGTGAAGGCCAGTATTTCACTGGGACTTTTGGTGACAATTTTTTAACAAAATTTGCAAGGAAGTTTCTAAAATGTCTAGAAACATTTGCGAGTGAACTCAACTTTCTTGGCAAAACATGCATGGCAAAACAAGTGTTCTCTAAAAACAGTTTGAGTTCTGACAGGTGTTTGAAACCAGTCTAGTTCTTAGAGGCATTGGCAACTTATGAAACCAAACTCTGTCTGGTTTCCAACAGTAAAATAAAAAGCAATGCTGAGACTGTACCTGTCAACAACAGTATTGAAATAACTAAGTAAATAGTCTGTTGGCACTAAAGACTCAATAGAACAAAAAAAATCAAAGAAATCATTGAGAAATGTACATGTCAGGGTCAAGTGGACAATATAATACTTAAATAGAAGTGGATTTTGACATTTCCAGTGTGAGTGAGAGAGCCTGAGTTAAAAGCTTTCCAAAGACAAGCTGCTCTTTGTGTTCAAAGGAAAACTTGGATTAAACTGAAGGCTTGAAGTGGCTGCCCGTCTTCTCTTAGAGCTACGAGCTCTTTGAAAGTTCATGCATCAAAATATAAGAGACAGCTTTATTTTGATGTTGCCAGGTTTCAGTCAAGCAGAATTAATTCATTTCATGATCAATTAATGTAAACGTTCAAAGTAGACATTTGGAGACAACGAGACATATTTGAATATGTGTTTAATTATTTGCCTGAGTCCCTTTTTATATGTTGGGCTGAATGTTAGAGTGAGATTTTAAGACAATTCACCCATCCATACATAAATACCTAGACATCTAATTTCCGTCTGGGATTAAAAAGTATTATTGAAAAACTGATTGATTGAGAAGCTGCTTTTATTTTGAAACTCTCACATTACAATCATCAGATGATAACCACTCTTTAAAGGAAGGATAGATCTCTAATGTTTTACAGAATTTGATCTCACATGTCCACTGTTACTTTTGCACATCGCTCCTCCAAGTTTAAACACAATCACTGTGTTTGCATTCTTTATATCGTCCCTATAGATCTGCTAGAATGTATTTTCTTCCTTTGATCCCAAATATTAAGTCATTTTGTTTAGACATAGAAAAACAAGATCAACCAGGCTGAAAGGGCCTACCTGCTCCCACACCTGGGATTCCCTCCTATAAGACCATCTGACATTAGTGGGACAAACTGATGAAAACACATCACATCAACATCTGGTCAAATTCTGAGGAAGAGTGCAGTTCAGTCAAAATATATCAAGGTGGAAGATATTGTTCATCCCTAAATAAAAGAACCTGGCAGGTATTTTATTTCTAAATAAAACATTAACAAAAATGTTCTATTTTGTTCAAACTGAAAAGTTTAGTTCAGGAGGGAAATAATTGATCCTTTCTGCTCTGTTGTGCTCGTTCAACCCAGTGTGCACGGGAGACAGGCAGCATGCACAAATGGAGATCTACTCTATTTTACACCCACCAAATAAGAAAATGACAAAATGTATGAATGGATTAGAAGAAAATCTTGAGTTAACAATTGCAGCACTATCCTCGTGATGAGAACTCAGAGAGAGTACTGGAAGCTCAGAATCTCTATGTGTGTGTGCATGTCTTTGCTCTGGAATACTCCTTTAAGCATTTAAAAACCGGGAGAATTCTGAAGGACAGCTGGGCAGTGTCAGCCTGCTGGGAGAGAAATTAAATGCACTTTCTCCACCAATCAATACCCCACTGTGTGGAGATGATGGAAGGTTGCTGGGGTTAGATATAGAGTGTTTATCTGACATGACATTGTACTCAGAGCTCTGGGGGTCATTTTCACTTCCTGCATCTGAAAACTCCAGCTGAAGCAGCTACAGATTCGGCCAAGCTGTTCATCTCCTCATCATCTACAGTGATTCATTTACAAGGGATTTGAATTTCTGAGCTAATTTATGAATAAATGTAAAATGCATAACAAATACTGTCTGATTTATAATGTTCAAATGACCTTTTATTTCTGAGATGCAACAATTTTGCAGCATCTGTGAGAAAATCTCCAGTGTCACTTTGTGAAGTCAAAGCGGTTACGCAACTCAGCCTCTGAGCGACATTGCAGAGCATCAGAATGGCCTGACTCTGAATAAAACAGAGGACATAAACTTGTTAGAACAAATATGCAGCGAGAGCCTGGAAAAGGGCTGCCATGGCAGGACAGCCAAATGCAACAGACCAGCTTCCCCTGTTCAAATAGCAAACATGCTGACAAACACTACTTCCCCCCACGAGCAGGATACAAGAACAAATTAAACACAGCACAACCGCAAAGCTGAATTAATTGGATTTATCTCCCTGGTTTTACTGGAACTTTTAGGCAAATTGCGGTTGTCATGGAGAGGATCTTAATGTTTTAGGAGTAAATTAGAAGAGAGCATTTAGATTCATCGAGATGAAACATTTATCTTTTCATCTGAAACATGACTTCCACTTCTGCCACCATGCAGCGTGCAGTGTGTGTGTGTGTGTGTGTGTGTGTGTGTGTGTGTGAACAGGGTGTCAGAGATCACAGAATTAGAGTCACACGGCATGTCAAACCTGGCTTCTAAAAATATTGTTTTCTCCTACAGAGCCTCACATTCAGTCGTACAACAGGCAAACGTCAGGGGAAATAAAGGAAAAGCAGAACCCAGGGCGGTAAATAAATCTGATATAGTCAAATTTATACGGAACAAATCAGTTTTATTAATACTTCATGAATGATGTTACTTAAAGGTAACAAAAAGACTCGCATAGAAGTAATCCTTTAAATCCTAGTCTTCCAAACGTCCATCTATCCAGGGATTTTCCATCACTCATCCATAATTGGGTCATAACGGTACCAGAAAACCCTTTAAAAGAAGCTGCTTGTATGTAGAATCTTGTTTTTTAGTTATTATCCAATAATAATATCACCCATGGGCTCATGACCATATAGGTGAGGGTTGGAACAAAGACAAACCAGTAAATCGAGAGCTTTTAACTCAGCTCCTTCTTCACAACAACAAACCAGAGCATCACTCATTACTGGAAAATGCCCCATTCCATGTGTCCATCTCCCACTTCAGGCAGAGTTTCACCTCCTGCTCAGAGGGAGCAGTCCACCTTTTTCCAGTTTGACTGGACACGTTCTGATTTAAGGCGTTGTGGTGAATATTACATGTATTTGTAGTTAGATAAAATATTCAGTCTATGCTGAACCTCAGCGGAGGAGCGATGTGTTTGTGTGTGGGTGGAGCTGCGTATGTGCATACATGTGTCGTGAGTGGGAGCGGGGGCACAGCTGGGGTCTCGGTTTTCTCTCTGAACTCTATCTTCAAGCCTTTTTACATCTTATTGTCAAGCTTTTGCAGCCTGTAAGCTTCTGCTCTCAGTGCAAGGCTCTAGCAGTAACATATTGTCTTCTCTTTTACCGTTACACACTCCCGGTGGTACGTTCCATCGTGGTGACTTTTTGAATCCTGGGAATGAATCTTGCAGATGCACTATTGTGCAAGTGAGCGTGCAAAAATGCTTAAAAATTTTCCAGGACTTCTTCTTCACTCAGACCACCAGCTCTAAAGATTCATGCACTTTTAGTATTTGACAGACACATTGGGGGGAATAATGGCACTGCTTAGTGGCATTTCAAGCTCTGAATCTGTTTAATTTTTGCTAATGAACATCAGCAATCTTGTCAGGCTGACAAGCTCTTCTTAAAAACGTGTCATAGAATGAAAACAGACACAGAACGGAATCTTGTGTTGTAATTAATTAACAGCTGAACTTGTCATTCCTTTGAATGCTGGGAATCCTTGAAGAAAAGGAGAGGAGAGTAGATGATGAGTCTCTGCTGCCCCCTGTAGCAGAAACACACCTAATAGGAGATCTAAGGTTTCACAATGAGACATCGACATTAGATCTTAGTGTGTAACTGTTATTGAACATGAAAAGCATGCTGGGATTTACATTTTCATTTAGGAGACTGTGGGTATTCTCCGCTCAGACATCTGAGATTGACCTTATTTAGATGTTTTGTCTTTTATTTGACAAGAAAAACCTATAAAATGTTCTTTTTCCCCATATTCTTGTTATGGAGCAAACCCCCAAACATGTCTATTTTTACACAGATCTATACTGCCATCTAGTGGCAAAGTGCTGGAAAAGCAACTGCAGTAATTTTAACATATAAAGGGATTTCTTTTTTTACTTAAAAATTGTAGTATTTGAAGATACACTATTATATTTTATATTTCTTAAACCTGTCTGAATAGACTGACTGTTATAAAGATGTGAGGTGAGTGTGGGCGCGTGGCGTGGCGAGGAGCACCATGCTGCTGTTTGGGGCTCTGCCTGAGGCGTTTTATAATGTTGGCCATGAGCTGTCCTCAGGCAGTCTGGGTCTTGTTGTGTGTATGTGACAGCGCTACAGACAGGCTGGAAAAAAAAGTGATTACATTCACTGTCACAAACAAAATGAGATGCAGACCGCTCGCCATAAACTTTTCATTTTTGATTGTAAAACTGCCAGCGAAGCTTTTTGACACATTTAACAGCAATTAGAAATCAAGCAGAATACACTGTTTGTAATCTTTTTCAAAATACTTTAATAGTATTAAAACACATTTTTTAAATTTATTACAATAATTTGTCTGATTTTACTTTTAGTTTTATTAGATTGTGAACATTTACAAGCACCCTCAGGTTTATTTTAACAAATGAGCTCCAAATAGGACTGAATTTGCTATGTGGCCACTTTAATAGGTATACCTTTCTAATACCAGGGTTGGACCCCCTTTTTCCTTCAGAACTGCTTTAATTGTTCATGTCATGGATTCAGCAAGAGGCTGGAAACACAGCTGATCCAGATTTGCTCATCCATGATGTGAATCTCCTGTTCCACATCCCAAAGGTTCTGGACTGGATTGAGATGGTGACTGTGGAGGTCACTGGAGTCCAGTGAACTCATCATGTTCAAGAAACCAGTTAGAGTTGACCTGAGCTTTATGACATGGAGCATCCTCCTGAAAGTAGCATCAATGGATGGGTCCACTGTGGTCATAAGAATCAAACAGAGCAGCCATTATTACGTATTTAAAGTTTATAAATCTCATCTAAGTTTTATGTTGATGTCCTGATTTGGAAAAATGCCTTTTTGACTTTGAGAATCAATTTAAACCAAACAATCTGACTTTAGCTTGACTGCATTGACATTATCCATCACTGTCATTCATCATCAGCCATTACTGGTGGAGAAACTAAGACAAGAAGTCAGAGTGAAGATAGTGTTCCACCTGCTTCAGTCAAACACTTTAACTTCCTCTCCTGCATCAATTCTTATCAAACCGATAGATGTTCGTGTGTGTCTGTTGCTGCTGGTTGCCTGTAAAAGTGGAATTACTTCCACTCAACTTAAAATCTCTAACAGAGAAAAACAACACACCTGAAGTGTTGGAAAGTTAAATTTTTGTTTTACACTTTAAATAAAAGGATGATCCATTATTTTTTTTTATATTTTAAGGAGGATTAGGATCAATTTTTTTATTTGTTTGTATGATTTTGTAGGTTTTTTTTTTTTTTGACAGCTTAAAGGCTGTCAAATTTTCACCAATTAAGTCAAACTTCCTTAAAAGTTTACATCAGGAGGTGTTTTTTATGTCTGTAAAATTCTGCCTTTAAATCACATAAATGTTCAGTTTTTTTCTTGAAGTGTTAAGACTTTCCTCCATCCAAGAAGAACATTCAGGTTTGTTCTCAGAAACAAACAACATTAATACTGAAATTTTAGCAATATTTCTCTGAATTCTCCTCTTTTTCCCATCTCTGTTTCATTATTTATCATTTTATATGGCCCTAATATGCAGTTGTGCAGATCAGTAGAAGGTTGCAGAGGTCATCTTAGGCAGCCTTTTCTTCACTTTTAGCAGGACAGTTAATAGGATGATTGGAGGTGGAGACAACTTTCTACAAAACATCTCCCAATGAAGGCAACTCAAAACCCCATGTGAGCTTCATATGATTCATATTAATGTTGTTACAGTACAAAACCAATAATCAGTTTGTAAAAACCTCATTTTAAGCTCCATTTTTAAAAATCTACATACATTTGTTCTGGGTAGAATGAGGATGGATTATAGTTACTTAGAACCTTAAAATGCAGCCAGGGAAGAAGAAAAACATCAGTGTCTTAGGAAACACAAGACAATAAAGTTAGGACGGCTTCTATAAGGAGATGAAAAGTCTAAATACAATTTAAATCATTCAAGAGGCACTAATTGGACATTTTCTTGAGTCTCTAAAACAGATTTCTAAATAAGATAACACCTAAATTCTGTACATGGATGAAAAAAAGCTAATGTTTTATGCAAAACAGCTACAAGATCTAAGAACAGTAAACTGAAACTAAAATGGAAACAAAAACTACTTTTATGTTCACATCACTGCAGACAGTTTAAGCTCAAAATAACATAATTTATTTAACTACATGATAGTTAAATAGAGTCTTGTTTATTTTCTGCACACAAAGAAGTTTAAGATGTAATTTGTAAGTGTAACTTTGTACTGTGGTGTTCGACAAAGTAATCATTTAATTGTGTGGTTTTATCAGCTATACTGATGATGCCATCAGAGGGACTGGTGATGTCACCTTTAAAGTTAATTTTCAGGAATCCTTCAATTGATTTCTCATCTTTTTACATTGTAGAGAAATAAATATTCAATCTAGTCATTTTTATGAAGTACAAAGATTTTAAATCACTGATTTATTTACTTACGCCCTTTTATCTTCTATTCATTTTTCATTCCTTGTTTTTCTTTTGTTGATACTGACTTTGTACGAAATAATTTGTGCAATTACCTGCTAACATCACTTTTGTAATAACATTTGTTTAATTTGATCTCATTACAAGTCATAAACTACCAACATTAAAAAGTAGGTCTGATTAATTATGAAGATAATCATGATTGCTTTGGTCGATATTTAATCATAATTATTTAACATGATTACTCTTGAGTTTGGAAATGAGTTCACATTTTAAGGAGAAGGCAGACACTGATTTATGGCAGCAGGTGGCAAGTTAGTGCTGTTTAGTGGTGATTAAATCTTTTCAGAGTATACATTACAAGCTCAAACTACTTTTATCATATCAGCAATGCACAGGCTATTTTAGAAGATACTTTTATAACATTACTTTAAAACACATATAGACACCAACTAAAACTACCAGTAATTTTCTGCTTGATCAATCAGTCACATGAAAAAAAAACATGGACTGCTATTGCTGCTATAAAACCAGAGAAGAGCTGCTACAGGAGCCCGGGTGTCCAAACAGAGAGTCAGTGTGAACAAAATGTGTGTTCCAGGTGTGGTAATGCTTGGAAAAGAGTAGTTTGGAAAAATATCACTGAAGGCAGAGCCACAATCAATCAATCAATCAATCAAATTTTATTTATAAAGCACTATTCATGCCTGGGGCAGCTCAAAATGCTATACAGATTTAAAACAAAAATAAAACAATTCCATAAAAATAAAAACTGTGCTCCCCCCCCCCCCCACACACACACACA
>SSNR01000013.1:118701-185723 GCA_006937965.1 Callopanchax toddi
GTGCCCCCCCCCCCCCCCACACACACACACACACACATCCATACACCCACACACCCACATATACACACACACACAAACTTTAAGATACTAAAATAACATTGACTAAATAACACTGGACTGAGCACAGAGGAACCCGGTCAGGAGATGAGACTAAAAAGATGGGTCTTGAGCCTGTTCTTAAAAACATCAACACTCTCCGCGGCCCTCAGGAGCTCCGGCAGACCATTCCACAGACGAGGGCCATAGTACTGGAAAGAGGCCGCTCCATAGGTCTGTGTTCTGACTCTGGGGATTGTTAACAGACCGGTGCCGGAGGACCTGAGGGTCCGCGAAGGTTCATAAGTTAAAAGCAGTTCTTTAAGATAAGAAGGCCCAAGACCATTAAGACATTTAAAAACCAGTAAAAGAATCTTAAAATCTATCCTAAAACACACTGGGAGCCAATGCAATGATTTTAAAACAGGTGTAATATGCTCCTGCTTCCTGGTCTTGGTCAGCACACGGGCAGCAGAGTTCTGTAGCAGCTGAAAGCTGGACAGATTCTTTTTGGGAAGACCAGAAAGCAGGGCATTGCAGTAGTCTAAACGACTAGAAATAAAAGCATGCATTAAAATCTCAGTGTTGTCTCGAGAGAGAATAGGGCGGACTCTGGCTATGTTCTTTAAATGATAAAATCCTGTTTTTACTATATATTTAATGTGTGGAATAAAAGATAGCTCAGAATCAAAGATAACGCCCAGGTTCCTGATTTGTACTGAAGGATTAAAAGACAAAGACTGTAGTTTCTGAAGGGACTTTTCTCTCCGAGCCTCAGGACCAATGATTAAAACTTCAGTTTTGTCCTGGTTGAGCCGGAGGAAGTTCTCTGTCATCCAGGCCTTTAGATCTAAAATACAGTTAAAAAGTGCATCAATGGGCCGGGGGTCATCAGGAGACACAGAGATGTAGAGCTGTGTGTCGTCAGCGTAACAGTGGAAGTTTATCCCGTGTCTCCTGATGACTCCACCAAGTGGCAGCATATATAAGTTAAAAAGTATGGGTCCTAAAATTGAGCCTTGAGGTACACCATATTTAGCCTTATGGATCCGCGAGGAACATGTATCCATGGTTACCATAAAATTCCTATCTGTGAGGTAGGAGCTGAACCAGTTAAGGACAGTACCAGAGAGGCCCACCAGCCACCCACCACAAGCATCACACACTGCCAATGTGTTTCCCCTTATTTGTCCACTGACCTTTTAAAATACCACCAAAAAATGCATGTGAGTTTAGAGCTTAGGGTGGAAGTGTTCGTCATTCAAGAGGCATTACAAAATAAAAGCATACTTGCAAAGTAGAATGTAGCTGGACGGACAGATGGACACAGCTCCAGATCCTAAAGACAGTCCAAACGTTCTTTTAGGACAAAGGCATCATCTTTACTATAATATATTGGCAACACAGACTTTCAACTCCCTCTAAAGATTTTCAATGGGGTTGAGATCTGGAGACTGGCTAGGCCACTCCAAGACCTTGACATGCTTCTTAGGAAGCTACTCCTTTGTTACCCGAGTGGTGTGTGTTTGGGATCGTTGTCATGCTGAAAGACCCAGCCACATTTCATCTTCAGTGCCCTGCTTCTGGAAGGAGGTTTTCACTTAAAATCTGACCATAGTTTGCCCACTTCATTCTTTCCTTTACACGAATCGTCCTGTCCCAATGCATGATGTTTCCACCCCCATGCTTATGCTGTTCTTTGGATGCAACTTAGCATTCTTTCTCCTCCAAACATGACAAGTAGAGTTTTGACCAAAAGGTTCTATTTTTGTTTCATCTGACCATATGACATTCCCCAAGTCCTCTTCTGGATCATCCAAGTGCTCTCTAGCAGACTTCAGATGGGCCTGCACATGCACTGGCTTTGAGTCCCTGTGAGGATTTGAGTTCCTGGCGGCGTAGTGTGTTAGTGATGGTAGCCTTTGTTACTTTGGTCCCAGCTCTCTGCAGGTCGTTCACTAGGTCACACCGTGTGGTTCTGGGATTTTTGCTCACCGTTCTTGTGATCATTTTGACCCCACGGGGTGAGATCTTGCATGGAGCCCCAGTTGGAGTCAGATAATCAGTGATCTTGTGTGTTTTCCGTTTTCTAATAATAGCTCTTAGTTGACTCCTTACCTATTGCAGATTCAGTATTCCCAGCCTGGTGCAGGTCTTCACTTTAGTTTCTGTTGTCCTTTGACAGCTCATTGGTCTCGGCCATAGTGGAGTTTGAAGTGTGACTGTTTGAGGTTGTGGACAGGTGTCTTTTATACTGATAACAAGTTCAAACAGGTGCCGTTAATACAGGTAACAAGTGGAGGACAGAGGAGCCTCTGACAGGAGAAGTGAGAGACAGAAATCTGGCTTGTTTGTTTTTGACCAAATACTTTTTTTCCCACCATAATTTGCAAATAAAATCAGACAATGTGATTTTCTAGATTTGTTTTTATCATTTTGTGTCTCATACAGTAGTTGAGGTTTACCTATGATGAAAACTACAGGCCCTTCTCACCTTTTTAAGTTGGATAACTTGCACAATTGGTGGCTGACTAAATACTTTTTGCACCACTGTATACATATATGTAGTATAAACTCATTACTATCCATATAACCAGTTAACTGAGAACATGCTACTAAAATAAGTTTAAACGACAGCAGCAATAAAGCATTCCTCATAATGTTTTAAACTCTTCAGCTCATTTTTCATGTAATACATGTGTTTTGACACGTGTTGGACATAAGGTGTGTTTCTGTGGTGAAGGATAAATCATGTTTAATGTTTCCGTCTTTAACTCTGAGGCTGGGGAGAGCAGAGTTGCTGTCCATGGTGCTGAACCTCTTATTTCACTGGGGTAACTTTTATGCCGTGTGGCTGAACATTCACAGGAAAAGCAAGGGGAATGCTTTGTATTCCTGTCATGCTTTTAGGGTTTTTTAATCATTAAATAAGATAACACAGAGGACTTTTTACCTGTTCTTCTTATGTGTCCTTTTACTGTAACGTTGGACTCAGTTATCACCAAGAACCAGTATGTAGCCCCACTTTTACAGCCTCATTTGCATGCAAATGAAACACTAAATGCCCAGGAAACGTGTGTTTCAAGGTCAAGAACATGACACTTAGTTGATACCAGGATCAGTCTTTGCACTACTGCAACAAACAGACCAGTTACTGCTGGAGAAACTTCTAGTCGATGCTGCAAAGAAAGTGTACTTTATTTTCTATGGTTGCTTTTATCTGAGAAATAATACTGTCCAATTTTAAAAAGGTAAGAAAAAATTAAAGAATTTTTTAAAATTAGACTGAACTAGCTTTAAAGTGTAATTTCCAGTGAAACCATTTAAATAACAATCAAATATTCAGACCATCGGCACTTCTGATAGGCCTCTTTATAAAAACGGCAGAGTCCATTTGTTTTAATGATGTTATTAATTGAGGATATAAAGAAGGCTGATAGGAAAAAATATATCTTAAGTAACCTTGACTCATTTCTAATAAAACTGTCATAAAATCTTTAGATTTCCTTGTCAGTAGAAATGACGGGGACTCTTTATGCACATGCAGGAAACTTGAAGGAAAACGTGATGCTACATTATTGAACCAGTCCCACATCACATCAGCATCATAACCTTTAAGGTAAGTTTTGGTTTGTGAAAACAAACTGCACTAAATACAAAGATAAGACAGACCTGTTATCCAGAATATACAGTTTTTAAACTCCCAATTAACCCAAAATTATAATAATGATTCTTTATTGTCCCTTTGGAACTTATGTATCTGCATTTAACCATCCCTGTGGGCTGGATTCACCTGAGGGCAGCTTTGGGGTTCAGTATCTTGTACAACCAGGGCTTGAACCACTCACCTTCTGATCAGCAGACAACCATCCTAACCTGCTGACAGCTGCCATTATCTTATTTTGAACAACTGTTTTGCAGACAGAAAAAAGTGGGGAGTATTTTCCAAGTACCTATCAACACAAATACTGTCAAATAAAATGAAAGGAATACATGTATTATGTTTTACACTGATTATAGCACATTAAAACAGTTAGTGTATGAAATACTCACTTGGAGCTGTATCTGATCTTTAGTTTCCACTAAACAGTCAACTGGTATAATATTTATCTTTAAACTAGAATAGATCAGAGTTAAACTAACTTAATGTATAATAAATATGTTTTAATATTTTTAAAGAAATGTGTAGTTTTTTTATTTATATTAATGCATTTGTGATTAAAAAAGGATGGCAACTGTTTTTTATTTTATTTTATTTTATTATAGACTTGTGAGTTTTGGAGAAAAGGCCTGTGAGCACCTTGTATGGCTCCTGGGGGCACCATGGTGCCCACAAGCACCAGGTTGGTGACCCCTGCTCTAAAGGAAGAAGTCGTTCCTCAGCATTGCTTTTTGGGCTGCTCAGTCTTAAGCCTGAAGGAAAGAGGGGGAATAGTTAATGGACAGGATCTGGTGTTGTTTTCTTTGCTCTAGTGGCATCTACTGGTGTAGAGATGTTTAGGTTGTAAAAGGTCACCAACACTTTTAATTAGACACATGTATGAATCATCAGAGAGCTAGCAAATGTCTGTTGACCAATGATTTTCTAAGCCGAGCTTAGCATTTGGTGCTAAACTTTATATAGATATACTGTGGTTCAGTGGAAGGGGGTGAGGTTAAATCTGTTTGATTAATAAAGAAACATTAAATTTTGGCTAGCTCAATGTTTTTAAAGATTTATCTTTAACATTTTGAGTTAGTTAGCGTAACATGTTCTTCCTTTTTTTTCTCTTATGTTAATTTTCTTTTCTCTTTTTGAATACAATTAGCTCAAACCTTTCGATTGAACTGAACTATTTGTGTATTAAGTGATCATAAATACAACAGATGTTCTCTGTCACGAAGTAGTTCCAAGTCTAAAATAGTACCTGTAATTCCTTTGTGTAACTTTATACCTTCACAGTCGATAAGATTATGAGGTCACAAAGCAGAATTAGTATGAGTGATTTTTAAGGACTTTTTTCTCACAATGCTAGTTGTTACTATTTACTTACATTGTTTTCTGCTAAGCTAAAGCTAAAAGTACTGCCAGATAAGGAAAACGACTGGGCTGGTTACAAATAGTTTTTGCCCATCTAACTATGGGCAATATGGCAACAGACAAAAAAAAATCCCTTTTTGGTGGAGTATCCCTTTAAGAACAACTTAAAAGAAATGGGAGCTAGATCCAGATGAATATTTCCAATTATTTCAATTGTTTTAACATTATTGCATGAGTCTGATATCAGTAAAGTAATAACGAGTGTAGTGAGGGATGATCTGAAATAATATATACTAGTGCTGTCAGGATGAGGAGAATATTATTATTATATAATCAATTCATAAAGAATGTTAGATGTACTCAGTGTATTTAAGGAAATCAGTTGCACCAATTTATTTAAAGTTTTGAGTCACCTGCATTAATATGGAGTGGATATTTTATACTTTTTAACTTTTTGTACTTAGAATGACAACAGAAACTAAATAAATTTGTTTTTTCTTCACATGAAGTCATGCTTGTGTGCTTCTTTGATCAACTTTTGTTAATTTGCTTTTCAAAGTTCTGTTATTTTATTTCCATAGATTGAAAATATAAAACATAACTTATTATTAATAAGTCATTATTACTCAACTCAAATATTTTCAATTAATAAGTTATTAATTGAAAATATTTGAGTTGATATAACTGAAAACTTAAAGTTGAGTAATTAAAAATGTTTGAGTTAACTTTATTTACAATTTAGCTGCAATAAATAGTAGCAAGCAATTAAAAATTTAAGTTATGAAAAACTTGTGATTTAGTACTTACCAATTTAAATAGTTTGTCAATTGATTGCCTCAATTTAAAAAAGTTTGGTAACTTGATCAGGTTTATAGTGTACAAGATGCTTATTTACAAAATACTAGCAGTCAAAGTATTTACCTCACAATAAAAAAAATTTCTGGATTCATGACCTCAGGAGAATGTGACATATCCAGCCTGAAATCAAGCAAAAAATCATTCCTGTAGTGGGCAGTTCTGCAGCGTTGGTGTCACAGAAGATATGCGATTTCCTTTATCTTTCACAGGCTTTGTTATTGTACATGTTACAAAATAAGTTCTGCGTAATGTTGCAAAGTTCTTTGTTGAAAGAAGGAAAATTTGCATGTACTTGTCTTGTATGATTGTTTTCCCTGTGACTTGATTTCGTCCCAAATCCTCAAACGTGTATTTTTGGTTGATATGTGTGAGTTAGTCTGTCTCACGCTGTTAGGTTATGTCCTGCTCCAGCTGGCTGTGACTGATGGACAATGAGAGACCTTAAACTGTTTTAGATTCAATAGAAGGCAGCATTATTCCTATGAGTGTGTGTGGGGTCAATTTCCCCGTGA
The DNA here is from genome assembly GCA_006937965.1 of Callopanchax toddi. Lineage (NCBI taxonomy): Eukaryota > Metazoa > Chordata > Actinopteri > Cyprinodontiformes > Nothobranchiidae > Callopanchax > Callopanchax toddi. The sequence continues at coordinate 125,128 of SSNR01000013.1, forward strand.
CGTCTGCATCACTGTTGTTTTTTGATTATATTTTAGCAGGTTATAAGATAAAAAACTTCATTGATTTTTACAATCCCTGTTGTCTTAATGTACTGATAAGAACCTGATGGCCAAAAAACTGCAGCTAAGGTGTTACTCTTTTCTCAGAAACATTCATAAGTCGATTTTCAAAAGAATATATGTACAAATAAAACATCCTCAACCTGAAAAACAAGTCTTTTTTAAGGTATCTTTCACTAAATGTTGATTGAAGGTCAGTTTTCTCCACCTAGCTGACATCCATCATGAAAAACCCACATCACCCTCTACATGAGTCGGTAGAGGCACTGAGCAGCTCCTTCCGTGGATCATTCATTCCAACAGCGGTTAGGCTTTATAACACATTATGATGTCATGAGTCACTCAGTCACTCTAACTTTACGGTCACCACCACTCCAGACTCCATGCACCTGATATATATGTAGCTATATTGTGTGCTTACAGGTGCATGCCTGTATGTACAGACATCTACCCCCTGGACAGTAAATAGTTGTAGTAGAACAGCTGGTACTGCTTTATGTATTATTATTTGCACATTGTTTCACAACTCCCCATTCATATTGCTTACTATGTATGTGGTCCTACATATACTGCTGGAAATAGTGTCTTGTCCTATTTATATTTGTGGTAATGCACAAATTTCCCCACCGTGGAATCAATAAAGTCTTATCTTATCTTAAAACCTGCTATACATGTCTAGTGCCCTCTGGTGGAGGGTCTGCAAGTGGAAAAAGTAAATTATATTAATTTTTTTACAGTTGTATTTTTATATAATTACATAATAAATACTGATCATTGTATAGATGTTTTATTAATACTTGTAAAAAATGTTTTTTTTATAGTTTTAAAAACTAGATAGATGGTTCAGACTGTACCTTTCAAGCAGATACTACTAATCAGTTTTGTGGGGTTCACCAAGGCTATGTTTTGGTACACTCCTGTTTTTACTATATATGGATCTTTTTGGACAGATAATTAATACATTTCAAAATGTCTCCTACCACCTTTATGCAGATGACATTCAGCGGTACTGCCCCTTCAAGGACTCAAGAGTTCTAACTATTCAAGTGCAACTAACTGGTTAGAAAAAACTTCCTTCAATTCAACTATGAAAAGACTGAATGTCTGATTGTTGCCCCTGATAGAATGGTACCTCTGATCAGTCAACATTTTGGTCATTTTAATTCTTCTGTCAAGACAAACCTGAGGAATCTGGGTGTTATTTTTGACCAATCAATGTCTCTTGAAGCTCACTCAAAACAGCTGGTTCGAAACTGTTTTTATCATTTGAAAAATATTTCCAAACTGAGAAGGCTGGTGTCAAAATCTGAACTGGAAACGGTTCTTCATGCTTTACTGTAACATGTTTGAACCAAAAAGCCCTTTATGGCCTTCAGCTGGTCCAGAACTCTGCAGCGAGGCTCCTCACTGGAGCAAACAGAAAAGATCTCCTCACTCCTATTTTGAGGTCTCTGCACTGGTTACCTGTTAAATGTAGAGTTTATTTTAAAATCCTGACTCTAACTTTCAGGGCCCTACATGGTCAAGCTCCTCTTTATGTTACTGAACTGATGAAGCCGTACACTCCAACCCGAGTCCTCAGGTCCACAGACCAAAATCTCCTAACAGTTCCAAGGACCAGATTTAAAAGTTGAGGTGATCGCTCCTTCCAGTCTGTTGCACTTCGACTTTGGAATAAACTTCCTTTAATTTTACGTTGTACTGACAGTCTGGACACCTTTAAAAAGCAGCTGAACGCCCTATTATGTAAAACTACTTTTACTTAAATCTTTTGTTTTTTCATGTTTTCCTTTTAACCATCTTTATTCATTGTTTTTATGATTGTCATGTGTTTTTAATGATCGTTTTAATCATCACAACATGGTTGTTGGTGCCAAATGGGCTCATCTAAGTATTTCAGAAACTGATCTATAGGGATTTGCACCCACAACCATCTCTAGGGTTTATAGACAGTGGTCTGAAAACGAGAAAATATCCAGTGAGCAGCAGTTAGGAGAATGCCTTGTTGATGTCAAAAGAGAACGAGATGACTGGTTCTAGATGAAAGAAAGGCAACAGTAGCTCAAACAACCACTGTTTCCAACCAAAGTACAACACCAAAGTTGTACCTAATAAAGTGGCCAGTGAGTGTATAAACGTCCACATTGTTGACAGGTGTTCCTCTGGGAACATCTGGATAAAGTGAACCTCATGAGACATTATTCAAATGTTTTAAAGGAGTAATGCAACTAAAATAGGAAAATATAAAGTAGATATTAAAACACATAACAGTAAAAACTCTACAGCTATCAGTACTGAACATGGGAGTTGTCCCAGGAGATTAAACTTTCTAGAATAGTTATTAACTTTCTCTAGAAACCGTATTTAACCTACAGAGATAAAAGCAATTTGACTTTATTTAAAATACGTTTTTTTTAATCAATTTAATTTGATGAACTTATTCATTTAACATTGTTAATATAAATCACACATGTGATCATTAGTGGTGATGTAGTAGTTTAATGATAAGCCATGATAACAGGAACGTTTTCTTATGTTTTCCGGGTCGAAACGCAGTTGCCATATTTGAACGGGCCCATGCTCGGTTGGATTGTGGGTTAGAGGAAGCTCGTCCGCCCGGCAGTCGGAGCGGAGGAGGGGGACTCGCCAGCGAAGAGCTTCAGGCTGTGAGTGAGCTGCTGGCGGACACGGAAAAATATCTCCACGGCGGCTTCAACCAGCGCTGCGAAGTGCTCACAGTCATCCCAGAGACTGCTTCGTGACACATCCAGGTGGGTCAAACTTGTGAGTCGTCTTGTCTTTTTAGAAATGTGGATGAAAACAGCCGAGTGGAAAATCGAGCGCGATACAAAGGCTTTCTTCGCCGGAGAAAATGCCGGGGCTGCAGCAGCCGGGAGGCCCGCCTGTGTCTTTCAAACCTCCGACTCGACTCGCTTTTATCCCTTCGCGCCGTCTCGGCCGTTTCTTTACGAAATTCCACGTCTGCTTTTACATTTAAACCGTGGACTATTATTAAACACGGTGAACGAGGCTCTCGGTCGAGAACCGCGGGTTTTGACAACCGTGGCCGGTACGAGGAAACATGGTTGCTCTGCGGAGTCTCCTACGGATGCACGCCGGGCATCGGTGCTGTCCGCGCCGCTAGAGGGTTACGAGGGCAGCCGGAGTTTCTGGTAGCAAACAGCGGAGCGTCTGGGAGGGAAGACGTACGTAACGACATAATGTGTTATGTAATATAGAAAAGCATTTTCTCTAATGTCGGGATGTCTTGTGAAACTTTTTAGTGATATATCAGACAAAGTTGGCATCCCACTGCGATGTGACGTTTTTTTTAGGCTCTGAATGTCGCTGCTTCAGCGGCAGGGCGGCTCGTCTGCTGCTGACCATTCCTGGTGGTTTCACGTAGATATTTTGGCTCACCCTTACCGGTTTGAGCAGGTTATCATCATGTATGTGAACGGCCAAAAGTTCGGTCTATTCTTCTCTCTAAAAGGTGGATTTTCGAGTCGGGACTGGCGGGTTGGAGAGCCTCTAACTCGGGACACATGATGTCCGGATACATGCCTCTTGAAGACGAATTTAATTTCTACGTGTTGTAAATCGCTATTTCTCACAATTTACATGTAAAAATATGTGAAATGTATGCATTGTTTTCATTTTTTGTAAGAAAAAAAAATCACCTGTCTTCCAAAAAGTGTTTTTAAATTATCAAAATGTTTATTAATTTGTGTTTCAGAGACAAAACTATATATTAACCCCACATAAAGACATTAACCAGTGTTGGAATTATTTTTTGGGGCCAAAACGACTAACTGTGATGTAGGAAGTACTTTTTTAACAAAACAAAAGCCCCAGTTTATAGTCCTATCAGACAGGTGCAGTTACCATAGTGAATGCCATTCATTTTGAACATATATTGCTTTTAGCTATGTTTAACATGCTTAAATAATAATAATAAAAAAGGCAAGAACAATTATTTATTGTGGTGGGGGTTTTTTGCCCCAAAACATAATATCAGGTTAGATGTCCCTTAGCAAGTTGCACCATGATCACTTGTTTTTTGTAGCCATAAACAAGCATCTAGTGTAACTCTGGCTAAATTTTGACCACTGTTCTTGGCAGAATTGGTAGAGTTCTTTTCAATCGATTTTCTGGTGCAGACTCAGCTTTTTAGCATGCCCATAACTTTTCAGTTTGAGGTTGGGGATTTGGGGTGGCCATCCCAGAAGCTTAATGTTAGCCTGCCCACTCTGTCCAAGATTCAAACATACAGCTGATGATTTCAGGTGAATTGGATGAATTTAAAGATGGCCCTCCTCGTCCTTTGTGCAGTTAACACAGCATGATGCTACCACCTTCGTGTTTGACAGTTGATGGTGTGTTAAGTTTGACTCCTACGGACACATTTTATGTCACTGTGGTCAAATAAATCAGTATTTGTCTCATCTGACCATAAAACCATTTTTTCAGAAAACATTTAGCATGTTCTTGTGGACAAATTTCTGCTGAGCTTGAAGGTGTCTTGTTTTGAATAGAAGCATCTTTCTTGGTTAGTGCCTGCTCCATCCATGGTGATGTAAACATTGTGGATGTATCCATATTGTTTGAGGAACTTTTATTTGGGCTCAGGACCAACATTGTTTCTATCCTGTCACATTGCAGTGACCTCATGTATGACTCCAGCAATAATGCATGAAAATACTAGCCTAGTAAACTAGACAAACAGTTTTGCTCTGCAAACTTTATAGTCGGCTAAGAAAATACCTGATGTTAGCTCTTTTTTGTATGATTAAGCATCAATGCACAGATTAACTAAATCCATTTGACTAATGTTATTTTTAAAGTTCTACACTTTTCAAAGTATTATTGCACATGAAGATGTGTTTCATTATGTTTATCATTTAGACTTAATGTTAGTGGGACTGTTACCACTTAATAAATGCTAAATGATTAGCATTAATAATTGATCTCAATAGCTTGTGGTTGTGGCAGTTTATATGATGCTTCTGGACATATTTCCATGATGGTCCAGGAAATCTTTAACATCCAAGACAAAGTTCTAGACAATTATTTGACAACTGTTCAAGTTAGCCTAAAACTACACCCAGTAAGTATTGTATAGGTTCACTCTTTACATCCAAATCGCCATTTTTTTTCCTGGTAATCATGTTTTACATGATAGTAATTATTTTTAACTTTATCATTTATTTTTATGACTATAAGCATGTATTAAGTCCAAAAACACTAAAACTGGCCTGTGACACCAAGCTCTTGAATGTTAGCCTCGCATGCACCTGGCGCGTCTCTCTAAGCCGGGCATAAACTGCTGCATCCTGGCTCAAACTGTATCGCAGGGTTCAATCATTCACAGCTCACAAATCATGTTCTCTCGAGATGCCCTGAGATCTGACTGTCACACACTGTACTTATGAAACACGGCATTCAACATGGAACTGCCGGCTGCAGAACCCAGAAATGAGGAGAGACTCGCTTCAGAATAAAAGTCTTCACCAAAATAAATGCATATCCTTGACAAGCCTTGCCATTCTGTGAGGAAAAATGTTTAAAAATAAAAATAAATCCCTCAGTAGCCATGGAATGGATAACTTTTGTAGAAATTATTTCTGACTGCTCCATGACTGACCGAGAACAGGAAGACGGGATACGAAGTGTCCTGAGAGCATGCAGCCCTCACCTCTACAGGTTTGCGTGAAGCGTATGCATGTTGACTGACAGTCCACAATGCAAAGGTTTGAATTTTATTGGATGAAAAAGTTCACTGGTCAGAAAGAATTAGGAGGAAGGAGGGTCTTAAGGAGACTAACATATGTTGTGGAACTCTACATAGATTATAGTTTAGACCTGAAATATTTAAAACATTTAGAAAACTTTGATACATAGAAAAATAATCCACATATCAGCTTTAAGTCTAAATAATAAAAATAACATAATGCATCTGCATGTGCTATTTGGAAAGGCGTAACGACACCAGATAAACTCATTTAGCTGTTTTAGCCAGTGAAAAGCTGCAGACGAGTACAGTTGGAGCTAAAATCATTCACTTTCCCACACCTTCACTGGAGTCATGGAGATGTGACGCTACTACACTAACATCAGTGGATAGTTGTAGTCTTGATCCTGGACCAAAAACCAGTACAGTACTGAAACCATAATAGCAATTACAGATGGTGCTATGAACTCATAATGGGTTTACATATCTGCTCTTGACAAGGGTCAGATTGCTAGATTTTGATGGATTTTGTTGCCAGACCCCCCCTCCCCCCTCTCCACTGACTGTTGAAAGGGTGCCATCATTTAAAATATAGTTTCTTTCTCTGTAGCTATTGTTGTTGCACTTTGACTTATTTGTATTCTATTTCAAAGTAAAGGCCCTACAGCATCACTGCCTTCTTTTATATTTATCAGTCTTTTAGCAGCATTAAGTCCTGTTCTTCTTTTTTCCCAGTAAGAACATAATTAAGTGCACTTGACATTTCTAGGTCACATGAATGATGATGTAATAGTGTCATCAAATCTAACTTTATTTCAAAACTGATATTCAAAGACAGAAATCTCTACTACCTGATTTTAAAAAACAAATTGTAGTGGTTTAACAAGCTTGGTAGACCTAAGTTGAGGGGAAATAAACAATTTTTTCAAATAAACAGAATATTAAAATGGATTTATTCTCAAATGAACAAGTTTGAGAGAATTCATCACAGCCTTGTTGTGCAGCTTTGGTGTTTGTTAGCTTACTGAAACATGCACTAATTCTTGAAAGAAAGTACAATTTCATATAAATATATAATTGAATTTGTTTATAGCTCTGATCTGATTAGGTTTGTTGATAAATTGCATCACAATTCTTTACATTGCGTCTTTAGATTGTTGCTTTTTGACTTACCTGTCTCCATTTCTGTCTCTTTCTTCCTTCCAGATCAAACCATGTGATTGTCTTTGGAGGCAGCTGCTCTCCAAAGCTCGAAGAACCCTTCAAACTTCACTAGAATGTACTTGATGAATGTACCTCCTGTCGCAGCGGCGCAAACAGAGTGGAGAAGATGTGGCCCACCTGGAGGCTATAGCTTCCCAGTCTGCTTCAATGACTCTGACTCAGACTTGTCCACCAGAGGCACTGCTATCCCAAACAAGGTCCAGATGATCATAGAGAGCCTGAGGAGCACCCAGTCCTCACTCGAGATGGACGACGAGATTGGAGGAAACGCGCCATCAGGACAGGAAGGCTATACCCAAACATTCACAGTTCCTGTGGGTTCATATGTGGGAGCTAAGTCAAAAACTAAAAGCCCTGCCGAAAACCCACAGCCACATTTTCCTTCCATAAACAACCACAGGAGCAGTGACTCTGACAGTGATGATTCAGTGGACAGGGGCATTGAGGAGGCGATACTAGAGTACCTGAAAGAAAAAGATGGTCACAAACGCAAGGCTGAACCTGGCTCTGCTTTTCTCCAGCCGTCCAAAATTCCAAGAAAAGACCCACCGCTGCTTGAGGTTTCCAAACACAACTCCGACAGAAACACTTCTTTAATTCCCATCAGCCAGCTTCCAAGAAGTGTCAAAGCTGAGCCTCCAATGGTACCAGCGGCTATACCTTTAAAAAAGTATATCAAAAACAAAGCATCCCAAGATGAGAACTTTGATTTGAGCAGAAGTTCATCCAGTTTAGTTGGCTCAAAGGAGCAATGGAAGAACCCATCTGAAGCAGTCAGCGTCGCCAGCCAAACTACAAAGTGCCCTGTGACGGTTAAGGTGGAAGAAGATTCGAATGATTCCAGCAGCGATGACGGCATCGAGGAGGCCATTCAGAGATACCAGTTAGAAAAACAGGAGCTGCAGAGCAAAAGGGAACTCTTCAGTCTGAGCACGCTCCAAGACGATTCTGACTCCACGAGTGATGATGGCATTGAAGAAGCTATTCGCTCCTACCAGCTTGAGCAACTCAGGGAGAAGAATGACCTTAAGTCTTTCGTACACATGGAAAAACCCTCCAGCAATAATTCAATAATACAAGCCGTTGGGAGTACAAGCTCAGAAAACATGAAGAAGCACAAATTGAAGAAGAAAAAGGGCAGAACAGAGAACCAGGTGAAACTTTTCCAAACCCATCCCTCATCTGATTTTAAACCCAAGTCTTCATTTTTAGATAGCTCAAAAGGTAAAGGCAATGGACTACTTTCTCTTAAAGTAGAACATTTTAGAGAGCAACCAGCTCCTGCGCCACCTAAAGTTAATACAACAGCTGAACTGATGTGTGCTGAAGCAATACTGGACATTTCTAAAACGGTCATGCCAGGACCCTTCCGTCAGGGGATTGGCCCTGATGCTTGTACCCCAACTGAAGCTTCCATGCAGCCTTCCCTTCCTGAAAGCCGCCCATGTGTGGAAAGCAATGACAGTTCCATTGACAGCGAGGATGGGATTGAGCAAGAAATCAGAAAATTTCTTGAGCAGAAAGCCCAAATGCACAAACAGCCACCCAGCGCTCAAGAACCAAATGATGTGAATGAACAAGAAAAAGTGAAAGCAAAAGAAGTCACTGTCCAAAAGAAGCCACAAAAATTGTCTTTAACACAGAGAAGAAAACAGAGGGAGAGAAACCTTCTTGTCTCCAACACATCAGGATCAGATGGCAGAGGCAAAGAAGCAACCCCTACGTCTTACTTTGAGCTTACAAATGAGTCAAACTCTACGTTTGCCCAAAGAAGTCGAACACAACCAAGCGCTGCATTACACAGGATGGAGCAAGGTGGAGACAAAAGCAGCTCACTCGACAGCGACGAAGATCTCGACACTGCCATAAAAGACCTGCTCAAGACAAAAAAGAAGTCCAAGAAAAAGATCAGAGACACGAAGAAGAAATCCAACAAGTGCATTAAAGTGGAAGAACCAACATCAGGAAACGCTCTTCCCAAAAAAATGTTAAAACATGAGCCTGTTTCCAAGTTTAGTGCTTTGAAAAAAGCACACAAGACTAAGGATGGCTTAAATGACAAGTGCAGGTTGAGTAACAAGAATAGGACGCAGCCAAAGCAAATTAATAAAAATAAGGAGCTACCAGCAGAGATGGTGGGAAGGGAAGAAGGTGGAGACGCCCAACTGCTGCACGCTGCTGAAAGTCTGCCTCAGATCAGCTATGACAGCAGTGATGTGGACAGTGATGACAGCATTGAGCAGGAAATTAGAAGGTTTCTGGCTGAGAAGGCCAAAGTTTCCACTGCAGAGAAGAGTAAAGATGGAGATGTGTGCAGGAATGGGATAGTAAGTGTTCCAGAGGCAGACATCAAGAAGGAAACTCAGCTGGCTGAGGTTCCTCCAAGAATTGCCAGTCCTCCATCTGCATCTCTCAACTGTCCAACTCAAGATAAAATTCCCCAGAGGCTGCTGCAGGACATCTCTTCAGTCAGCCCATTATCATCCACTTCCACGGTCCAGTCATGCAGCCCTAGTCTTCTGGAACCTGCAGACGGAGCGGGAGCAGCTAGAAACCAGCAAAAGAAGCCTAACTCTGGAAGAGATGACGTCGTTGATGTCATGCCGCAAATGGACAGAGGTCGGCCGGTTCCGAGTCCTAACACTGATCAGTCTCGTGCCGATTCAATCAAGTGGCGCCAGAGTTTGGGGCTTCCCATTTCTGACAAAAGGGCTCCCACTCGGACTTTATTTCATATCACTTCATCAGAAACCAGAGAGACTGCCTCGGCAAATCCTTCATATCCAAACAGGGACCTCAGATTACAAACTCCAGCCTCCACTTGGTTCTCTTCGAGGATCAACAGAGTGCCGTTTTCCTGCTCCTCAGAGACGGCTGCAAATACCACAGCCAGACCCCCCGTTTTAAAGTTTTTCTCCTCTGCCAGGCAGCACTCTCAGAGCCTTACACCGGGTCACAGGTCCCCCTTCCCCTTAGAGGAGGAAAAAGCCAGCATGGTGCACATGCCGAAGGACAAGAGTGTGTTTGTTGAACTGGAGTCTAATAGGACCAACCATGTCCAGGTTCAAAGCAGGGACAGGGGTGAGGGAAAGGAGAGGGCGGTCTTGCTAAATGAGAGAAAAACAGAAGGCAAGTTGGTGAAGATAGATACTGAAGAGGTGCATCAAGACAGGAAGGAGGAAGAATTCATAGACGAGTCAGATTGTGAATCAGACAGCAGGAGAGATCCAGGAAAGAAGCAGGGCTTTGCTGCATTGTAAGTATTTACTTTGATCATTATTCTTCCACAGCAACATATTTCTGTTAGTGTCTTAAATCTGTCCTACTAATTAAGAAAATTCAGTTTCTGAGGCTCCATCATGTACAGGCTCCAACAGAACTCTTATAGTAAAACAAGTTTAAAAAAAAAATATTTGTACAATTCAGCAGATCTGCAACACTGTGGCTGCATCAGGATTTCTGATTTTATTTGTGCTCTTTAGGTAAATCACATGGTTGATAGTTCTGAAAAGCAATACAGTTAAGGTTTCCCTACCAGAGGAAGGAGCGCTGCCATCATGGAAATGCAGAATTCTTTGAAGTAAATATTTGAATTTCTTTTTAGGATGTGCCCAGGAAGGGTTTGAGGTAGAAAAGCTATAAATCTTCCCAGTTCTAAAGTGTCAACAGTTGTAATTAAATCTCTTTGAAGATAAAGAATGTATTTATGAAATGGTTGGTTTCATTCATTAGTAATAATAAACTTTATTAACAGACACATCGGTCCAAAACATCAGTTAAAATAATTGATGATTCTACTGAAACAGTAGACAGATTTGTAGGGGGGAAATGTTGGATAAAAAGAAAATAACTGAAAATAGTTCTTTTAATATTTTAGCCATTAATTTTTATTCATCCTAAAATTCTTTTAACTTCTTTGGCTTTTTGGACAGAAAACACTGTTTTGCAGTTGATTTGAAGAACTAGATGTATGACTTGATCACAATAAATGTGTGTTTCAGCTAGAGATGCACCAGAAGATCAGCTGGTGATCAGAATTGGCCTATTTTCAACTTGACTGGCTGAATCGATGGTTGGCTGATTTAAAACAAAAAAAATCTGACCCTTTTTCCAGTTTGTGAGCTTGCCATTGCTAAGCGCTAATTCAAACTACCAATGGCAGATCTTCCATTTGGAAGTTTTTTATTCCAAAATGCAAAATCAGAAATAATGATAATAAAAATAATTATTTTAACAATAGTTCTTCAGTAGAGCTCAAAATCAGCGATAATTGGTTTTTGCAGGTCAGAGCTTTCTAAGAACTGAAAACCAGTATCTGCCCTGAAAATCATAATTGGTGCATCTCTAGATTCAATTATGGTAAAATCTCAAACAGAGCTGTGCAATTTGAGTTTAATGAACTTATTGCTACTTAAGACTAACCAATCAGACTTCACTACTAATAAAATGTTGTTAAAAATGTTCCATTAATGAAATTTTAGATGTGGTATGTCTATGAAGTACATCGGAGGTCTTCGGGTCAATGAATTCTTTCTTTAAACCAGCCTTGTTTGTGATTTTTTTTTTTTTTTTTTGTTATCAGTTATCTGACTTTTTAATGTACAAGTGCGATCTCTGTCTGAGGTCGTTTCTTGAAACAATCATGTCATTCTTCTCATTAACGTCACTGTTTGGGTTTATGTCATTAATGGACTTGTCCAGCATTTATGAACACCACTATCTAGAATCAGACCGAAGACGAAGAAGTTGTTTGAGATTCCTCTGCAACCTCAAAATTAACTTTACTTTTGTCTTACTCAATGTGATATTTAGTGTGTTCACTTTTTTATTTCCTATGCGACAAAAGGCTATTTATTTTTCTTTAATTAAAAAAGGAATCATCACTGAACATGCTGTGCATTGCCAGGTTTTTTTGTAAATAGTTTTTAATATTTGTTTTACCTTTTGTTCTTTAATATAAATGAAAACATTTTTTGCTGTACCTTTTAAGTGTGAAATAAAGAGTGGAGTCTAAGCAAAAGTGGGTCCCTTTTGATATTATTGTAATTTACAGATAAAATGGCCTAAAGGGGCATTTTGTAATAAATCACAGACTTGAGAGAGTTGTCTGATGGACATTCTGCTCTGATTCACCCAGGTCTTTGTCCAAAACTATAGATCCAGGCATCACCTTCAGTCCGTGCATAGCTCTTACTTCGATGGAGAGAGGCAGGATTTTCAGCAGGCGGTTCCTCATTAATAAATTAAAGAAGGTAAAATTATTCAAACACAAAAATTAGGTATGTTTTGTCTGAATCCAGTGTAAGATGTGTGTTTTGTATAACCATACTTTCAGGATAAAGCTTCCCTTGTTAGCGATTATAAGCACAGCAGGACTGTGCAATGCGTCAAAAGAAAGCTTCAGTTTGTTCCAGAGAACAGGTAAGTGAGTGCACAGGGTTTTGTCCCCATATTGAATAAACACAATCAAAACCACCTTCAATTTAGTGTTTCTCTCTTTGCAGGAAGAATGCTTCAACCATTAGAGTATAACAGCATAAAATGTAATTTCCTGAGATGCTGTCAATGTTTTCTACTGTTAAGTGGTTATACAAGTGTTTAATATTTTTATTTTTTGTTTATGTAAGCTGTTTGTTTTACACTTAAAAGCTAATGGAAGTTTTACAAAAGTAAAATTTTATTTTATAGATGCACGTTCAAAGGTTGATAGTAGTTTTGTTTTACGGTTATGCTGCATTATTTTGTTGTTTCGAAAAACAGTTTGGCAGTCATTAAGATTTTAGAAAACAACTAATTGGTTTTCTAATTGGGGGGGGCGGGGGGCTTTTTGTTGTTTATATTAAATGCCACCCTTTTTGTTTTTGTGTATATGCCATTATCACAAGCTACATTTTAGTACATAATGGCATTTTTTAAAATGCTTTTTATATTTACCGTAGTTTATTTGTAACCCTGAATAGCTGATTAATGGCTAGTGTGGCGTTTGTTTCAATAAAGCTGTTAGAATGTTTTAAAAAAAATGTGGCCTGTGGGTTTTGCAGTTTTGTTCTTACAATTGTCACGACGCAGCATTCTTTTTTACGGCACGTAAAACTACAAATGCGCACGCGCACTCTGCTGACCTTCTGTGCCACTGAAGCATGGCTACTCGGGCGCTTACAAAAGGTATGTAATAAAAAATTTGACTAAAACACCCGAAGAACTCTAGTCTTTATCCTTCAAAGTAGCTTATTTGGAAACAGCTTTCTGTTTTAAAGTGTTCAGGAGTCTTCAAAACTACAGTGGCACGCGATAAACCCGCTTACCGGTGCAACTAATGCTACATGCTAATGTTTAGTAGTACTAGGTCGGTGTTTTGATGTGTGTTTTGTTTCATATTCAGGTCTTTTGGGGTTGCGACACTCGCGGGGTGTCGCAGTAAATTACCTCTGCGGTAGACACTTAGCTACTGCAGCGTCCATCAAGTCCCCTCAGCTCCAGACTGACGATGCTAGGGGTGAGTTCCTGACAGCAGTGTCTGTTTAGCTAGTGTCTGTATTTAAATCCACAGTGAATATTTATTTTATTTTACAGAGAAAATATTACAGTTGCCACTTGAGAACCCGGACTATTTCAGGGTGTCTGAGCTATTTTCGTTGAAAGACTTGTTCGACGCAAGAGTGCACCTTGGTCACAAAAAGGGATGCAGACACAGGTTGGTGTGATTCTCCGCAATTTATTCAAATGTTAGATTTTGCTGCATATAATCAAAAGCAGACACTTTGCTGCTTCAGTCGTGGTTCTCCATGACATATTCCATGGTTTTTGCAAATATTTTTTGCAGCTGCTTAGGGATAAAGATGCCTAGATGACAATACAAGTCACGTTGACTGGTTTACAGCACACCACAATATGATCCTTGCTTAATTTGCTAAAACACTCAATTCTTACCAGTTTCTTAAATGGTTTCCATCATGTTTACTTCAAGAGCAGAATGTTCGCTTGTTTAGTTTAAATACAGTTTTAGGTTCCAGTGTAATGAGATGGATATTATATTTTACTTCATTCCTCAGTGGTCACATTGTTGTGTTTGTAAATGAAAAGTAGCGGCAAAAATAAATTCCAGTTTCACTTTGAAAGAGGGGTTTTGGTACAGGTGTGGCTGGGTAAAAATCATCCCCACCACAACCACACATATCAGTGGATTTACTGTTTGTGTGAATGAAGGTCTGTCTGGACTTTGTTAAATGAACCACTGAAAGTATTTCCAATTTTAAAGAACTTTTTTTTTTTTTTGAAAATGTGATTACAACAGCTTAACTCAAATTTCTATTGATGAAAATTGGCCTACAGGAGCTACTGCTGATTAGGTCAGGTTTGGGAGTTAGAATTAAATATTCCACATATTAGTCTTTACTTTTAATCTGAAAATAAACGACTTAACAGAAAATGGTTTAATTTGCAGTAAATCCATTCAATTTTGTCTCTTTTAATTTCTTTTGACGTTGTTGTTGATCATTCTCTTTTTAGGCTAATGGAACCCTATCTGTATGGCTGTCGTTTGGAACACGATATAATCGACCTCGACCAGACTATGGAGCACCTTCAGCTAGCCCTGAACTTCACCGCCCACATAGCGTACCGTGGTGGTGTCATACTCTTTGTCAGCCGCCGCCGTCAGTTTTGTCATCTGGTGGAGACCACCGCCAAGGAATGTGGGGAGTACGTGCACACACGCTACTGGCAGGGTGGCCTCCTCACCAACGCCAACATCCAGTACAGCCCCGGGGTCCGCTTACCGGACCTCATCATCTTTCTGTCAACCCTCAACAACGTGTTCCAGCAGCACGTTGGTCTCAGAGACGCAGCCAAGATGAACATCCCCACAGTCGGTGTGGTGGACTCGAACTGCAACCCCAGCTTGGTGACGTACCCCATTCCAGGGAATGATGACACTCCAGTTGCCATAGAGCTCTACTGCCGCTTGTTTAAGATGACCATCAACCGAGCCAAAGACAAAAGGAGACAGGTTGAGCTCATTCACAGCCTGTCCACACCCACCTCATCAAACTCCTGATTGGCTCTAATCATCAACAAGAGACAATAACCATTTTAAGTCAAAATGTATGCTTTTGTATTTCCTGTGCAGGTTGAAGCCATCTGACCTATGTAGGGTTGTGTGTTTGTGTATTGCTCAGCAATCTTGTTTAAGCAACAAAAACTTCCCTATATTTAATATTCATACATGATAACCATAAAAAACACTTC
Organism: Callopanchax toddi; assembly: GCA_006937965.1. Taxonomy (NCBI): domain Eukaryota; kingdom Metazoa; phylum Chordata; class Actinopteri; order Cyprinodontiformes; family Nothobranchiidae; genus Callopanchax; species Callopanchax toddi. The sequence continues at coordinate 140,390 of SSNR01000013.1, forward strand.
CTAGGTCATGTTGCAGCAAGTTTATCTGAATATAATTGTCCACCTCTCATTTACTTTTCAGTTTGAAAGAAGTTTATGGACCTTTTTAACATATCTGAAGCAAAAAACTGCATTTCTCCTAACAGTACAGTGAAATTCTTTGTTTTAATCCAGATCATGCTTCTGTCTTCCAGAAGACATGATTATAAAGTTGTACAAATAAAATACCAAAACACAGCTAGTTTTTGTCAGCACATGTTTGTTTTCTGTTATGTGACTAAGTATTTAACAAACATATAATTAAAGCCACATAATGCCTCGTCTAGATCGACATTAAGGATTTTTTTCAGTAAATGAGGAATTTTGGGAATTCTTAATTAAACTAAAAGAAAAAACGTCTGAGGGTAAAAACGTTTATTTAGTTATATTTGCATTTTTCAGGAGGATAACATTAATTTGTACAATTATTCCATATTGTAACTCATGTAAGATACAAGTCTGTTCATAAATGGGTTCAGCAGAATGCCCTGCAAGGTAAGCAAACCCAGTTAAACTGAATAAAATGGTTTGTAAAAAAAAGTTTTCTTTATTGTCATTTGTTTATCTGGTAAAATCTTTTTTAATACTCAAGTAGCTATTTGGTGTTTTTTTATGTCATTAAACTGTTAGACATGAGCTTTTAGCCAAGCTAGAATTCTCTTTAATTTTCATATTTATTTTACCTCAAAAATATTCCTTTAAAATACCAATTGTGGTCAGTGTTAGTTTTTTTTTTTCAGCTTACTAATCATGTATGACAACAGCAATGTGGTTAAAATATGAAAAACAGGAAAAATCTTCATAAAGGTTACCAAAGTTTTTGCTTCACATCACTTCAAAGAGACTTAATTTCGTTAAAGCTAAATATAAAGAAAAATCAGGAAACACTTGTTTACAGCGTTGAATACTCAAGTGCAGCAGCCCTACAAGAGATAAAATAATCACTTTGGATATTGGACTTTAATACAGATTTACCACCTCTTAGCTTTTATAAGTACCGATGTAAATAGTCGGGAGTCTGGCGTTTCTGCGCAGTCCGTTCTGTTTGGTTGCTCCCAGCCTCCGTAGTTGACCGTGTGACCTTCAAAGTAAGACGTGGTGAGTTGAAATAACTTCATAAATAAATTGAACTTTATTATAGTTTCTGTCATAGTATCGCTTGTAACTGGTTTAAAAGCTATGTTTAATAACGCGAAACATTATTTAGCCGCACAGCTTTAAACGCTTTTAGCTTTTAAAACATGCGGACATTTAAGCTAATTTAGTATCGTGTTTTTTCCACACATAAACACTAATCTGAAGTGTGTTGTCTAGCTTTCTTCTTGACTTGCCGTCCACGTGGTTTGCAACAGAATATTTACCTTATAATTTGTTATACATTGTATAAAATGTTTCATTAAACGTTTAATCCCAAACAGCCACCTGATGGTAGCTGAGTATTTATTGGCCTCACGATAGATTTATGCTCATCATTCTGACAAACAACCAGAAGCGTCATGTTTCAGTGTTAATGTGTCTGGTAGCATGTTTGACAGCACAGTGATGAGCTATTTAGGACGCATGTTTTTCTTTTATCATTAGATTGTAAAATGACCAAAAAATAAATGTGGGAGGATTAAAAAAAAAAAAAAAAACAACCATCATATTCTCTTACTTGTTGAGTTTGACTAATAATACAAAACAAACCTAATATATTATCAGAAAGTTGCTGGCTGGCTAAATTAATCCCTTGCAGGGATAAATGATTGATTATTCCTATTTTTGTTTTCTCTTTTTTTTTCTCTGCCCTTTTTTTTTTACATGTTCAAAATAAAGATTTCAAATCAAGTCAAATTTGTTACAGCAGCACATATATCTGTAGAAAAAAATGAAAAGTCTCCTCAGTAAATGTTTGCCACAGATTATTTAGGTTTTTTTTTAGGAATGCGCTCCTAACTTTCATTTAGTTGACTCAGATGTGTTCAAACCACTGGATTATAATCTGTAATTCATCATTTTGTGGAGTAATTAGAAAACCTAATTGTCTGCTGTTGTGTTGTTTTTGCCCTGTGATGGACTAGTGACCTGTCTAGGTGTCCCCTGCCTGCTGGACATGGACACCAGCTCCCTGCGACCCTCACTGGATGAAGCAGTTAAGATAATGGACTGATGGATGAATTGTTTTTTGTTTATTTAGAAAAATGTGTGAAGGGAAGATTCAGGCTCCACCTAAATGTCTGTAAGTAAACATAAAGGAGTTAAAGGGACTTATGGGCAATTCTGAAGTGTGTTTTTGTGTAAAAGTTGTCATTTTTACCAACAGTAGCTGCTTGAAAAGCCTCTGTTCAGAGAAATAGAGTTTAAGCATCACAAAAGCATATCAAAATGTCAGACAAGTCCCTTTAACGTTGCCCCCATGAGATGCAGCTCAGTCTCCAGTGACTTTGTTGCGCAGTCAGCGGGCAGAAAGGAAACAGGCTCACGATAGCTTAACGCCCTCAGTTTAGTGGGCTTTGAGTATGGAACCGGGCCTGATACTGTATCATTAAAATCAAACTGATTCGTTTGATTGCAACTTTGCTTTAAAGTCCACCAGTATTTGCAGGGGTGTAGCAAGCTTTTCAAAAGTGTGGGGGATGCGGTCCGTAGATGCCATCGACTGTAAATTGAAACTCTTAACCCTTTCATGCGTGTTGTGAAAAAATTGTCTATATTTTTAAAATATTGATTTTATGAACCTAAACTGAAAAACATTTTGATTTTTTTTAAATATGGTTTTATATAGAAGTTATTTTACTGTCCATGTATGTGGACAGTGTGCAGCAAAGGAGTGAAATTATCAAAAAATCTGATTTTGTAACTAGATTTTTTTATTTTAAAGTTCAAATATTAATCTAACTACTTTTATTTACAAAGAAACAAACATCTGGAAAACATATAAACATAAATAATGAACTAACTACATTATAAAAATATATGGATACCAATGAACTGTGTGCATGTTATGCAAAAAGTAATACTGTATATTAAGACATACTGTAGGTGGTGACTAAGATGGGTTACACAGATGTGTTATAGGATTTGACAGCACTGGTCAAGAAGTGCACCCATCAAGAATGTCATGAAGTGTCACTTTGAGAGGTGCCCAGGCAGTCAATTTTCCAAATACAAGATGATCCATATTGTTAATATATTACAAAGGACTAACTGCCCTGAAGTGGATTGAATATCAACATGACAAACAGAAAACTGAGTTAAAGTTACTGCCTTCATATGGCTGCTGTGCATTAAAGGCTTAATGGACGCTTGTCTTTTGTTTTCATTAGAAAAATACATCAAATGATTTGTTACATTTAGTTTCATGAGAATTGCATGTGAATATAACATTAAACACAGTGGTGAATGAATGGTGGTGGTGCATGTGAAAATCAGGACATTAATAAACAATATTACAAGACATTAATAGACAAATTGATCAGCAATTTACTAACATGCAACCTATGATAAAGTCTGAATTATGAATTACTAACGACACATTTCTGAATGGCCTAAGTCCATTACACGTTTTCCAAAAATTAAACCTAAGTTGTGTTATTGCATCCAGTTTGAACCATACAGCTCAACTTATGACCTACAAAGTTCATCACTTATTAAATGAAGTATTTAGCTGTAAAAATATTTCAACTTGCTTTAACTGACTGTACTACTTAACAAACTGTAATAACTTGAACTTAAATTTATTTTATTGCTTCCCTGTGAACCTTCATGAACCCTCAGAAATTTCTTACTGAAACTGATGTCCAATTTCAATCATTTTGGCTCAGTTTTAAAACTATGATTAATTCTAAATATAAATATTTATTTAAATATGATTTTAGCTTTTACAGTAATTTCACTTACACTTTTTTGCATATTTGTTAAATTGTTACACTGAGTGAGAAACAGGAAAATAAAAGCTGAATTGTGAGGATCTGACTGAGAGACTGTGTTTTAGGTAACTTCTGCTGACAGGGAAATTAAGAATCAGATTCATCTCAAGCCGAATGACAATGACAAGAGAGGCGGGATTTATAGCGGAAAGCTGATCGATTGATTGACAGCCGGTCGGTGTACAGACTCAGAGCAGGAGAGAGGGAGCGGGAGGATCGAAAGTGATGGGCAGCAGGCTGGTGTCAGGTTTCAAGGAGCAACAGGAGAGGAGGGGAGGAGGGAGAGGGGACAAACAGCGATCGCTGTGAGGAGAAATCAGACAGGAGGAGGTTTGGAGCAAAACGGCTGGAAAAGTGTGGGTGTTGAACGATCTCACTGAGAAACGTGTGGGTGTTAAAACACCCACATCCCCCACGGGTGCGACGCCCATGAGTATTTGAATAAAGTGATATATAACATTAACTCACTCTCCTCCAATAGTTTGTCATCCCTAAATTGGGAGAACAAAAACATTTTTTTAAAGAAAATGGAAGATAAATGTCAACATTTGCATCTTTTCTACTTCTGATGGTTTTAGTTTGTTAGTTTAAGTTTAGAAACAACAGATCGATTAAAGTAGTGACTAATAACTGGAACTAAACTAACCTAACTGATCATTTTATTTGTGATTTTTTTCTACAGATGTTTTTTTTCCCCCCAAACGGGCCAAAAAATCCTGCTGCATGTTTGAAGAAATCTGGATGTTTGATTCACGTTTTTTTTAAACGGGGTGATAAAAGTATAATGAAGCGTTTTGAAATCACATTTGAAATGTTAGATTTTTTTGAAGTTTCTGATTATTTTCTTAAAATGTGTTGCGACATCTTAAATGCCCATTTTGATGTATTTAAATGTGTCATTCAGCTGTTAGTCAAATACAGCCACAGCTCACATTATCGTTTTGAGAAGTTTTCTTGTCTTCTCTTTAGGTGAAGCCTTAGTTTTTGTTCCAGAATAAAACTTTTTTAATGTATAATGCATCATCATATGGGCAATATAATTAAATTATGAAAAAATGAATCAATATGTTGCATTTCTTTAATTGTAAAACGTATTTAACACCTATTTTATCTTGAATGTGCAGCTTTTTTAGATCTCTTTATCATTTTATTAATCAAGGTGTGTGTGACCTGTAAATACAAAACATTCAGCTTCTGCATTTTTCCTGATTGTGCATTTTTTCGTGTAAGTTCCTGCCTGCCATCCTTTAAATCTCCAGTGTGAAGTTTGCTCCTATGATTTACTGATATTGAGCAGAATCCATTTTTTACCCAATCGTTTTATCTTCTGTTCATAAATAAACTCTATTCATTGTTAAAATTGTGGATTTCATCACCAATAAACCTGCTTTCATCATTGTTTCTTCTTTCAGAAACATCATGGTATTTGCTGTTTATCAACTAAAATGTCTTTATGCTTTTAGACTGCTGATTTGGGTCAAAGGCCTGAATAACCTAAACGTTCCCTGAAGATCAGTTTCACCTTCTACCTTCACAAGTTGTTCCCTGGAGTTTAGCTTAACAATGTACCTGTATAAAATGTTCCCTAAATGTAGTTTTGTATTATTATTAACCTTTATTTAACCAGATGAATCGACTGAGACCCCATTCTCATTTACAACGATAATCTGGCCAAGAGGCAGCAGCAATAGTGACAAAACTAGCTTTACAACACAAACAAACATGTTACAACAAGATCAAAACAGACATAAAGACTTCTCATATACAGTGAATCAAGGCAGTATAAAAGCAACCAGAAGCAGGCACAGTGATCAGAAACTAAAGGTCGTAATGAGTTGTTGAAGGTAGATGATGGGACGTAGGTGGTGAGCTTAGTGATTTTTGCATCTCATTCATTTGGAGCAGCAAACTGAAATGATGTGCGGGCTTTGGGAATGGCCATATGATGAGATTGTCTCAGATTTTTACTATGTGTGACTTTAACAACGTTCCCTAAAGTTACACTTTTGTTACCTTTAGGAAAGTTTTGAAGACTTGCAGAGGGGACATTCTTGTAACCATTAGGGAATGTTCCCTGATAAATGTTAGCTCCTACTTCCACAATCTGACTTTCAGGGAACCTTTATTCTTACCCAAATTTGATTATTTTGTATGTGTTCCCTTAAGTTTAGCTGCAACTTCCACAATGTGACTTTCCTGTAGGGAACACCCACAGGTTCTAAAGGTTGTTTACTGGGACGCACCTTCCCCTGAAAGGAGCAGTTTTACACCATTTCAGCTCTTTTCAGTCCAGCATCTTTTTTCTCGTTTTCATCACGTGAAAGTGATGGTGGTAATGAAAATAACGGAAGTAAAACCGTTTCGTCACACTGGTGTAGAAAGAGGGGGCTGCTACTGTTTTACGTCGGCGGACCTGAACCCACAGCGACGCCTCTCCTTTAAGAGCGCATCTTGGTGCGCGTCGCTCCTCTGGCTGCCTACATGTCACCGTTTTGATGGGATGATGAGGAGGAGGAGGACTCTGCCTCAGCGTTAAGTCTATTCAGAGCTGGGGGACTTGGTTCGGTCCGGATTATTAAACCCATATGGAGCAGAAATTGCTCAGTTTCCAGGACGCGCGCTCTTCTTGCTCATTTGCTGCGAAGCAATAGCGAATGGTTTCTACCTAAAACATGATTACAGATCGGTTACATTTTTAAAAATTCGGTAGAGAATAGCGGGGATTATGCGGTTGTTTTGTGCGCCTCGTAATGAGCTGATGGACGCCGCATGGCGCAGCCTGCTGCTGTGAGGTGGAGGATCTCCGGTTCGGTTCCGCTGCCTCCTCACCGCCGCTCAGGATGCCCAGGTCTGTGCGGAGACTGGTCCATTTGATGCTGTTCTGCCCCCTGTCCAAAGGCCTGCAGGTACGTCCTCCACACAAAACGCCATCACCATGTCAAATCATCCATCTGCGTCTGGATGCTGTTCAGTCACATGCGCCACAAAATGTCGAGTTCCTCCTTAAAACCGGTTAATGCCCAGCTGTTTGCTGTGTGGGCTTTAAGGGGGTATGCTTATTTTTGGGTGGGGAAAAAAAACCTAAAATAGGCAAAAATGTTGCAACTCTGATTTGTGCAGTATAGAAATTTGCACATGCGCACATGATTCATCAGGTTAAACATGGATATGGAGCATTTTAAGTATTTTTCTTCACATTTTGATGCGTTTTTATTAATATTTGAGGTTAAACGACATAATTCGTTTAATTTCATATTATTGAACATTTTTAATTTATTTTTTAACTTCCAGTGACCAGTTTCTACGTTTTTATTTGAGACACATTAAAAATCTGTTTCCTCTTGTAATTGAACTGTATTATGGTCTGAAAATACAAAAACAAAACAAACAAAAAAAACATGATCTACAAAAGGAAGAATAAATGTTCCAACAAACAATGTCATTTGATTCAATTAAACAAATAAAGGTCTATAAATATATATAAAAAAATTGTGCCCCCCCAGTTTTTAACAGAGCTGCAAACTTTGTGAGGCAGAACTATGACATTACTTTTATTTTCACGTAAATAATCTGAAAATATCATTTCTTCAGGTTGGGTGATCTTGTCTTATTACTCATCACTCTGATCCTCCACAGAGTCGCCTCCCTGCCATCAAGGTGAAGTACCTCCTCCTCGCCTGGCTGGGCATCCTCATCATCAGCTGGATCGTCTACATGCAGTATGCCTCCTACGCTGAGCTCTGCCGTGGACATGTTTGCCACATGGTCATCGTAAGTACAGCTAACAAAAAAAAATACAACACTGGTTCTTAAAGTTGGGGTCACGACCCCAGTGTGGTGGAAAAGTGAAGAGATGTGGGGCTGAAAGTCCCAGCTACACTCACCTGTACATTCATGTTTCTGCTTCAACTTTCTGTCTAGTTCTCTATCTACTGATGGTCAGAAGCTGAAAAGTTTGAGAACCACTGCCATTTTTTCTAGAGATGGTTTTAAAAAATGTTTTTCAAATAAATGAAGATTTAACCACATGTTCAGGTTGCTCATTTCTAGAAGTGTCACAAAGCTGCAGATATTAAAAGATGAAAACAAAGAATTAGATCTTAAGAAGGAAGAAAAACAAGGGTTCTGGGGATGTTTTATATGTTGTTTGTTGAAGTTTTAAAAATAAAAGTAAATGTAGATGAAAACATGGGTGTTTTTGAAGAAGTAAAACTGCCACTGATTTAGGAACAGTGACATTTAGAGACAAAACAATCAAAACAGCTGTAACAGGATCAAGTAGATCAATTTAACAAACAAATTTTTAAAAATTCAGTGATGTGTAAGAGATGATCACATTTTTTGTGTATACCACTTTTTGCACAGCTGAGCATTTCTGTTGACAACCTAAATACCAGTGGTGACCCATCAGCCCCTTAGAGAAGGCCTATTCTATAATATATTATTAAATATTTGTAATATTATATAGAAATCATAGTTGTGTAGAAGATAATTGTGTTTAAAGTGACCACTCTGTTTCTGCTCATCGAATCAGGTTATTTAAAGCATCCAATCAGAACATTTCCAGCCCTGTTGCTAGGAAGACAAGGGGAAGTTATCATTTCAGTCAGTGGGCCTTCTGTAAAAATCACAGCAATAATAAATCAATAAGATATTTGTCTTGAATTGGAGTAAAATCAACCAATCACATGCTGATTATTCTACTGCTGTCGGTAAAGTAATTGGATGTTAGCATCATTTCCACATAATAAAAGCTATTTTATATTAGGGCAGGGTTATTTATATTAGAATGTTTTTTGTAGTAATATCACAATCATGTTTTTTCAAATATTTTTACAGTTTTATGAAATGATCTTTGAATGTAACCAAACTAAGCTCGTTTCCTGTGAGAACAGAAAACATTTCTGAGCAGATTTGAATCCATTTGTGTAATTTTGCACCAGAGAAATGGATGACTGTGTTCTTTAGATGATCTGTTTAACAACATGTTCTAATATTTCTTGTCATCATATTGTCCACGCTCCACTTATTAATGATCTAGTCTTATCTTTAATTTTTTTGTCTTTTAATCATGTTTCGAGTTTGATGTTGTTTTGTGACACACTGTTTTTTTTTTTTTTGTGAAAGGTGCTCTATAGATAAATGTTATGTATCTGCTTACTACTTAATATTTTTTAACTGCAAAATAACAAAAGGTTGTTAAATAAAAACACTAGCTCCTTGCTACTGTGCATTACTGTGCATGCACAGCTAAAGCTAAACACACCAGCTGCTGCTGCTGCAGACGGACGGTTTTCCAACACGAGCCTGTTAATCTGATATTCAGTGCGCAGAAGAAGCTGCTATTATTTACACTCATTAAAGAGGCTCCATCTGTAACTATTAACCTGGTTAAACCTGATGGACTTTGCACAAACCTGTAGTGTCTTTAAATGATTAGAAAACATGTTGCAGTGTGTTTAAATGATGAATGTTGCATTGTTTCTGCACACTGACAGGTGTGTGTAGTAAATATAAAAAGTACGCTGAGTTTTATATACAATTTTAAAAAAAGTAAGTGAACAGGCTACATTATTCATCAAACAAAAGCAAAGCCAAACATTATAAATTCATGCTGATGATGTCATGATGTTAGGGTTTTGTTTGGAGACCTGAATGTTTTAATGTCAGGGTAAAACTTGTGTTCTGGTCAGATCAGACCAAAACTGAACTGTTTGGATGCCACAATAAACACCATGTTTGGAGGTCAAAGGTCATCATCCCCAAAAACACCTAACCAACAGTGAAGTTTGGAGGTGGGAGCATTATGCTGTGGGGCTGTTTGTCAGCTTCATGTAATTTGAAGGATGGATGGAAAATCGTATCCAGAGATCACAGAAGGGGTCCAAGGAACCGACAGACTTCTTGTGCAAATCTTGGCTGTAAAACTTTAGAAGAAAGCCATTGGTTCCTCAGTTTTGCGAGGCTGAGGAACCAGTCTTTTTGAGGTGTTTCTGCCCACATCGTGGTCTGTCTTTGACTTCAGCAGTCCCACAAAACCTGGTCCTCAGAGTAAATACCAAGGCTGACGTCAACTGATGCTGCCTCTCTGCACACCTGAACACCAAATCCCAGCTGTTCATAATCTGAAGGGACAAACATGGCCTTCTGATGTTTAGAGCACACACAAACTCAAACAAGTTGCAGGAGCCATGCACACAAGAGGTGTCCATTAGGTCACCAGTCATCCACCTGTGACTGGAACTCCTGGGAGCACTTGAAGCTCAAAACAAGAGTGATTACTAACAGAATACTCCTTATTTTGGCACATTTCTAGGGGTGCTATTCACACGTTTAGCTGTGTTTCTCATTCCTGAGATGTACGATCTTCCCTTTGTAATCATGTGAAATCACAGTTTCAAACTAAAATGCCAGTCAGAATGGGCGACATGCAGGAAGAAACGCAATCAAGATGAAGAAGTGAAAGCAGATACAAGAGGATGCAACTGTACGTTTTTTTAAATTGCTGTTCAACAAACAATCTGTGCAAAGGATCAAGTAATGGTTAGCAGACCTTGGCAGTGTAAATATGGAAACGTGGCATTCTCTTCCTGTTTCCTGTCGTTGACCTTGTGCATTTCTTGTTTGTTCTTGCAGTGCGATCACTACAGAAGGGGCATAATATCAGGCTCCTCCTGCAGCGCCTTGTGTGATCAGAAAACTCTGAGCCTGCACCACTGCATGTCCACCTCCTCCACGCATCAGGTAAAATAAGCACATCTCACACACACACACACACACACACACATACACACACACACACACACACACATACACACACGTAGATTAAACCCCCTTCACACTAGATTCAGACATCTCTACACAACCTTATGGAATTTTGCCAGATTGCAGCAAATTTATAAAACCTGCTTCAGGGTGAAACAATAACACAAAAATCAAATCCCAAGATTCAAACAAGGTGCAAATCTACTGAAAACAAATGTAGAGAGGCTGAAATCATCAGTAAAATACACAAACTAATGGGAAAAAAACAGAAAAGAGGCTGAAAAATGACCCCAGGTTGGTGGGATGTCGCATAACAAAACACAAAGTGAACACAGGAGTTGTATGGCCTCAGCAGAGACACAAAACAACTGGAAACAGTCAAATCGAATGATACAGAGACAAAAAACCCTAACCCATTAATGTAATAATAATAATGGGAATTACTGTTATCATTCTTATTATGGGAATTTAGAATGTTTCAAGCCAATATTAAGGTATTTTATGACATTAAAGTAGCTGCTATACTCCCCTGTGTGTCTGTGCGAACTTTTCCTCCTGCAGGTCTACGTCGGACTTTGGAAGGAGCGGCCTGTGGTGATCAAATGTAGCATCGAGGAGCCAGTAAACACAGACGGCGCTCCAGACACTTTGGTTCGACCAGAGATGATCTTGTTTGACAAGCCGACTCGAGGGACCTCAATGGATGAATTTAAAGAGATGCTCCACAGTTTCCTCAAGGTTTCCTACCAATCTTTCACGTTTCTAACACCTGGTGCTTGAAGTACTTAGAGTTTGTTTTATTTAACAGGGACAATGCACATTGATAAACATGACTTTTTTAATGTTTAACTAAACAAAGATAACTTTGTAGTTAACAGTGTAACAAAATGATTTTTTACATGCAGGCTAACCTTGGCGAACAACCATCTTTGAGCACCTTGGTGGACAGAGTCATCACCCTGGCTGACGTCAACCAGGACGGCAAGGTGTCTCTCGCAGAGGCCAAGTCCATCTGGGCTCTGCTCCACATCAACGAGTTCCTCCTGATGGTGGCGCTGCAGGAGAAGGAGCACACCCCCAAGCTGCTTGGTTTTTGTGGGGACTTGTATGTGACAGAAAGTGTTAGCCACAGCTCCCTCTACAGACTGGAGGTGCCTCATTACCTCCAGACTGTCATCCCAGAGGCCCTGAGCTCAAGTCTGAACCACTGGCTGGCACCATCCTGGCCCCGCAGGGCCCGCATCACCATCGGCCTGCTGGAGTTTGTGGAAGAAGTGTTCCACGGCTCCTACGGGAGTTTCCTCATATGTGACGCCAGTCCTCATCATGTGGGCTACAATGCAAAGTATGACTGCAAGATGGCCAACCTGCGCAGTGTGGCATCGGAGGCTGTTGTGCGGACCTTTTTGAAGGGACGCCGTTGCGAGACCAATTCAGACTGTACATACGGCCGGGACTGCACTGCCACGTGCGACCGACTGGTGAAGCAGTGCAACATGGAGGTCGTGCAGCCAAACCTCGCAAAGGTGTGTGTGCTGTTGCAGGATTTCCTGCTTTTTGGAGCCCCGTCAGACCTGCGGGAGGACCTGGAGAAACAGCTCCGCACCTGCGTGACGCTCAGCGGTTTGGCAAGCCAGATGGAGGTTCACCACTCCTTAGTTCTGAACAACCTGAAGACGTTGTTGTGGAAGAAAATTTCTAACACACAGTATTCCTGAAAACAGGCCGGACTAGTGGGCTCTTCTGTTATGAATTATTGTGTTGAAATGAGCAGTTTTGCTGATGAGGTTTTTCCAAAGGGTTTAAATATTCATTCATACTTCATATAATAGAAAGGCTGTGAAAATAGAAATGAAGCAAGCTTAAAACTCATGTTACACCCATCAGTGCTTTTATTTTTTAAATGGACTTTCATCTGTTTGCACACAATGTTCTCAGGATGCCACCTGTAACTTCATGACTTCAATTCTGTATGTAAATTAGTTTTTAAAATAAAGTGACCAGCATATTGTGCAACTTTATGAAATATCTATCTTTTGTCTGCGCATTGTGATTAAAACGTGCCAATTTTTGTACAGCTGTAAATATTAGTTTACTATGTATGAATTGAATTTGACTGAACAGACTGGAGACACCAGAAAAGATTAAATACAAACAAAATATTCCACAAATAAACTTATAATACTGACACTCTCAGCTCAGTTCATCAAATCCTGTTTTTTATAAGGTGTAGACAGAAAATCACAGACAATAAACAAGTGCCATTTCCTCTTGAGTTCTCATGCTGAAGCTGTAATGTAACAATACACCACTAGAGGGCGACATACATTAAAAGTTGATTTTTATCTTGAGCACAAAAAGCCAAATAAAAATCCTTTATGTGCTGTGAGCAGATGTTTTATTTTGTGTGTGATGGAAAAGCATATTAAAAGTCAACCATTCAGGCTGCACACAAGATTTGATTTATATTCAATGACTGAACAAAGCATGGGGAAGCATGTTTATTGTCTGCATTTACGTATTTTCTTTCTTAGTGCAAAAAAAAGCATATGCAAATATAGTAAAAACAAAAAGACATTTTATTTTAATTTTAAATATCATTTTCCCCATGAGTTGACAGAAGTTCAAGGTTATTATTCAGCTTAGAGCGTGGAGAAGTGTCGCTCCAGACATACAGTGCTGTGAAAAAGCATTTGACCCTTTAAAGATTTATTTATTTTTCTTAAATGTTTCAGATCATTAAAAACATTTTTGTGTCAGATAACTTGAGTGAATACAAAATGCAGTTTTCAAAATTATGGTTTTATTTATTAGGGTAAAAACATCCAATCCCTTTGGTGAGGAAGAATGATGTCCCACTCTTCTTTGAAGAATTGTTTTAATTCTGTCAAAATGGAGGATTTTCAAGCATGAACAAGTCAGACTTTCTGTTTTAGGATTTTCTGATAGCAGAATTAATGGTTTCATTAACTACAGCAAGACGTCCAGGTCCTAAAGAAGCAAATCAGTCCCAGACCATCACACTACCACTATGTTTGACTGTTATATGATGTTTATTTTCTGAAATAGTTTTAGTTTGACTCCAGGTGGAACGGGACACACACCTTTCAGAATGTTGAATTGTGACCCCCCTGATCTTAACCTTAACTACATGCGACCTTCTGGATTCTTTTGTTTTTAAATGGTGTTGGAACAGAATGTGTTGCTTTTTGAGATCTTTTAGCCAACTCCATGTCAGACAGGTTCTATTCTCTTTTTCTTCATTCTGCAGATGCGACAGTAATCAAGCCTGGGTGTTGCTAATGTAAGTGAACTCAACTTTCTAAATCACAGTTACTTCATGATTTCACATGAGCAGTTAAAATGAATTATGATGCTGTATTAACAAATGAGAAGAAACTATTCAGCATGGGTTTTAAAATAAATATCTGGCTTTTCCAAATTCTATAGATGTTAATATTCATCATTAGACTTAAATCAGTTTTCTTTGCCTGTTATTTTAATTACAAAATTACAAATATTAACACTAAATTAGTAAAGTAGAACTGTGATCAATCAAAAGTTCATTTCGAAAGATAAAACATGGTACAAACATATATCCAGATAATATTTGGGATCTTACTTTGCAGCGAACTCAGCTTGTCTGTGTAGTAAAGGCCAACACCTAAACCCCTAATTGAATGTATTAATTAGCTATAGATACGTGGTTGGATGTTTTTTTTTTTATGCTAAAAAGGATCCGTTTTCTTTCTTATGTGTACACGTTGCCTTTTGTTGATATTTTTGTATAGGGAAACATTCTGGTCGAGAGGAGGGTACAACAGCTGCGACACGCCATCTATGTGTTGGATTCATGTACAGTCGGAAAAAGTAAATATTTTTCTTAAAGGGACTGTAACTAAATTGATAAACCGTTTCGGTTCAAATACTTTGATCACAATTTGATCCTATGAGCATAAAAGAAACATCTCATTTCTGAATTTGATGTACGTGAATTTGTTGCGATTATTTCAGTGTGAGTTGAAATGCGATCAGAAACACACAAGCACAGAAAAATCTAATATTGATTTGGCCTTTTAAAGGACAGACATGACTAAATGCCTCTTTATTTATTCTATGTCATGGAGGGACAAGTCCTCACTAAGCAGGGTGTGTGAAGGTTCCGAGGGTCCCTGAATGCACCATCAGCTGTGTTACACCAGAGCAGATGGAGGCTGGGCCATAGGCGGTTGTTTTCTGCTGCCTAACAACACGCATACTGCTGAACACACGACTGCGTGCGTCACCACAGGTCGAAAAGCTCGTAACGGTACCGGTAATGTAAAGTTTGAGTCGAGTTTGAGTGTTAATTTAACCTCGAGTTTAAAGCCACTCGCTACATGAAGTTTAATGAGCTAAAAGCAGGTTTAGCTCTCGAGCAGCTAGCAGCAGCGGTGTTGGCTGTAAGTGCCTCCGCCTGTCTCCAGCAGCTTGGACAAGTGTCCACCGGCTTGTGAGAGCTGCTAGCCCTTTTTTTAAAATGTATTCATGAAGATATAGAGACGTTATCTTTGTTTTATGTCAAAACGAGGGATTTACCAGGTAGCAATTAGGAGCTTTTCCATATCGGCTCGCGCTCATTGTGACATGATCGCATCACGTGGCTTTTATTTATTATTTGGTCATTTAAGCTAGCAATGCGTATATTATTATACCTTATTAGCTTGCCGGTGTCGGATTACTGCGCTCTGTGGTACCACTGTGCCCTGCCCAGCAGCGTCACTCATCCCATTTCGCATAATGACTGATCATTATGTAAATGTCAAGGTTCAGCTCGGACAAATGAAATTAAGTAGTGAGGATGCAGGGGATGAGGAGGATGCTGAGGAGCAGGTTATTGTGTCTTCCCCCTCTGCTTCTGCTTCACCTGATCCCTCCAGTAGCATCACCACAACTGGAACAGATGCATCCACCTCCTCAGATGCTTTTAGAAGAAATGGTAAAAGTCGTAGCAGGCCGGGGAAAGATGACAAAAATGTATCTGGCAAGCCCAGCTCAAATTTAGATGGGCCAGTCGTAACTCCACATGCAGTGAAAAACTTAAACAGCCAGGGGAGTGAGCAGCAAACCCTTCAGGTCAAGGGGATTGGAAGGATACTGCAGGGAAAGTCAGAATCTAATGGCAACTATGTAACAACCCATGCATCCAAAACCGTACAAGAAACACGCTGCGAGGCTGGATTCAGACTCTCAAGGAGGAGAAGGCCTGTGACAGTGGACACATCTAAAGCCAAAACTTCCCTGGAGGCCCTGAAGTTATGCATCAAGCAGCTCAAATGGAAAGAGGTGGGCTATTACAAAGTTTTTTACAGTTTGCCTTGAAAATCAGTGTCCTGACCAAGTTTAATTTCTAGAAATAGAGGAGCTCAGTTTGGTAAGATGCAAAACATGACGTGATATCTTTTTGGATTACAACAAACTTAGGTGTTTGTCACAGTTGTGCATGGATGAAAACGACTGCTTTACTGTTGTTGACAAGCCACTATTATTTGTGTTTTCATTTTTCAGGCGTTAACATCCAAAGCTGGGCATCAGTGATTTACTGGACATTTTATATACTAATTAGTTCCAGCAAAATGTAATGATGGTACTTAAACCCCGTTGAATAAGTAGTTAAACATAACGGCTATAATAGGCCATTTTAAAAGTAAATGTTGGATTTTAAGCATCACTTACCACAACTTTATTAGGGTTATTACCATGATAACGATATTATAATTAGTATGAACTAAAATGATTGTCACTGGCAAAGATTATTGGGATTCCATTATTTGACAGAGTCCTTCATCTTGTGATAAGTTTTACTGGATTGGTAGAAGTTGTTTGAATCTAAAAGACAATTTGTCTGTAAATATCAGCATGTAGCACATTTATTTTATCCAATAAAGAGGGTAGCAAAACTGATGAAAACAACAGAACAAATGTTGTAAATCCCTCCTCTGGATCATCCAGATGGTCTTTGGCAAACTTCAGATGGGCAGGGCGATCTTGCGAGCACTGCAGGATTTTAATCCATGACGCTGTTGTGTGTTACTATGGTAACTCTTGACCCTGATCCCAGCTCTCTCCAGGTCATTGACCAGGTCCTCCTTCTGAGCTGACACCTCACATTTCTCTTGATCATTGATACATGAGTCCAGATATTGCATGGAGCTCTAGTCTGAGGGAGATTGACAGTCATCTTGAGTTTTATCTATTTTCTAATAGTTGTCCCAATAGTTGTTTTTTTCTCACTAAGCTGTTTGCCTATTGTGTTGTATCCCATCTTAGCCTTGTGCAGGTTACAATTTTGTCCCTGATGTCCTTAGACAACCCTTTGGTCTCAGTGGTGGAGAGGTTGGGTCTGAGTGAGTCTGTGGACAGGTGTCTTTTATACAGGTAATGAGTGGAGGATAGATGGCTTCTTAAAGACAAACTAACAGGTCTGTGAGAGACAGAATTCATGCTGGTTGATAGGTGATCAAATACTTGCTTCATGCAATAAAATGCTTATTATATATTTTAAAATCATACAATGTGATTTTTCTTTTTTTGTAGATTCTGTCTCACAGTTCAGGTATACCTAGGATAAAAATAAGACCTCTCTATTCTTTGTAGGTGGGAAAACTTGAAAAATTAGCAGTGTACCAAATACTTATTTTCACCACTGTAGTGAATTTACCTTGAGTCACTGTTTAGATTGACTCAGCCAAAAATTACAGTTTGGATGCATTTTGGGTATAAAATTATAATGGTCAGCTGTAGGTGAGTTACTTGTAAATAAAAATTTAAAAATGTAGTAACTTCAGAACATTTGGGACACGTTTGTTTAATCTGTTTCTGCTTGTTCTGGACCAAAATGGAAAAACTTCATTATGAGAGTGAAGCAGTTAATGCCTGCTATGAAACGCCGTCTCCATTATGCATGATAAGTAATGAATGGCAACTCAATGACACAGGTGAACTACAGGCTTTATTTATCAGCAGCAGTGACCAAGCAATGACATTTGAACCCTTTTAGGCCTGGTATCAAAAACGATAGACAGAGGGCCTATTTGTTACCACGACACCCCCCCCAACAAAGTCTGTAGAGCCGCAAACATTTTGAAAGTACTTGTCTTCAACTATGAAGGGGTTGAAACTTTAGTAGCCCGTTTGTTTTCCATTATGGAATGAACATCATGTAGAGAAAAAGCTTTTTGCCAGTGCATATTTGAACACTTAGATATATCTGAAGTATTCTGAAGATTATTCTTAGAACTGCAGCTGGCAACTGACTTTCCACATATGGCTTTCTCCTGTACAGTGAGAAATCATTATCCTTAAGCTCTTCTAATCCAATATACCTTCAGGCTTCTTTGGGGCAGAGATAATAGCTGCCTGAGGGATTGAGAGAAAGCTTCAGAAAATACCTTTATCATAGGCTTGGTGTTTTGATAGTGACTGAGCTAAATAGATTTTAAATTCTCTGATTTATTAAAGCATCTTTGGAAAATATCTTGTGCTTTTAGTGTACTGGAAGACAGATTCAGCTTTTAATATTTGCATTAGTTTTGAATACACTCCAAATAGGAATAAAGAGCATTAAATCATGTGTATCAATCTATACAAGCAGAACATGGCTGTATTAAAAACTCATTCATCTGACCTCCTTTCCTGATGTCATCAGAGTGAAATACACCATGGCGTGTGTGTGTGTGTGTTGGTATTTATAGCAGGACTTTGCTGTCAAGCAGGGCTTCCCTGTTTCATGGTGTCACGCTAACACATTAATGGGATGCAGCTCTGTCACGGGTTGAGCTCGTCGCCCGGCAGCTGAAGAGGTCATATCCTGTTTGTGGTGTTGATGATGTGCTGCCGATCATCCAGTACAGCTTGGTTAAAAATGGTTCAGATGCCAAAGTTAAATATAGACTTAATATACACTTCTTATCAACTCCTCTGTGTAGAGATTTAATTCATCACTTCATCAGAGAGTGGATCATCATGGTGGTCACGTGAGGAATTCTTTGTCTACTTCCAAACTGACTGACTCCTAATCTACTAATATCCTGGGTCATGCTCACAAACAAAATCTTCTTTGTTTACAAAAGCAGTTAATATTTCTTAAAACTCTAATTGTTTTGGTCATTTGATGTTCCTCCTCCTGTTTCCTCTCTCGTGCTGTCCTCAGTTTCCTTTGGGAAGACGAGCTCCCTGTGATATCTACTGGCATGGTGTTTCCTTCCATGAAAATGAAAACATCGTGTCCGGGCAGGTCAACAAGTTCCCAGGTGATTCACTGGTTCCACCAATGTTTTGTGAAATTTTAGTAGAAGAAATTAATCTGTTAAGTCTGAACATTTATATACAGTCAACATTTACCAAAATGAGTTAAACCTTAAAGGGATACTTCACCCAAAAGTGATTTTTTTTGTTTGTTTGTTGCCATAATTCCCATAGTTAGATAAGTGGTCAAAAACAATTTGTAACCAGCCCAGCTGTTATCCTGATCCGGCAGTACTCCTTTAGCTTTAGCTTAGCAGAAAGCAATGTAAGTAAATGGTAACAACTAGCATTGTGAGAGGAAAAGTCCTTATAATCACTCAGTAGTGATACTCATTCTGCCTAGTGACCTCAATAATCATATCGACTGCCAGTGAAAATAAAAAGTAACACAAAGAAATTACAGGTACTCTTTTAGACTCAGGACTACTTCATAACAAACAATAGCTGTAAGCCTCCGCTGAAAGGCGCAAGGACATGACGCAGCAACCCCAAAGACGCTTATATCCATAAACACAAATACTGGCCACTAGGCTAAACCTGGTAAAGTTTTTTGAAGATCATCTCTGTGCAGCTGGCACCTTTTTGTTATTGTTCTTCATCTTTGAGGTTTGCAAATAACGCGCAGATATGTGTTTACTGAAGTAGTTGTCTTTGGGGCCGCTGTGTCATGTCCTTTTGCCCTTCAGTGGAGGCTTACAGCTGTTGTCTGTCATGAAGTAGTCCTGAGTCTAAAATAGTACCTATAATTCCTTCATGTTACTTTTTATTTTCACTTGCAGTCGAAATGATTGAGTAGGGCTGCACAATTAATCGTTAAAAATTGTGATCTCGATTCAGACTTGTATGCAATCTCATTCCCAAATGAAAACAATTCTTAAAAAAAGAAGATGACGATTGTACCGCATTTGATCTGGGACATAATCTGCATGAAAACAAGCGCTCCTCTTTCTCCCTCAAATGACAAATTTCAAAATTGTTATTATTGTTAAAATTATTCAAAGGTTGTGTAAGTAAGAGAAGACAAGAGAGATAATATTGTTTTTATGTTCAGTGTCAGTTGTGACGAAGTTGATGTGCAGGTATAGGTGCAATAAATATTTATATTGGAAAAAAATTGTGAGGGAATCGTGATCTCAATTCTAAACAAAAAAAATTGTGATTCTCATTTTATCCAGAATCGTGCAGTCCTATTATTGAGGTCACTAGGCAGAATTTGTATCATTAGTATCACTACTGAGTGAGTTTTAAGGACTTTTTTCTCACAATGCTAGTTGTTACCATTCACTTACGTTGTTTTCTGCTAAGCTAAAGCTAAAGGAGTACTGCTGGATCAGGATAACAGCTGGGCTGTTTACAAATGGTTTTTGCCCACTGATCTAACTATGAGGAATATGGCAAAGACAAAAAAAAAAAAGGCACTTTTGGGTGAAGTATCCCTTTAACTGAATCATTACATTCTACTGTATTTCTTCAAATGGCTACTAACACCAAACAGTGCATTTTAATCTGAGTCTTTTTGGAGTTTACTTTTAAACTTACATTGTACCTATTGCAGGGATGGTGGAAATGCTGAGGAAGATCAACCTGAGCAGAGCAATGCGGACTATGCAGGAGCTCTTCCCAGATGAATACGACTTCTATCCCCGTTCCTGGATCCTGCCTGAAGAGTACCAGCAGTTTTCTGCCCAGGTACAGTTCCAGAGCTTCAGTACCAGAACATTCTGATGCTGGAGCTAAAAACAGTGCAGTCCGTCTACACCAAGAGCTAGGGGTACAATGGATCAAAAAACTCACAGATCAGATCGTATGTAAAAATATGTTTCCAAACTGATTTAAAGCCATACTCAGTAGCCAGGTAAACAAACGAGGTCTCGCTAGCTATTTTACAGAAACACGTCTCGGTGAACTCACCCCTCCCATCGGGTAAATTCCTTATGCCAGCCTCCCGCGGACATTGGGACCACGGTTTGCAAAGGTGACAAAGCAGAGTCAAACTCCAGCCGCAGAAATGTTCCCCCAGCTTTTCCTCTTTTCACCTCCAAACGTTTTTAGTTTTCTGCTAGCTGAAAATGTGTTTTTTTGGGGGGGGGGACTCTGGTATTTTTATCTTAAAATGGAAGCGCTAACACCGGCTCTGTCCTACATCTACTTTCACTTTCACTTCCAGGATGTTCTGCCCCAAAATGTTCCCGGGCGGATTAATGCCAATCCAAGCAGTGAGGAAATGCGGCAGACAGACAGCTGGATTGTCCAATCCTATCGTTTGGTCCGAACGATAGGATTGGCTGAAGTTTTTAGAGAACTGCAGGACAACTACTTTATTGATTTCTTTTGGGTTTTTTTAAATCTCCACAATGTATTTATGGCTATATTATATTAGAATGTTGTTAAGAGGCTTTAAAAAAAACGTTAAAAGCTACATTGTTTACCTGGCTACTGAGTATGCCTTTAATTGCAGTTAACAATGTAACATTAAGTTGATAAGTTAGGTCTGAAAATCATTTTACAATTATAATATTTATTAACAATATACATCTCCAGAGACAAATAAAATAATATAATATGATATAGTAGTATAATTTAGTTTGCTATTTTTATATTTTAATACCACCACCTTTTTTTTTTTTTTTGCATCTTTGTCTTTGTTGTAAATTGATCATGTGAATAAAGTATTTGAGGTTAAATTTGTTTATTTGATTAATATAAATATATTATGTACTTAAAGTAATGTGTGAACACTTAAACACTAGATCTGGTGTTTCGTTCAGCAAGAAATGTTAAATTAACTCAGTCAAACCTTTTTATAACATGCTGTTTATGCATTAGTAGTGATCAGCTGTGCTGAAAATGACTTTCTTTTAAGCAAAAATAATATTTTATCTGTGAGAATCACCTTCAGAATTATAAAATATTTTTAAAAGAAAAAATCGTATCACAAGAAAATTTTTATAATAAATATCTTAAAGAGCATATTTTAAGTTAGACACTCCCTTAAACAAATGTTTAGAGAAATATAATAGAAACTTTTTCTGAATAAAAATTTACACAAATTCAGCTTATTTAGGCTCTTGGATTCGTTTTTGTGAGAATTGTCAATTTTTTCACCAAACCGGAAGTGACGACAGTTCAGGGAGACCGTTCGTTCTCTATATAGAAAACTGATCCACTTATCACTACTTGTGACGAGCAAAACAAACCCCCAGAGTGCCGTTATTTTATTACTTTATTACTATAGTGAGCAGTTATTAAGATAAAAAAAAAAAAAAAGATAAAAACAATCAGTCCTGTAAGGCTGTACCCTGTCGGACCAGCTGTAGACCGTGACCCACCTCCTCACTCGGGTCTGGATAAAATACCAGCGTTTAGCACCAGGTTTTGATCATCAGAGCTCCAAACATTGAGCTGCGTTCAGGTGGATTGTTAAGAAATGAAAGAGTTTATAAAAAGTTTCACAGGATGCAGCTAAACGGTTCGAGGCTGACCGAAACAGTGTCGGGTCAGGCTGGAACCCCCGCCGTGAAGACCCTCTTGGTAGCCCCGCTGGAAACGGGAAGCTCCTCTGGAGAGCATCGCGGCATGGATTTACTGTACCCCGCCAGCCAGGTGAGGGTCAGACACCTGAAGGAAATGCTCTCATGAAATCGCGGACCGGTACCGGATTACGACCCACCACGAACCGTACCAAACCTGGCATGGAAACGAGACTCAAGTCTCCCCGTTAGCTCCTGTTAGCTGCTGTGTGCTAACAGCGGTTCCGGTGAATGGATCGAAGTAACGGCGCCTGTTTAGAGTCACACTGAATGTTTTTCGTCGGTAAGTGGGACTCCATCACATCCAGTCCTGGACTAGACCAGGACCACCGGGGTTTTTCGTCTCCAAACAGAAGTCACCGTACCGGTAAGGAAGCCGTCCCGTTGTTGACTCAGTGTCCTGACAGACTGGCGATTGGCATTCACAAACATAATAAATATAATTTAGCATTTTTTATTAAAATGAATACACACCGACTCGATTAAAGAGCGCTCTAACCTAAAACTAACAACTCATCGCCGACAGCGAGCAGGCAGCTGGCAGACTAGAGCGGTGCCAGTCTGAGATGTTAAAGTAGTTTAGCTTTAAAAAATCTAACACAATGATTAAAACAAGCATCTGTTACACAAACTCCACACAACAAAGGGCTCAAATGATCAGATTTATGGGATTATTGATCGTACAGAGTGTTAAATTATCCTACAAATACTTTATTTATCTACATCTGACAACACTGTAAGCAGCGCCACCTAGCTAGGAGCTCCCTTAGCTGACGTCACAGGTCCACATATGAAAAAAAAAGCGTTTTTAGAAGCTTTGCAAAAAGGGGCACTTTGGACTAGAAAAATGGTTTAAAAAAATGTATTGTAAAACAAAATACCCTCAATAAACATTTCAAATAGTATTTTTGGACAGAGTTTTATCAGAATAATAAAAAAAAAAGAACTTAATATATGCTCTTTAACATTGTTATTATTCAATTATATATTTGGACCAGCAGGGGGAGCCAGAACCCCAGTATTGAAAATGCATTTAACATTCAGTTTTAACCTGTTGTTTTGCTTTTGTATTGTATAATACTACAGTTTTGATTTCAGCTTTTTGGTTTTGTTTAGTCTCTGCAAGCATAACTGTAAACTTTCTTCACTCAAAGGTTATTAGAGTCTTTGTTCACTTTGTCTCTCTGCTGCAGATTCGCATGGTGAAGGAGAATGATACCACAGTGAACACCACCTTCATCGTTAAGCCCGATGGGGGTTCCCAGGGGGACGGTATCTACCTCATCCGTGACCCCAGCGATCTAAAGCTCATGGTGGGTTCACAGGCCAAACAGGCTGTGGTCCAAGAATACATCCCAAAGCCGTTACTCATCGACAAGCTGAAGTTTGATATCCGCCTCTACGTGCTGATCAAATCCCTGGAGCCTCTAGAGATCTACATCGCCAAAGAAGGCCTGACACGATTTTGCACCGAACCTTATCAGGTAGCTTTAAAGGTGTTCATAATTCTTAAAACCTTGGAGTTGATTATTATTCTAATAAAACATGTGTTTCTACTTTAATAATGTCCTAATAATTCATGATTACTGTTTTTGTTATTCATGCAGGAGCCGAGCCAGAAGAATCTGAGCCACGTCTTCATGCACCTGACGAACTACTCCCTCAACGTCCACAGCGGCAACTTTGTGCACTCAGACAGCCAGAGCACAGGCAGCAAGCGCACTCTGTCCAGTGTGCTGTACAGGTTGGCAGCTAAAGGTGTGGACATCAAGCGGGTGTGGTCGGACATCATCGCTCTTGTTATTAAAACCTCCATCGCTGTGGTGCCTGAACTGAAAGTCTATTATCAAGCAGATATACCGCCTGGTAAACCAGGACCCACATGCTTCCAGGTGGGTAAACAAATATAAAGGCAGTTAAAATGTGTCGGGAAAAACATTGCAGCTAATCCCAGACTTTACATATTTATCATAAAAGTTCTGCTAGCTTCTCTGTTTATTTTTGATTGAAGCCATTCCAAGCTACACTGAGCTGATGAGCCAGTAGCAGTGCATATACGTGGGCAGTGTAGAGCATCCAGTCACAACTTTATACACATAATTACATCAAGCAGCACCAGGTCATCAATCAAACAGCCACTAACATAAAGGCTGAGGTGAGAAAAATGAGATGTTGACACCCCAAAGAACAAGGTGTGGTTATTATTTCAAGCACAAGTTGAGTAACTTGGTAATCATATTTAAGAGTATTAAAGGATTTTGACGTGAAGCTTCATGAAGGATAGAGCAAACAGGCCTGTAACATACAGTTGAGACATTAATTTGTTTAACAGCAGTACTTTACCATTGCGACAGATCTGATTATACTTTGTTGCTCAGAAATTTAACATAATAGCATTTTAATTAAAGTGTCTGCATAATTTTATGTAACTGATGTTTGTTTGTCTCAGATACTAGGGTTTGATATCCTCCTGATGAAGAACTTGAAACCAGTATTATTAGAGGTCAACTCCAGCCCCAGTATGAGAATAGAGCATGAACAGGAAGTAAGACTCTTGACATCAGATATCACCACAGCACAACCCCCCTCATTACCTCTGTTAATTTAAGTGTCTGATTGTCTCAGGTGGCTCCAGGAGTTTTTGAGTACGTCCCCAGTCCGGTGGATGAGGAGGTCAAAGTGGGTGTGATCAGGGACACTCTGCGCCTTATGGATCCCCTCAACAAGAAATCAACACCGTAAGCTCTCACACTCACCATAAAGGCCCAGTTTGAAGTTGGATTTGGTCACAGCCTCCACGCTCTGTCTGCATGTCCACTTTTTAAGAACATGATATCTCACTCTGCCCATCCCCCCTCCTCAGAGCTCGGCTCTGCACCGCTCAACGGCTCTCTCTAAGCTTGTTAAATGGAAAAATTAAATCAACCGAGTCGTGGTGGAAGCTCACACTTTACTGTACAAGTCTATTGGCTCAATCTCTCTTCCTGACTGGTCCTGTGTGGTGCCTGGAAATGCATCTCCTCCTCAATTAGGGTGTGTCTTTTATTATCATTGTAGTTTTTTCTTCATAAAAAACTGATTTACTATTATCTAATTTGCATCATCTTCCTCAATTACTTTCTTTGTTTATTTTTTCTATTGCATCCTCCACAGATTAGTCTCAAAGTATATTATTTCAGATGTATTTTTTATACATCTGAATGAATAAATAAATATATTATTAGGACAATAATTAGTTAACTTTTATATTTAGAGATGCACCGATTTTAGTCTGTTATGGTTTGATACAGATTTCTGATTTTTGTACAGCTCTGACCTGCCAATAATTATTTTGACTGTAACACTATTTTCTCTGCTCTCCACACATTTCACTTTATTTTACTCCCAAAGTGAACATCGGCTCCTGACCTCAATACCAGATTAATTCAGTCAGACGTTCAATCAGTTGTTAATCATGTGTTGTGTTTACAGCCTGGTAAAACCTGCCTTAGGCCTGCCTCGACAGAGTGCCACGTCAATATTTACTAATCTGATGAGCTGACACGTTCAGTTAAAGAAATAACATAAAATTTACCTAAGATGTTAATTTCCCACCAGACCAGAAAATGTAATCTGTGACACAAACAAGAGAAACAAACTAGTTTATTATTCAGTTTCACACCATCTGTATGTTGTGTGTTTACTCATGTGCAAAGACATGTGTGATGTATGTAAATGTAATTTTATTAAATCAAACATTTAAACTGAGCCACTTTAGCAGACACTAAACAGCAGGGTTACAGGTCTTACTCATACAAGTGTCATAAATGGCAGAATTCAAATCATGTCTTAATATTAGGAGTATAATTGCATTAAAGGCAGACTATGTAACTTTTCATATTTTTAAATCTTTTCCTTGAGCCAGTATGTGCTAATATGACTCTTTACAGGGGTAATGAAAAGTCACTCAGCCTCATCTGCTGCTTGTGTCCAGAATGCCACATTTGCAACTTCTGAGTCTCTGGTCCGGTGCCCTGAAGTCTCACAAAGTCACGTATCTTGCGAGGGTTAGGCTAATCCAATGTGGCTAGCCGATATGCTAGCACCAGAGTATTTTTAGCTCATGATTCCTGCATTTTTTTTATTCTCTCCCTGCTTGAACACAGCTGATTTCTTTGAATGAGTGATGAACCGCTCATGTAGAAAGTAATGAAGGCTGAGGAGACATTTCAACAGTTACATTTAGGTGTTTCTGCGCAAAGACTATGGTGCTAACGCTTTCATGACACTGATTTAAAACAAACACTAGGGGTGCTGAAAACAAGCCAAAATGGCATAGTGTGCCTTTAAAACAAAAAAGGTTTCTATTTATTAAATGTAAAAATAATTGTATTTATTCATGGTTTTTAATGTGATGATTTGCATCTTTAACTCTCTGTAAGTATGAATAAAATGTCACGCTATGATCTGGACGTAAACAGATTTTGAAATTTGATTTATTACAATATGTGAGATTATTCAAAAAATGCTTCGTTTTAAAAGTGTTATTGTTTTAATTCATCTGAATTATGATCAAACTTTGATCAAAGTAAATGGTAAAAAATGTCTGACTGAGAGAAAACTTTAGGTAAATCTAAAGATGTAAATGTGTGGTTTTTACAAAGCTAATTTGTCAAGTTAAGGACATTTTTAAGCTAAACATAAAATTAGATTTTTATGAAGGAAAGTTAGATACAAATTCTGTAGTAATAACATTTTAAATATAAATTTCTGATAGTTGAAAGCATGAAATAATCTAAATCCAAATTTGTTTCTTAAAAGTCCTTAAGACTTTCAGGATTTTTCACAAGCAGTCTTACTACAAACAGATTGTTATAAGAAATATTTTTACTACGCAATTGATCATTTAGTTAGTAAATATACTTGTGTATTATTTGGTGGCAGCTGGTCTTTAGTGAGATTGATCATATTTAGTCTTTTAAATAGATCTGGTCTAAAATAGCCAGTTAGAGGAATTTGACTTAACATGAAGTAAAAAGGTGAAAAGTGACCTTGCAGTAAATAAAAAGACAAGAAAAAACGTTGCTGCTATTTAAAACAAACAATGATAAGAGAAAGAAACAAAAAGTGTCACTTTATAGAGGAGGGAGCAAGATGAAGGAAGAATTATGAGAGGAAGTGTGTGACAGTATCAGTGACTCTCAGATATGTACTGCTTACAGCCAGCTCATTAATCCTGTGTGTGTCGTCTCTAAAGTGATTTATGAGCCATCATGAGAGGCAAAAAGCTTAGATTCACAGGCATATGGACCTAAAATATCCTGCAAAGGTTTCATCTGAATTAAAGGAAATGAGCCAAACCTTGTATTGTTTTAGAGCTGAAACATTGTCTTTTTATTTGCCAGGAATCAAATCTTTGTTAGTTTTTTTTATGAATGTGTGGCTAGAAAAGATGAGAAAGGGAGGCTTCTGTTTTTCTTTTTGTCTACCTGCTGTCCAAACCAACTTCCTCCAGCTTTGCACTAAATTTTCTCCCCCTCAGTTGCAGGTGCTCCTGTCATCGTCTGTTTCTGTTAGATTTGTCCTCTTTCAGCAGAGCCTGCCCCGTCTACATCATTATGGGTGGTGTCCTTCATCCTGAGGGATGATTGATTCTATTAAACATTTAGGATTGTTGTCATATGGACATTCTCTCTGCTGACTGAAGTGAGCTATTATCAACAATATTTTATAATGTGCATGGATATTGCAAAGTCCAATGAGAGCGAGCCTGGTGGAGATGACTGTCCAGGTTGGTTTTGTTGTTTCTTCTCCATCACACCACATCATAGTAGAGGACACAAACCAACAGAGACTGGAGAACATCAGTAGCAGTTTCTGTAGATGTTAAAGGATCCCTGTCTTTGCTCTGTCCTGTTCAGAGTGTCCATGTGTGATTAGCATTCACAACAACCATTCAGCTGCAGGTACAGAATATCCTGATCACCAGAGCCAGAGACTATGAGACAGGTTCAGCTTACTCTTGGTTTCTTTGAGATCTGACCCAGAGAATAAAGATCCTTCTGATTATCACCTTGACAACACAAGATTTCTGCTTGTGTGTTCATATTTGGAGGAGTTGTCATTCACGATCATAAATCTGGAAGAAAACCTTAAAAAAAAAGACTAACAGTTATAATTATTATCCATCCACAGATTGTGTTGTGTCATTTAAACACAACAAACAGGCAAACATGAATCAAAAGTCATAATAAATAAATCAGGAATAAAAATATGAAAAGCAGGAAACAGATTGTGTACAATTTTTGTTACTTTACTCCTTTAAGTTAATTCTTTTTTGCATTTTGTTTAGTTTTGAAACCTAAGAACATCATTTGGCTCACATTCTGATAATATCTTCTGTTAATCTAAATCAGTGGTGCCTAATCCTGGTCCTTGAGGGCTGGCATCCAGCATGTTGTAATGTTTTCCTTGCTCCAACACACCAGATTCAATGATTTAATCACCTAACCTGCATGTCATCAAGCTCTGCAGAAGGTATTTAATCAGCCACTGACTGAAATCAGGTGTGTTGAAGCAGAGAAACCTCCAAAACATGTTGAATACCATCCCTCCAGGACCAGGATTGGGCACCACTGCTCTAAATTACACTCACTAGCCATTTTATTAGGCACACCATGTTGTGTTAAACACTTCTGCCTTTAAAACTACATCAACTTTTTGTGTCATCAATTCATCAAGGTGTTAAAAACGTTCCTCAGAGCTTCTGGTCCGTTTTAACATGACAGCATCACAGTTGCTGCAGATTTGTCAGCTGCAAAGTCATGATGTGAATCTCCTGTTCCACCACATCTCAAAGGTTCTGGACTGGATTGAGATCAGGTGACTGTGGAGGTCATTGGAGTTCAGTGTCATTTTGTTCTCCTCTGACCCTTAATGTCAACAAGGCATTTTTATCCACACAACAACCATTAACTGGAGATTTTCTCTTTTTTAGGCCATTCTCTGTAAACCCTAGGTGGTTTGGGGTTAAATCCACATTCTGATGCTGTTTGAACATCAGCAAGTCATTTTCACCACATGCCTAAATGCATTGAGTTTCTGATATGTTATTGGCTTATTAAAGATTTGTGCTAAGAAATAAAAAATGTACCTAATAAAGTGACCATTAATAGAGAATCTGCTTTCATTACAACTCTTCTGGTGATGATGCACAACAGCTTTTTGTTTTTCGTAAAGATTCAACAAACTAAACACTTTCAAATATTTTGCTTAGTAAACGGCTTCATTTAAAGACTCTCCTCTTAGATGCTTGAGCTCTGAAAGGAAAACACTCAGGAATACATTATGCAGCAGGGCCAGGTGCGCTGCAGGTGCATCTATAGTGCAGTGGGGAAATTAAGTATTTGATACACCACCCATTTCTAAAGTTTTTCCACTTACAAAGAATGGAGAGGTCTGTAATTTTAATTGTAGGTAGGCTACACCTCAACTATGAGAGACAGAATCTAAATAAAATCACATTGAAGGTTGTTGCCAACCAGCAAGAATTCTGTCTCTCACAGATATGTTTGGTCGTCTTTAAGAAGCCCTTCTATCCTCCACTCATTGCATGCATTAATTGCACCTATTTGAACACTGTATAAAAAACACCAGCATGGAAATAAATGTGTAAAATCAATCACTGTATTTATTTAACTTTATTTTAATCTATTTTAATTCCAATTTAATTTAATTCCAGTCAGAGCCGTTTAGCAACGACCGGAGCCAGCTGATAAATGAAACTTTTACCGTGTCCCGTCAGCAAAGCAGCCAATACATCCTTTTTCAAAATAAAAGACTTAAGTGCCTCTATCTGTTCATGTCTTAGAGAAAAGTCCAAATCTCAATCGTCTAAAGTTGATGACAAAGCCGTTTCAAACTAATGCAGTTCCCGAGAGTCCGCCATGTTGTTTACTTTCAGAGTTTGAGCTCTAACGTCATCGGCTAATCCCGCCCACCAAACCATTAGAGCATTGTGATTGGCCCGGTATGAGACTGACCGGACCAATCAGTGAGCGTGTCTAGACCAAATTCTGCAGAGCAGAACTGATGGTCTAGTTTACTAGACTAGTACAATGTGGCATTGTAATCCTTCTCTGTATCAAAAGCTAGGCTGACGGCGAGCCCCAAAGCTATTTGTCAACAACCTAATTGCGTCATCCCACAATGCCTTGCGCGCTCAAAAACATGGCTGCCCCAGACCTAAAAAAATAGTGTTAAAAAATTAATATGTAAATAAACAAAACATTCTTGGTGTTTTTACTATGTTTTCATGTAGCGGAGATACTTTGTTACATATTTAGAGCAACATGTCTTTATATCCAGGGTTCGAGAAGAATGAGTACAACCTCAAGATCACCATCCCTACCTTGAAGCACAAAAGTGGAAACATCTTGCTATAGGGATGCTTTCTGTAATGGAGACAGGATGACTGCACTTTATTGAGGAGAGGGTGGATGAGGCCAGGTATCACCAGATTTAGGGCAACAACCTTCTTCCCTCCTTAAGAGCACTGAAGATGGGTCGTGGCTGTGTCTTCCAGTGATCTGAAACACAGCCAGGAAAACTAATGAGTGGCTCCTTAAGAAGCTTGGTGAGAGAGTGTAAAACTCTTCATACTCTGTGATGGAAACCTTTGACATTTTTGATAAATACTGGTGTTTTTAAACAATGTTTTGATGAAAACTAAAACATGTTTGTTTATTGTATTTTGACATTAATGTGTGCTTTATTTTTCTACATTATACTTCATCTTCTTTTTTAAACTCTAAACTCACTTTGGTGCCACAAGAGAAAACATACACATTCACATTTATCATTCTCCCTCCCTGAGCTGAATCTTCAGTCCCTGAGAAAAGCTTTGTGCATTTGTCAAACTCTCCCTGGGTCGGTTTCAGTGTTGTGCTCTTGTGCTGCAGCATCTGAAGGCTGAAGTAAAGAAGAAAATATTGATCATCTCACAAATTCATGAAGCCAGTCTTTGAAGAGTAATATAGTCTGTTTTCTGTTTTGTTTGTTTGCTGTTACTCTTCATCAGGAGTCCTCAGGCTAAAGCAGGCGGGTTTGAACATGGAGAGGAGATCCCGGTGGACGCTGAGACACAAGGCAGGAGTCCAGACGAGATGGGGAACCTGCCTTCGATGTGTCTGAAGCAGGTCTACCCAAAGTACACCAAACAGTTCAATTACCTGCGGTTGGTGGAGCGAATTGCAGCTCTGTTCATACGCTTCCTTGGGGTGAAGGGCAACATGCGCCTGGGTCCCACTGCCTTCCGAACATTCATCAGGTGCACTTTGTGTTTGCTTTATTAGAACTTCAATCAATTTTACAAAAACTGCTGCTGACTCCTAGAATCTATAAATGGAGAAAATCAAATCAATAAACTAAGAAAACCTAACAGCAACATAAAATAGATTTGTAGAAAAAATTACTAGTGATGGTTTTCCTAAAAGTAATCAGCATTTTTTTGTTATCATGTGTGAATACCTTAGTGTTTGGTAACCAGCTCCAGTGTGACTGCAGACTGGATTGTAATCTGGGTACCAAATCACTAAATGCTTATTTGTATTGGTACAATAATTATACTAATAACTTAGAGTTGATTTTTTTCCTTATTGATTTAAAGAAAAAGTGATAAAAGTAAAGTGGTAGCAAAACCAGCACCCTGTTGGTTTCCATTGTTGTACTTTGGTGTAACCTCTGCTTATGAACTCCGTGCCTCAGCTGTCCTCACTAACCTCTAAATGTAATTTAATGCAAACAATGCTCAGAGCCAGTATAGAAAACAAGTGTTTTGACTGTTATTTACAGAATAATGTCTGACAAAGCTGAATAACACTCATGTACAGCTCTCTGCTTCCATAATTTATCCTAGATGATCTGCTTTTCTGGTCTGTAACAGATGAAAGTGGTATAGTAGCTGGAAAAATGGCCTTCACAAGTTCTGTCTGAAGTAGTCAACTGGATTTATATTTATAAAATTCATCTTCAGTGTTCAGTATAGATGATTTATTCCTGTGGATTCTGCAGACAAACACGGTCTCCATTTCATTTTCAGCATTTCATCTGAATATTACTTTAGGCAGCATCAGAAAATTCAGAACTCTTAACAGTTAAATCACATGCTGTAGAAGGAAAATAAGAAAAATGGTAGTTTTTACTTTTATTTATATCTACTCAAGATTAAATCTGTAGTCTATTTAGTATGCATGTTAGTAGACAACATGATTTACAAATGTTACATTTTCAAATTAATTTTGAAATGGCAGAAAATTCTATTAATTCTGCTTCCAATTACTGTGATTTCTTCTCTTTCTAGAACAATATTGTAAAGTAGTGATAACTTTGGTTAAATGAATAAACAGAATTCTTCTGTTCTAGTTTTTCAACTTGCTTTCAATTCTTTTTTTAAAATTAACACAATAATTTGTTCAGGATTAAAGTTGTGTTGCTGTATTTCTGTCATAAATCTTCACAACATTGTTTCATTTCCTTTTAAAAGTTTCATATGTTCTAGTTACAAAGATTATTATTTCATGTTTTGTTCTTTGAAACAAAATCACCAGATATCCATTTACTCCTTGTTGCTCTTTATGTTTAATATGTTCACATTGAGGGGGTTTTCACTTATTACTTATACACATATTAGTCTTTTAGTAACAGAAACAATTAGTCTTTCATGTAAGAAATACATAATTTTAAATGGAAAGTGAAATAGAGTTTCATTAAATGTTAAAACTGTATGCAGATGATATCATTCTTTACGTTTTCAGGACTTGTAAGCTGAGCAACAGCAACTTCACCATGGCCTCTGTGGACATCCTCTACATAGACATCACACGTCGATGGTCATGTGCAGTGCCTGACTCCAGAGAAGCAGGTAACACACTCATATACGTGCACAAACACACATACTCTCCTGAATGCCAAATCTAAGATCCTCATAGTTTGTGGAGGACAGCGAACCAGGCATCCTTGAGAGTCTGAGCAAATAATGTGCTCTCACATAATTGCTTGTCATTCTGTGTCAGATTCTTTCTGACGCCATGCTCCCGTAATTGAAATGAGCCGAGATCACAGTGTGACAGCCGAGAGACCGCCCCGCATGAATTATTCAGACGTTGCACCTAGTGAGGAATGTTTGCAACGGAGTGGATGGTTGGAGATCACACGAACCAGGATGGAGGGTTCTGTATTGAGGAGATCGTAGACTGAAATTTGAATTAGCTCATATGTATTCAGGGAGACGGAAGGCAGGGTCTGGTACTTCTGTGCGTGTGTGTGTACTGAAGAGTTTGTGGGGAGTATAGAAGAGGAAGGTGCACAAGAAGTTAAAAGTAGAAAATCCTGAGAAGACCTGTGGGATATAAATTCTACTCAGACTGCTGTTTCTCATTTGTCGTTTGATCTAGAGTCACTGCGACCTCGGCCCTTCAGGCAGACCTCGAAGTGATCAAATTAAAACGACATTAGAACGGCATCAGCGTCTTTCTGCTAGAAAGCAGACGGATGAATAGTTCAGAGAGCCAAGAGGAGAGGGCAAACCTGGAGAAAACTTCTTCCATATATTAGTATCTGTCTGCTTCCACTGGGAAGGCTATATTGTTCAGCTGTTGTAGAAAGTGAGCCATTCAACTTTATATTCATATTTGGAGGCTAAAGTTGGATGCAGTTGAACTTCAGAGATGTACTGATTAGTTTTCAGATTTTTGTAATGTTTGACCTGCTGTTCATATCAAAGCATTAACAGGAAAAATCAATGTTTCCTTTTAGTAGCCTCCTACAACTCTAATGTTTTTCTTCCTTTAGCTCTGCCCACCGGGGAAAATTCAGAAAAACTGAGCACTCACAAAAAAGTTTTTCTGACTAATGTAAAATCATGAAGAGGAGACAATCTAACTACATAAACTGGAAAACGCAACAATAACAATAATAATGATGCCTTAAATGAACTGATATGAAAACAGTTAAAACAGCAGTAGTTAACATCTCAAAACCTTTAACATACATCTATAACTTATCACTGCAAACTGGGACATTTCTAAACAAAAGGTCGATCTCTGCCACTGTATAGACCTCTTCACAAACTAAAGGCCTGTTTCTCTACTTTCAGTATTTCAAAATACTAGAAAAACTTTTTAACAGACAAGATGAATATGTTGCAAAACACTGAATACTAGCAGATCAAATCGATCAACAAGGGCTTTAATAGAATCAACTGAAGAAAGCACAAATTAAAGGGACAATAAAAAATATGCATTAAGAACATTCATAGATTTAAAAAACAATTTCCCGTATAATACTTCTTCAGAATCTAGAGCAATATGGTGTTGGTGGAGTGACTCTGGACTGGGTGATGTTATCTGAGCTACTGGAAACAGTCTGTGAAGATGAGAAAACCATTTAGAATGCATTACTTGTGGTGTCCCACAGGGGTCAGTGTTGGGACCAAAACAGTTCATCCTGAACATAAATAACATTTGCAAAACATTTAAGGCTTTTTTCATTTAATATATATAAGGCATTAAAATTCATTCTATTTGCTGATGACACCAACATGTTTTGTGAGGGAGTTCACTTTCAGCAACTTTTGAAGATCATCAGTCAATAAATTTCACATGTCAAATGATGGTTTGATAGAAACATATTGTCATTCAGTATGACTAATTGTATGTATAAGAGTAAAATAAAATTTAAATATTGATAAATAATGTTCAAAAACAAAATGTTAATTAAATTAAGTTTCTTGGATGGATGGTTGATGACAAACTGCTGGAAGCCTCATATTAGAAATAATCAAAAACACCAAGAAGCATTCAGTCCTGAGCAGAGCCAGTTACTTTTAAAATCAGAAACCACTCTACCTGCTCTTTTGTTCACTTGTTCTGACATATTGTGTAGACTAGAGGTATGGCTGTTTATTACAGTCGTCATGGACACTCTCAGTATCTTGTTCTGTTCTGAAGGATGTTGAGCCTTTATTTGATCTGACTCTATTTAAAAGCAGCAGGTAAATATTTGAAATTTTGTTTTGATTTTAGCGTAACATTTGTACATTTTGTGTTATTTTACACATTATGTTACTAAAATCATTGTTTTGTATTAGATAAATTCAAATATTTATCAATACTTAAGATTTAAAATGTCTAGTTTATAATGTGTATAGAGTTTATTTTTTATTATTAAACCTTATCTGTGATGCGTTCACAGACTGGAAGAAAATGAGGTTTTTGGGTGTTGAACCTGTAGGTTATTAATCAAGCTGGTCAAGCTGAAAATGGGCCGATTCAGGTCACCTCCTGAGCAGTCGGTGCATCTCTAATTACTAACACTACATTAGGTTCAGACCAGGAATAAGAAGACGGGGAGGCTGAAGTCAGACAGAGCAGCTCGACAGGGTCACATGCAACTTTTACCAAAGTCAAGTAAAAACGTGTAATCGGACACAAGAGGATTTTCTTTTTATCTGGTGTTGTGAACCAAGATGCATTATTATGATTTTGTAAACATTAAAATTCTACGTCCTATCTTCACACACACTTGACATTAAGTAATTTGGCTGTCATCAGATACCAGCTCACCAACAAATTACTGCCACTTTGTTTGCAGACAGGTAATAGTATTATTATGGAGTTCATATCAGTGGTTTCATCATCGGGTTCAAACATCATTGAACACCCTTTCTGTCATATTCTGTTTCTCTTTAAATTCTCCAACAGGTTTGGAAAAAGGTTTCTACAGTAGAATATAATTAGACACTATTTAAGTTTAAATGCCATCTTCTTATTTGTACCAAGAAAAAGTCCCAACTAGTGATTTTACTGATGTGATCATCCTCTCCTCTTTAGGAATGGGACTCCAAGCTTTTGTGCAAGCCTTTTACTACCTGGCAGGCCGCAGGTTCAAATCCCTCATACTGAGGGAGCAGGTAGTGTCGCTGCTCAGCCTGTGTGAAGCTCAGCTGGGGCCTCAGTCGAGCATCGAGGACAGACGCTCTATGAGCTGCAGCAGGGCGCTGCCGCGAGCCGTCAGAACTCAGACGCTGTGCCTCCCCAACCCTCAGCCCAGCTCTCCTGCTACTCAGCGAAGAGCGGCCAGCCAGGACTACAGGCTGCATCAAAAACTCAAGCCTCGCACGCTCAGAGCTAACGTGGAGAACTGATGAGAGGAAACTAGTCATCCAACCCCGAAACATTGCCTTCAGCCCTCTCAACAGGAGTGGGGGAGATTAAGGGTCCATTCCTCCTCTGTGGTTCCTACGAGGGACTATCTTGACCCCTGCTGGCTGACTTGTCAGAAGACTGTTCGCAGCCCTGATTGCTTTTTCTTCCAGAGAGGAAGATGTCCTCAGGGGGGATGAAATGGAAATGGAAGATGATGTAAGGATCCTTCCTCCTTCTCCTCCTCCTGGTGGGATCATACGTGAGCAGTATGGTCCTTGTTAGGAGGAGGATGGCTGCTTTTAACTGATTCTACAGGGCAGCTACCTGCTTCCCTTCTCCTCCGTCTGGCAACATTTACACCCAAACTCACCTTTCAGGGCCTGCATTAGGTTTCCCCTGTCAGTAGACCCACACATCACACACAGAGGAGAATAAGGGAGCATCCTGAGTGTATTATTCATAAATTTGCACAGCAGCTCTTTAAACTAATAAATTTGCACAGACATGGATGACACGCCGCCTGTGCGTTTGTGTGCACATGTTTAGTATTTATTTGTGTTCAACAGCGAGCGGCTCAGCTGTTCTTCCACCATGAGCCCATTAGTGACGAGTTAAGTGAATAAACTTAATCCTTCAGTTCAGCAGCTATTCTTATCAGGCAGCCTTAGACCTCCTGTCAGGTTGTGTTTTAGGTTCATTACATTAGTCAAATAACTGCCATGAAGAATTAATTACTTCAGATAAAACGGTGAATGCATGGCATGATAATTTCATAATTTAAAGGATGTGTTGTTTCTTAGAGATTGGGAGTGCTTTAGTTGTAAAACGGTTAAAGCGTGCTGGATCCCAAGCAGACAGGTTTTTTTTTAATTTTTTTAATAATGCTATGCTCATCTTTCTTGTTTTGCACTAATATCAAGAATTACACAGCCTGTCCAAAAACACATGCACTGTGGCATCGTTTCGATGATTTTCTGTAATGTCAAACCATTTGTTTCCATCCTGACTCGCGTTAATTTTTCTTTAAGGTTTAGTAGAGCTGATGGGAGAGTCGAACCGCTGCTCACATTCCTCTCCAGCGCATCCCAGAGACTCTCAATAGGGTTCTGTGAGATGATGTCTTACCCTCCCCGAATTACATTTTCACACAATGAATCCTAATTCATTGAATGTTTTGTTTCCAGCCGAAACAGAATCATCCATGTAGTAATTATCTAGTGGGAGGCTCTTACCTAAATCCAGGTGGTGACATTTTTTTGGACAGGCGGTGTACATCATGCAAATAAATAATTACACGCAGTGTGGGCAGCTGTGAAAAACACAAAGTGGATTTACCTAAAAGGTTTCTGTTATGAGTAATAACGTAGGGCTAACATATTGCTGCAGTGTGATTGTAATATGAAGTAGATGTATGAGGTTATTAACGGTGACAGATGTGAATGAAATGTACTCGTTACACTGCAAAAATAAACTGCTCTTTAAACCGAAGATGTCGTAGTCGCCGTTTGTGATTGAAGTCGAGCGTTTAACGGCTCTTTACTGTGACAGCTCCGTTTGTGCTATTTACAGCTTCAACGAGGCTGATGGATGAATCGGAAACGGCTCGTTTTTCTGTTTTAAGACCTTCGATATGTTTCGCAGCACAACCATCTGCCCACGTTTCCTCGACCTTCTGTTGCGGAGGCTGGCGGTCCCAGAGGAAGCTGTAGCTCCAGTCTCTGTATTCATCACAGAGTGTTTTGGTAATGCTGCTGTTGCTGCCCAGTGGTCCAACAGCTGTGTCTGTCATCCGTCAGAATTATGTGCTACCTTTTATCCTCTAAAAAAACTCTTTGCAACTTTAGATCATGAATAATTTTACCCAGATGATATTCTTGTTGATTAAAAAAGTAAAGTGTAGTGGAATATAAAATATAGACGTTATTATTCTGTTAAAGGCAAAATGAGTTAACCCTCGCACTGTCTTAAGGGGGTCATATAGATCCCAAATGAAAACTCCATAGGCCCCAAAATAAGGACAGTGTGAGGGTTAAACCTGTACGTTCAAGGGCAAAATATGATAAACACCTATTTTAATATCATTTAATCTACAATTAATTAATTGTTAGGAGTGGATTCCTGTTAGCATAGTGGCATTAAGGAAGGTAGACCTTTAGCATTTAGAAGAAAATTGAATCTAAACTGTTTAATTTGAACTAAATGGAGCAGTATGAACACCTCAAAGAGGGATGCTTGTGTTGGCGTTCTCCCTCCTCATTCCCTAATTTTGTGTCATAGCCAGAAGGATCCTGTTCCAGTTGGCAAGAGAAATGTAACCCTTACAGGCAGTAATTAAAAGCATGCAGACTTTTCATTATTCAAACATCTAAATTACAGTTACAATAATACATTGATCTGCTAAGCATAAAACTATTTTTCTTGCTTTAGCTTGAAAGGTTGTAAAATCTCAGATTGTGCTGTTATGGACATCTCTGCCTTTTTCCTACCAACTGTGGGGAATAACAATCAGGCAGTATGTAGGTCAGGCTTGCTGAGAAAAGTAGACACCGCTCAAACCATTTTTTTTCTTCACACGTCTCCGCCGTACATTCACTCCGCCTTTGGATCCCTAGACTGAGCATATGCTCTCTCCAGCTCCTTGTAATCAATCTAGGCCTCCCTGAGTATTTAATTAACACGAGATTCGTCTCGCACACTTTCAAATTTGGCTTCATTTAGGATTTACCACGTAAAGCATGAATACACCAACAAGGTTAAAAAAAAATACACAGGGGCGAGATGTAAAATAGCTAAATAAAACTTTAATAGGTCTAGCTGCAAATGTACATAAATTGCACAGCCACATTTTGTCAACACAAATTCTTCTGTACATTATTGTTTTGTCACTGTCATCAATGGAAGCAGAATCCAACAAATACTTTATACTTTCAACATACTTACAAAATTATTTTCTACAATATAATAGAAAACATACATCTTTCACCTATAGCTTTATAATTTGATTCATCTTTTGTTGGAGTGGTTGAACTGTCAAGAATGAGTTATGTTCTTAAAAAATTAAAACTGAGACATCATGGGAGCCTGTTTAATCTTGGTAGAAGTACTGGTGGATGTTATATAACAGAAAAAAGCAAAGTTATTTGAATTTTTAGAAAGTTTAAAGCCAGACTATGATCATTTTGCTGAAAAAGACCGAGAGCTAAATGCTAAACTGCTCGACCGTGGCAAGCAAACATTTAGGTTTTAAGAAGCTGTAGTTAGAAGATGTTATCAACTGTTTACATGCTAAAACAGAAAAAAATATATTAGCTAGGATACATTTTTAACTGGTCTTGCTATGTAAAATGTTTAGCTAAATGATAACATGTTGTTTTAACATTTAGCTTTAGCTTAAACGATTTAATTTAATTTAAATGGTGGTTTTCCATACCTCAAGACTTGTAAATTGTATTGCTAACGTGGTCCATAAAATAGCGAGATATTTCCTGTAACAACATGTTTAATATATTTATACAGAAACAGGAACAGTCTGACTCACTTCCTCCATGACTCACATTGAATAATGACATATATCAGCTACTTAGCTTCATAATTTTGAACCAAAACATTTGTAGCTGTGTGCTAAACTGAAATCCTCTAGGATCAATCATTTGTTTCAGTAAATAGTGATGACGTGAATGCACATTACATGTTCAGTGCATGAAGGCTTGAGGAGAAAGCTGCTCATGCTACCAGTGAATCATCTGCTCATGTGTGGAGGATGTAGGGAATTAAAGACTTTGGGGGCTTGTCCGGGATATGAAGAACACTACCCTTAACATATAATCAAGGTAGATTATAAAAACTATTTTCTCATTTAGCTTAAGTGCTACAGCTGCAGATTCACGTGTCTTAAAAGGAAATGTTGGCAAATAGCCAATACAAAAGTAGTAATTTAAGACTATAAAAAGAAAATAATATGTGTTGATAAAACATGAGCTGTTTCTTTTTTACATATATCATAGTCTGGCTTTAATCTGTGAAGGCAAACCGTAGGACTGGGTTTGAGGCTGTATTTAGCTGAGACACTTTGATTTTGTTTGAAAAGGAGGACAAAAAATTACCTGATTTAAGAGTTCATGCATGAACTTTCCCAAAAAATTGGTTTTGTCACTGTTGAACCTTGGCACAGTCTTAAATACCCAAAACAGGTTCTATGATTAAAAATAATAATAAAATAGAAGAAAGTTATAAAAACCAACCACTGAACGTAAAAGTGCTTCGAGCTAGACTGATGAGATTTACAGGATTGTGCTTGCGTATCTCATCGGACTCGGCTTGGCCTGAAACCAGCAAGGCAAACATCTCAAGAGTCGAACTCCTACGTCTTCAGTTCTGTTTTTTGTTGTTTTCTCTTTTTCTTTTTTGGCTAGTGATAATACACTGTAAATAGAAACACAAAAGCTTTAACAGAGTAAACACTGACAGGTTAATTGAATTGTATAGTTCTACCCAATGAGGACAGATGACTGACTGGGCTAGTTTGTATTTACAATATCCATAATGATACAGCAGAGTCTGAGCACGAGATGCATTTACAAAAAGCTCCGTTAATGATAGGTAAAAATAGTGTTAGCATTTTATTTACACGTTCCCAGGCTGTCCCGCCTCTAGATGCACTCCATTATATATATAAATATATATGTATACTTGTCATGTTTGCAAGCAGCCATCATCGCTGTCTGACCGGCGACTGAAGAAAACAAACGGTACTGATGCTACGCTAGGCTCTCGAGGAAAGATGAAGCATGCAGAGCCTCACACCTCATGTTTATAGTCTGTTACAGGGAAGGGGAATGAATACAAACATACAAAATACAGATGGCGGAGTGACGACTGTGTTAGGACCAACTGAGATTGTGTCTATACATTCAAGAAAACAAGAAAAAAGCATGTGGGAGGGAGGAGTGAGAAAGAGAAACAGATGGGAGGGAGATGTCGCCACAAGGATCATAAGAGTCACAGTTTGGATACTTCATTACCACGGACAATTAAAGCAGTTGGAGAGAAAATGAAACTAATGGAAGCCATTGGAACAACGGCTCCCTGGTCCAGTGTAGAGTATGAGTGAGTGCATCTCAACACGCCTCTCCTGTGCAACTAGAAAAAAGAAGACAACACGGTAACTCGTGACCCGTGTCCCTAAGAGCGCGGGGGAAAGCACCAGAAGAACAACACTTCAAACTTTGCAATACTTTTTTTGAACTTCTGTGCTGATCCCCCCCCCCAAAAAAAAAAAAAAAACATTGTGCATAAAGGGTTTGAAATGATGTGGATAATTTGAGGATGATCACTGCTCGGCGCAGCTCTCCAAAGCAAGGTACTACAATCTTATCGTAGGAGAAGAAATAAAACTAGATATCACTCCTAAATAAAGGGCTGCTTTATCTCTCAGTTTATCAAATATAGGTATATGTGTGTGTACTCTATAGAAGAAAAAGAATGCATACATCTATATTAAAACTTCATTAATATAGTATCACGTTTACTTTAGATTTTATAATACATCTAAGTGTTTGCAATTTAGTTTTGTATTCTTTACAAATCCACAGTATAAGTTGTGCCTTTTTTGTTTTTTTGCAGAAACGAGGTGAGCAGAGGAGTGAAGTTGAGGTGTGTTCCTTAGTTTAAGGCCTTTTTTGTACCAATAGCGTCTTGCAAAGTGCACTGCATGGGAACGAGGGTGAGGGGGTGAGAAAGGATGGTCAGCGGGACGCTCAGGAACACACCCACGAGTTAAAAGGGAAGTAAAGAAGATTGTTTTGGACTAAAATGTCTATTTTTAGCTCACATTTGGTTCTTTAGAAACACTTTAAAATAAAGCCTTAGAAAGCAAACCTCTTGAGACAACTAAAGTGAAAATCCTCAGTCCTGTTGGGTTTAATGGCTCCACTCGGTCGTCAAAAGAGCGAGGAATAAAAAGGAGGAGAGGATGGTTGCTAGGGCGACCGTTTGTGTGTGTGTGGATACATAGTGGTTTGTCCTAGTGACCACATCCCGTCAGCGTGACGGACAGCTGTGAGTTCTTATATACACGCTCTGGCCCGCCTCCTCTGCTAGTCGCCCTCGTGATGAAGGCCGTCCGGTGATCTGAAAAGTTGCCCCCGTCTGAGAAATGCCCTCACTCCTACACCGTCTCCAAAAAGTCTTCCCGGAAGTACTGTCTGCTCTGAAAGCACACCCACGCACTCTCTCAGTCTCTCACGAGGAGACGTGTCCTCTCGCTGAAAAAAAAACCAAACTGTACACACTCAGCAGCACACACTCGAGGTCGGTCCGTTTAGCAGTTGCTGCTGTTTCTGAATTCTCCGTTCTCCGTGATCTGCAGCTTGGTGGGGTTGGTGGGGGAGATGCCGTTGCGGGTCTGCATGCTGTAGCGCTCCTTCAGCTGAGTGAGGGCGCTCATCAGACGGGCGTTGGCAGCATCCAGGGACGCTATACGCTTCTCCTGCAAGAACAGAGTAAAAACATCTTGGTAAGATTTAAAAAAGGAAAAATGTCCAGACAGGACACTGTGATCTGTCCTTTAACTCGTTTCTCCACATATTCTTCATTTGAATAAAAACGTTCATGACTCAGGCTCTGATAAGGTGTTGTCCACACCATGGATATTTTTAAAGTGTTTTCTAAATGGGGCATTTTTTAAAAACAAGGCGGCTTGCCAACAATTTACTTCGTGCCTTAAAAAACCCCCAGTAAGTTGTGTCTTTTTTCACACTTTCACCAGGAACGGACAGTAACTTCTAAAGGTAGCAGCTTATGTGAGTTGCTAAAATAGCAAAATACAACAAATCTAACATTCTAGTGTAAACAGAACTGTAGACAAGGCCTGGAAATCTGAGCTTTAAAATCATTCCCATAATGTCTCTTGAATAAATAGTCAGACGTCTTCTAAATCTGTGTCCAACTGGTTCCCGTGAGATGATCATAATGCAGCCTGTTTACGGGCTGAGAACCTCATTAGTCTGCAGACTCTCATTACTGTGGGCGTGAAGGAGATTAATCACCTTTGTGTGTTTGGTTCTGGATTTGCGTTAATGTCATGTTGTGGCCCACATTCCCTCATCCTGTTGTTTCAACACCTTGACGTTAATCCATGAGAGATGCGTTTTAGCTTGTGTTAGCGTGTTTGCATACTGTCAGACGTCAGCGGTAAGAAGTCTTTACAGCAGAAAACTTTTCCCTGTTGTTCCTGTCAGAAGATTTTAAGCAGACTGACCTGTGCGTCGATAATCTTCTGTTTGGAGTCCACGACTGCCTGCATGTCAGAATGATCCTTCTTCAGCTCCTCCTCCACCGACATCAACCTGAACACGTTACCACAGAGCGTTAGATCATCAGAAATCGACCACAGCGACATGTCTCTGAACGCCATCATCATCATACCGGCTGATGATGCTCTTCATCTGGAGGTCCTTGTCATCCTGCTGTCTGCGCAGCCGCTCCTCCGACTCCTCCAGCCTGGCCTGGTACTCCATCAGAACCTTCTGGGCCTGCTCGTCCTGACCCTTCAGACGGGCCTCGTACTCCTCCAGCTTCTGGACCGACGCTCGCAGCTTCTCCTGCAGCACCGCTATCTCCTGCTGGTACTGAACATGAGAACAAAAGGGAGAGATCAGTCTGCATCGCTGCTGAGATGGAGTGCAATATTTGTCAGGATGACACAGACGGTTTTCATCAGGGGCAACTATTCCCAAAATAATACTTTCAGGATAAATCTGTAGCTGCAAAGCTCCAACTGGCAGGGCAGACTGTCTCCCCAGCCTCTGGTTTGGGTCTGAATCCAAGGACTGGTTGAGTTTCCTCAAAAAAGAAAAACCCTCCAGAGAGACAGTAAAGTAGAGAAGCTTAGGATGA
The DNA here is from genome assembly GCA_006937965.1 of Callopanchax toddi. Lineage (NCBI taxonomy): Eukaryota > Metazoa > Chordata > Actinopteri > Cyprinodontiformes > Nothobranchiidae > Callopanchax > Callopanchax toddi. Next base: position 184,976 of record SSNR01000013.1, read on the forward strand.
ATATGAGGAAGAAGAGTTAAGTCTCTAAAATAAGCCCTAAAAGTCTTCCCTCTGCCCGTCTCTGGACCTCAGAGGAGTCTAAAGAAGTTCTCTTCAGTCCAGAGGGAGCAAGTGGAAGGAAGGAATCAATTCTGAAAAAAAGTGAGGAGTGAAACTGTCTGAGCTCTTATCTGAGTGGGTTTGCTCAGCATTCAGCTGACCAGAGGCTCTCCATGCTAACATGCTAATGTGTAGCATGTAGAAAGTGAACATTATAATGTGCAACGAGCTGCTAGCGGTGTGACTTAAACACATGTTGAGCAAGAATGTAGTTGCAGACATTTAAACGTGTTGATGGTGTCTAAAGGAAAAGATGTGAGGAAAGAAAATGATTCTATTTCCTACTTGAAAAGTGTTTTACTTTATAACATACTTCCAAAGTACTTAAACCAAGTTTATGACCTAATTTAGTAGATTTGTTGATTATCATTATTACTGCATTATTATTATTATTATTATTATTATTATTATTACACCTCAAGCCAAAATGATCTAACTGGCCTTCGACTGATGGTGAAATATTTCAAACCACATTCACAAGAGTGTTTTCAAAATATCCGAATTTTTGCGAGAATTCTCAATTTTCTTCTTTTGAACCTGAATCTGACTTCCTGTCTAAACAGTGAATCAGAGGTGGTGAGAATTGTGAGAACTTCTGGAGGAGTCTGTGACCAAACATGACAAATGATGGGGGGGGGGGGGGGGGAAA
>SSNR01000013.1:185733-197941 GCA_006937965.1 Callopanchax toddi
GGGGGGGGGGGGGGGGGGGGGTAAAGAAGGAGAAAATGGAGACATAAAGTTTGACTAAACTGCAACAAAAAATGGTACAACTGTCTCAATTTATTTGCTTCACTGGTTGAGATCCAATTGGTTTTAGATCCGGATGTTGGAGCTGCAGACTAAAGCGTGATAGAAAGGTGCGTTTAAGTTTCTGACCAGAATGCATTGCTCCAAGATCCTCACGTCTCTCAAATAAAGGAACTAATCAGCTGATTTCCTGTCAAACTGGACTTCTCTTCCTGGTTCTGGATGTTTTACTTGTCTTCTGTTTTCTTCTTCAGATCAGAAATGAAATAAAGGGACAAACATCTCATCTTATTGGCCGAATTCTCATCTTTCCATCTGATTCAGACAAAATGAAGCATCCCTCAGTGATAACTGATGTTATGAGCATCATGAGTTATCAGATTCACATCAGAAGGAGGCTGCTGAGATCTGCTTTCACTTGCTTCCTGCCAAACACTGAGCCTGTTTTCCATCCAGTCCTACTCTGTGATGAAAACATCTCTAATCTCCCTCTTGTCTTGTCTCTGGATCCCCTGAGAGTGAGGGACATCTGCTTAGACCGAGCTGTTCCTCCGTCCCTGGAACCCTAAAACAAAGCCCACATCCTCCCTGATCTGTGTGCTCTCCACGCTCACATGTCACATTTACTGTACCGTGCTGATGTGGACACTAAGGTGTAAAAATAACACATCTGAATATTGATAACAGGAGAGAACAAAAGAGACTGAAAACAAAGGAGATTCAAACAGATGCTCGTCTCTACCTGATGTTCCAACTATCCAGGAAAAGAAAGACAACAATAAACACCTTTCACAGGAAGCAGCTCAATACAAGCAGCCTGTTACTGGGAGCAAAACACCAACAAGACTAAATATTATGGACTTTAATTTGACTTTAGAATTTACTCCAATTTAAAGTTGGATTAAAGGATGGATGGATTACCAGATTCTTTAGGCCATGTTAAGGCATGTTTTGGTTCAGTGTGACTAACACTAGTCTGGACTGCAGCATTTTAGTCACAAATTATCTCAAATTTTCAGTTGATTACTATTTTGGAAGATGCCCAGAATGTAGGCAACACAACCTGCGACTCTCAGAAAACGTGTCGTTGCGATTTTATCGTTAAACGTTGTGACAGCAGATAGGATGAACCCTGGCATCGCGGTGCTCTCCACGTGTTGGCTGTTTATTTAGGGGAGCAATGGTCCATCTGATTAATAAATACATATTTTATTTTCATCATGCAGCTATTAGAACTAGTGTGCAAAGCTATGACTTTTGTCCGCTGCTTGATTTCAAATCAAAATCAAGAATTTAAACAAGGTTTAAACTGAAAACTACTTTATATTAATGGTGCAGTGAAACCTGCAGACATGCCCTAGGAAAAACCATCATTAGTTTAATTATCACAGCATTAATAGATATTAGAAGAATATTAGGTTTATAAAATAGTAGGGAGAAAACAGATCTTCAGACATATAGTGTCAATAATTTCTAGACCATTAGCAGCAGCTCGTGCCGGCTGCAGAAGGTTCCAATCCTTTCTGCTATTTTAAGGCGGCTGTGGTTTCTTTGTTAAGACTCCAGTCGCTGCCTTCTTTGGTTGCTCTCCCTCCCAGGGCCGCTGCGGCTTCCATAAAGTATGAGCTATGTTAGGATGACAGGTTTCTTCTCATTATAGATGGAAAAAGAAGGCAAGGAGGGGGGGGGGGCATGTGGCAGCCAACCAAAGCATGGAAGCAGAGAGACGACGTAGAGATTGGGAAGCAGAAGAAGAAGCAGCAAAAAGCATCTTTTTGTCTCTCTCACACACACACACAACACCTCAGCATGTTAATATACACACACTCAGATTGGGCTTTGGAGTTTATTTCAGTGATGGAAGAAAAGGTGAAGGGTGCTTAAAGTTTCACTGCACACCATGTATTAAGGAAAAGTGTTTCATTTTAGGACAAATAAAGAACATAAATAGTCTAGTTGTAGTAAGGTCAGAAGTCCTTAAATTGGTTTAATTACTTACCGGTAATTAAAGCTGCTATAGGTAATCTTCAAACAAGCTAGGTATCGCTAGCTATTTTACACAAACACGTCTCAGAGTTCTCACCCCTCCCATTGGCTATAATTCTTATGCCACTCCTTCCCCAGACATGGACCACGCATTGCCACAGTAACAATAGAGAGCAACACACCAGTCATTGAAACGCTGTGCTAATGTTCCCCCAGGTTTGTCCTCTTTAGGTCCAAACGTATTTAGTTTTCTGCTAGCTGAAAAGGTGTTTTTCTGTTTAAGGTATTTTTCCCTATAATTGAAGCGTAACAGCCGCTGTTTCTGTCCTTCTCTCGCTTCCAGGATGTTCTGCTGCAAAATGCTCCAGCACGCATTAATGGAGGATCCAAGGAAGTAGAGAAATGCGGCGCTTCAGTGAGACAGACAGCCAGATTGTCCAATAGCTGCTTTCGGTCTGAAACGTCTGATTGGCTGAGGTTTTTAGAGAACTGCAAGGTAACCACTTTATTCATTTCTGTTGTCTGTTTTTAATCGTCACAATATATTTATAGCTATACTATGTTAGAACGTTGTAAGAGGATGAAAAAAAAAACTGTTTAAGATACCGTAATTAGTTTTGCAAATGACCTATATCACCTTTACCTAGGATTAATTATCAAAATTAGAATTTTTTTTGCACCATAAACTGTCTGATTGTAGTTTTTCAAATGGGTAATGGTTACTATTTGTCATCAATAATATGAACTTAGCATTTTAGGATTTAAAGCAGCTAGTTTAATAAGACAGGACATAATGTATCTACATAGATGCTCCAGCAGCCTATAAGCAAAATGATTGACTTAATTATTAAAAATGAATAATTAACAGACTAATCAAGTCTTAATCTTGTTCTGTTTAGATCTTTTAACCTCAGGATTCTGTTCACTGTTGACTGAAGAATAAAGATAAGAAAATTACTAATTTTCTGCTTAATTATCAGAATTGAAAAAACTGCTTTAGAGAAACAGCCTCAGCCTCTTCCTGAGCCCGACTAAAGGGTGATGTTTAGTTTTTTTGTCTGTTTTGAGGTGTATTTCTGTGTAAAAGTTACGTACAGCCAGCTTTATGAATGGCCTCTGTTCTGAGAAATAGTTCATGTCCAACAGGACTGATGAGCTAATGGCTAATCTAAACCTCACAAACATAATCACGTTTTATAAACCTCTAAACCACTTAGCTTCACACAGTTATAAACAGGGTTCAAGTGCTTTTCAAGGTGAATTTTAAAAATTTCCCAGCACCTTATATTAGTGATGATTTACACATATGAGAAGAGTCAACAGCTCATCAGTCCTGAAGGATGTAAATGCTATTTCCTCAAACAGAGGCTGTTCAGGAAACCTTTTTTATAACTTTTACACACTTCAAACTGACCAAAAATAATCCTTTAATTATACTTTCACACTATAAATAAAGGTTAAAACAACATGCCTCACAAGTCAGAATCAACAGTAGATCATTAGATGTAGGAGAGTTAATCCCAGTGCATGAGGTGACTGATGAGTGGTAAAGAAAGAAAAGAGAGCTTAGTGTGGGAATCAAGGCTGAAGGTTGGGGTGGTTTGTGAAAAGAAGAGTTGCTAAAGGTCAAAGGTTGGATGTCAGGTTACCTTCTCCACCACAGTTAGATCGTCTCTGTATCTCAGTGACTCGGGCTCCATCCCCTCATGGTCTAAATACTGCACATTCATATTCAAAAGCCACGCTGCTGTGCGGTCCAGCGCACTGGGGTTCACTGGGGAGGGGGCCTAGTAAAATCAACACACACACACACACACGCATGAGCTGGGCGCAAGTGAGAGGGAGGGGCAGGAGGGAGGTTTTGCAAAAACACCACAGAAACAACAGAAATAAGCTTGAAATGCACCAACTCGTGGATTGAAAGCAGCAGGTGGAATGGATACACACTCCTGTCTTCAAGCTCACACTGTGGCACACACACTTAGATGCACGCTTTTAAACACATAAGACTCGGAGCGCCCAGAGCGTCCTAGTAGCAGCGTGGAAGGTAAATACTTCAGATTAAAAGAGTGAGCTGAAATCAGCGTGGAAGCTGAGACACCTGAGCTCTGCTGCGTTTCTGTTGTCTGATGGACGGCTGAGTGGAGACGTGGCGAAGGGCTGTTACAGCTCATGAGTGGAAAAGGGAACGTTTTTAAAGCCCAACACACTCATTTGCACCAAAACTCCCTGAATGTGAGTATCTGAAATAAATAAAACACTGAGTTTCTGTGAAAAGAAACGTGAATGAGCCTCAGACTACCACTACTGCTTTTTTATTTATACTAAATTTAAATATTTAGTCGATATTTGAGCTCTTCTGAAGTGGGTTCTGTGTAGATAGCTTTATGAGCAGCCTCAATTAGTGTGTAGAATGTTATAGTTCTGACCAGATTAAGAAAATAAGAGCAGAATTAGTGCTGCTTTAAAACATCTCCAGCCTTAAAAATAAAGGTGATTCAAGTAAACCTTTACAGCTCTTTAAATCTGACATTACATTGTTATTAACCACAGCAGCTGCTCCCTTCTGGTGCAGTCTGGAGTGTTTCTGACTGGAGTTTTAAAACCTAAAATAGCAACACAACGTAGAACTGATGGCAGAACGACTAGAGAAAGACTTGAACTATTGATCTCGGTCCTAGCCTTACTCAGATCCACCGATCCTGTCTGAATGAATCTCTGTTTCTCCAAACTGAGGTCATTCAAAGAGCTTCTGAAACAGGTGAGATATGAATTTTATAGAAAACTACTTTAAAATGATCTGAACTATTCCTTTAAAGTCATAACTAACAATCAAGATGATGTGTTCAATAGATTATAGTTGTTTCTTTTTTGGGGGAGGGGGGATTAACTCAAAGCAACAATGCAGAATGTCATTGTTTCTAAATCTTTTTCCTTCTACAAAGCTGTGACTGCTTTGATAAATGTGCTGAAAGTACCATTAGTTTATTTAAAAATAAAAAGTTAAAGCATTACATTACTAAGTGAAAGATACTGGGTAAAAAGTTCACGTTCGGCTTGTGGTGAAAATGAATTTCTTTGTAGAATGTCATCAGAAACTCATCAAACACTGATGTACAAAATGTGCCCACCATCGTCAGAGTGGCAGTGTGTGATCCGACTCAGAGGCCTGTCACTAATCAGCTATCGGTTTTTGCTTTTACAATCGAAAGCTGATTATTCAAAGGGAAAACCTGTTTGATTGGATCAGACAACAGCCCACTTTACTGAGCCGTGATTGGCTGGTGACCGGTCAGGCTACGACTGAAGCTCCGAGCATTCAGAGTGTCACGTGGCTGCTGAGTGGCTGACAACAAACATCTTACCCAACATTTTAAGTTAAGAATTTATTTTATTATTACAGATATTTAAACAAATTTTAATTATTTAATTAATAAAATAATTTGATTGTTCAAAACCTATTCCTATTACTACTAAGTAAAGCTATCAGATAAGAGTAAAGTAAAATATATATATTTACCCAAATAATAAAGCAACGCTACCTTGGTTAATCAGGAACAGGAAGTATTTAAGCACAGTGCAAATACTTTAATACTGTATTACTGAAGTTTACATTACATCTGAGAGCAGACATTGCAGTTTTTATGCAAATATTCTCACCATCAGCCTGTAACCAATAGCAACACCTGCCAAGTGTTTTAATTAGAGTCTACGGCCGTGTCCAGAACACACATCTAGCTGCAGTTTTACATGGTGTCACTGTTCCATCCAAGCCAAACCGAAGTGTCTGTTTGTGTCTTCGGTTGCCTGGACGCATGTATGTTTAGTTAATAAGATACTAATTGCCCTCATTGCCATCTCATTACACACGACCAGTAAAACAGTGGTGCGGTGACGAGCTGCCTCCATGCAAATTACTATTATTACACACACTGTGACTATAGTTCATTAGGGTACAATGTGCTGCGTCTGCAAGTACACCCACACTGCCTTTCTCTACATGCTCTGCATAAACGGCCGTTCTGTAATATCACTGTAATTCCTTGTAATTACATACTGAGACGGTTCTGATTGGCTCAGTGCTCCCACACCGTGTAGCCCGTACCTGTTTGTGCTGAGCTCTCTGCTTAGTCTCAGGGCTGTCTTTAGAAGAAGAGGACTGCTGCCGTAGCCGAGCGCCGGTGGCGGGCCAGTCGGGTGATGACGTCATCATGTTGCCAGAGGACGGACGAGGGTAGGGTCCCCCGCTGAGCAGATTTGGAGGAGTGCGGCCTCGAGTGATGCTCTGAGGAGGAGGTTGGTCTATCCTTCGCTGTGGGCCGGCGCTGTTCTGTCTGGGGACGCTGGGTTGGTGCTGCGTCTCTGTGAGGGACAGCTGACGGCGGTTGAACTCCCCTGAACGCCTCGTGTACTCGTCGCCGCTGCTTCCCCCACCTCCTCCACCACCATGGTTCATAAAGCCTTGCTTCCCTCCTGCCGGTCCGTCCTCATTGTTGCTATGGGAACTAACAGAACTGTGGCACTCTGACCCCGAGTCCGTTATTCCTCGAGGGGACACGGGCAAGCAGGCCGCCATCTGGTAAACTGGGTTCTGGAAGGACAGTGGGGCAAGCAGCTGGGCGGGTCGCCCTGGGGTGCTTTCTGTTCCTGGGGTGGTTGGGGTCTGGCCTGGCCGCCTCAAGGTGGGACCTCCTGGGATGTTTCCTTGTGGAACTCTAGCTGACCAGCCTCCACCAGAAGCTTGGCCTTCACCCAGAGCATCTGAGGTGCTGGGACCAGTTCCACTGTCCAGATTGCGGGGGTCCTGGAGGTCCACCATGGACAAACTCTTGCTGCCATTGGTCATACCCAGTTCAGGCTCATTCGTCTCAGAGTAGCTGGAACTGCGCGCAGGGGAAGGCTGGATGCCTGAGCTCCTTGTCACAAAGAAGAGGTCTTTATTTTCTGGGGTTGGTGAAGGTAACCTGGTGAAGTCAACCAGTCTGAAAGAAGCAGAGTAAAAAATTATAATCTATAGAGCGTAGTCAGCTATAACAATGAGTAATATCGAATATTTATTAAAGTGAGGACATGTTTATGTTCTGTCGCTTTACGTTCCATTGCTTTGCTTTATTTGAATTGTTATCTCAACAAATTCTCCAATGACAGTTGGACCATTATCAAAGGGGAACTGGCATACTGGAAATTACATGTTATGTTGTCTTACATCAAGTCATCTTATGTCACGTTGTCTTACATCACTTCCTCTATGTCACGTTGTCTAATTTACGTCGTCTACTGTAAGTCACGTGGTCTTATGTTACATTGTCTTACGATACGTTGTCATGTGATACTATGTTACGTTATCTTACAATAAAAATGATTGTCCCCTTGGGGAAACTTGTTCTGACTCGGGTATCTTCAAGTTTCATCTAAAAAATTCAATAAATAACCTAGTTAAGCAACAAATGATTTCAAACCCCTTAAGAAAATAGGAGGGACAGCATAATCTGGCCTCTTTAAAATCTAACAGTGAAGACATACTTTGAAGGCTTTTCTCCTTTATTCCCTCTCTTCTCCGTTTCCTTTCATTGGCAGATGGCGCCCTGATTGCCAAAAGACGCTCACTTTGACAGATGTGACTCATCATCCAATAATCTATCATTCACATCACGCTCTGATTTCCTCTCTTACTTTGTCCGTCTGACTGAATTCCTTTACCCTTCCCTCTTTCGACCTGTTTCTCCTCTTTATTCTGCTCAATTTCTCCCCGTCCTCAATCTTGGCAGCGTCTTTTCTTTCTACTGCTTTTCATGTCACCGCTTAGTGGATGAGAAGCAATTAGCGGAGAATGTTGGGCTCGTTTGAATTTCAGCCTCATAGCTCGCCGATGTCGATACACCGCACACACACGAGCGCACACACGTGAGCAAGCAGTTATTGTGATAAAGTAACGATAGCTGGCTCTGACATCAGGTTATATAGGGCCGGTAGTTAATTAGTTCCATTGATCCTGGAGCCAGATGATAGCAGCTGTCTGACTCACTTCCTCTTTTTCCTGGTGTCTCAGCATACTTTCATCTGTACGGCTGCTTCACGGTGGTGGTGTGTTAGCACCGCTCATGCACTCCTCTCCTCCCTGAGCTTTCATGCTAATCTTTTTAAGTGTCTCCTTGTCATTGTTCTGTCAGGGAGTGAGAGGACAGGAGATGAGCACGATAAGATGATGTGTGAGCGTGTATTCATCCACAGGAAGATTACAGAAGGTTTCAGAAGGCTGATGTAAACAAGCAGAGGTGATGCTCTCTGTGCTGTGTCACGCTCTCCCCTTTGTGTTAACATTAACATAACGCTGATTCGCTCACAGTGAAGAGCAACAGACTGTCGGTGTCAGCAAAGATCCACAAAAATATTCAGTATTAATCTCCATCAGTACTTGTTTCCATTCTCGTTCTATTTATTTATATAATATTTGCCATTTTTTGCCACAATTAATAACTATAATCTAAAAAAAAGGTTTCAGAAAGTAAAATAAGCATGTTCTAGATATAAAAAAACTTTATATTTTATATGCAACTAATTTATTTGAGTTGTTTTGACTCAGCTTTTAGAGATGGACTCTGATATACAAAGCCTTTGTTTTATTATGGATACAACAACTAATTTTTAGGTTTATGGCAATACTGATTTAAAAGTCATCTTATCTAATGGTGCTACATGGAAATTAAACATTTAAAAAATCAAATCACAATACAAGTTGTGTTGATTCATTTTATTTCTAATTTAGTGCAAATAAAACACCTAAACTTAAAAAAAAAAGCTTAATAATTCCTCCTGGATCTAAATTCATTTTTTATCATAAAATACAGCCAAAACGTTTAGAATTTAAATATTAGAGAACATTTTAGTACAAAAAAATATATGCATAAATAAATAAACATTTATGAAAACACACATGGGTTTATTTTTGCTATTTTTGTAAACCTAAGTCAAAACTTTTATTTCCTGCAACAAAAGAAAACCCTGCAAACAGCCCATCTGACTCAGACTGGACCAGTTTAGTTTAAAGGAGCTCAGAAATGTTAGAGAATAATAAAAAAAACACTAGATTTTATGAAAATAGGAATACAAATATATATAGTTTGTGTACTCCTGTTACATTAACCATCCTGGATATGACAGGATACAACCTTACAAAAACTATGGAGTTTATTTATTATAAAATAACTGTTTGGCTTTATTACATAAAATAAAAATAATCATGGCTGTTTATATTTTCTTGTCAAGCTGAAAAAAACTGTAAACGTATTATAAATCTTTAATAGTGTGACACAAAGCTTCACTCCTAATGTAAAGCACTAGTTGCTGCTATTTGAACCTGCACTTCAGACCCTGCAGAAGCAGAATGTAAACACAATGATGTCCAACCTGTTCGTGCCAGCAGCCGCTCATTCACACATTCAGCAGGAACAAACATTTGCTAATCAATCAGCTTGTGATTGGCTCCCTGCGATGACAGCTGACACATTGATCAGCTTCTGATTTATCTGCCTCACCGATGGTCACATTCACACATAAAGGCAGCATGGCGGTTCACAACCACAACTCTAGATCCAAGTTGGAAAAAATGATCTGGAACTCTGAAGTTGGAATCCAGACTTGGAAAGTCTGAGACTCAACTTCAACCTCAACATTCGATGTGGCTGCCTGCATAAAAAGCGCTAACAGATGTAGTCGTAAACTGGTTTTATTCTCTCTTCTGTCAATTTGTATGCCATTAAACAAGTCAAACACATAATACTTTAGGATGTCTATTAGTGTTACTGCAGTGGCTGACTGCATGAAGAGAGGAACAGGTTGTTACTAGCTTCTAATGCTAATAAGCCTGGTCACAGAGAACAACCATTAGAAACCACACTGGTTTTTAAACCTGCAACTGGAACACAGTTAAGTTGGGATGAATTCCCAAATCAGAGGTAAATAAAACGCCGTTTCATGAGAATTTTACATTCATTTCCAGGAACTTGTTGTATTTATGTGTTTTTAACAATAGTGTTTTTGGACCAGTTATAATTTAGTTTTCTTTGTTCCTAGAAAGCAGCATAAAATAAACCAGCTTTAAGTTTATATATATATATATATATAAAAAAATTCCAATCATTTCTTCATGTTTCAACAATTCATGAACAATTTATTTGAAATGCATAAAATAATGATACTCCTCCTCACCCTGAGAGCTCGTTGTCTATGACCATCTTCTGCAGGCCTGATGAAATGCTGCAGCCCGCCTCAGCGAGCGGCGAGCCCACCGGTTCTGAGGGCTGTCCGGGTGTCATCTGGACACTGGACGGGTTGGACAGAGCCGTGTTCACCTCCCTGAGGATTCTGGGAAGAGGACCCAGCTTGGAGGCTACACTCTGTAAAGACACAGTTAAAAGAGAGATTTCTTCAGATCCCTGTGAAGGAGGCTTTAATTAGGATTTTTGAACTTTTATCTGGTTGTATTTCATATTTTTAGGGCAGTTAAAAGTTATTTCCCCAACACGATGCAATCAAAACTCCTACTCAGTCAACAATATGAATAATGCAGCAGGATGGCCTGTCTGAGGGACTGGCGTATCAGTCAGACTGTGATTTGTGAATTATTGAACGACAGCGTTTGAGAGAGCTGGATTATCTGCTACCAGCAGCTCTCCAGCTGCATCCAGACCAAATGTAAAAGTCTTTGTAAATTCAGTGATCAGCTTCGATCGGCTCCCGAGGCTTCACAGAGCTCTCTGCTCCTTATGTAATGAAATAATGAGTCATTGATTGTTGTGGAACAAACATCCCAATGTCGTCTGAGCACGATTTAAACCCCAAAGCCTGTGGAAACACACTGAAAACCTTCAAGTTAATGAGGCTTATTCTTCAGCACCTGGTCCATCTGGGAGACCACCTCGGAGAGGAGCGAGTGCAGGGTCGACAGCTCCCTGCCGAGGTCGATGTAGCCCTCAAAACCCGCCGTGTTGGAGATCGTCTCTGGGTTGGAGATTTCCAGCAGGAAACGCTGCATGTTGGTCCACTCATGCTCCAGGAACTGGTTCATGAATGACATGTACTCCTCCTTGTTACCAAATCTGGCAGCAAATAGAAAGGAAACACGTTAATAAAAAGTGCTAAAATAAATCTACCAATCTCTGCTGGAAACCAGCGCTCACTTGGTGAAGTTGGCCAGGTTTTGTGTGACTTTAGCTATGAGGGTGAGCGTGCGCGCCGTCCGGTCGTCGGGATACTCCTGCATCAAATTAAAGAGCGAGGGCGACATGATGGCCGGACAGAGGAAGCGCAGGAACAAAGAGGCGCTGATCAACCGCTCGCTGATGTCCGGTCGACCACGGTTACTGCATTCTTGTCTCCACGAGGCAAAAACTTCCTTCAGTTCTCGCGGAAAGACACTGTTGAGAATCAGAAACGAAAGAGAGGGAAGCCATTTTTAAGGTAATATTTGCTTAAGGGAGGTATAGGTTGGTGATTTATGTGTAGTGTTGCCTTTTGTTGTCTTTTCTCACCAATATGAGTTGATGATTTTGCAGAAGGCGAGCTCACAGCACATCTTCAGGTTACTCTGGTGCTCTGGGAGGTCACCGGATGAACACTTGGATGGATCCACCTCACAGTTCTCATCTGACTCATATAGAGCCTTAATGAACTCTCCTAGATAAATAAAAGATAAATAGTGTATCAGATATAAAGGAAGAAGAAGAAATATATCTATAATTTGGGGTAAAAAACACAAATGAAGCAGCTGAAAAGTCAGCTTAAAGGAGTCAGTCTTTGGCAGTGGCCTGAGATCGTTGGTCCACTCTGATCTGAGCTCCTGAAAAGGAAACAGGAGTGTGTTCTGTCTCTGGTGCTTTAAAAACACTCTCCCCTTTAGTCTCCAGTCACAACTCTGATCATGTCAACAGTTTATTCACATGTCAAACCACAGAGGAAAAGCAGAGATGCTTAATTGATCATTTTCTTGGAATTAACTCTGATAACGGTGCTCAGTGAAACAAACAATGAGACACACACACACACACACAGCACTGATGTGGGCAGAAAGAAGTGATGGTGTAAGAAAGGATGTGAACCATTTGTAGATTAAACTGCTGCTGTGTACATTATGAATGATGAGGGGTGGAGGCGGGGGGGGGGGGGG